>OY744475.1:204484066-204792388 GCA_963556175.1 Tipula confusa
TGCTGAAAGAACCTTTTAATTTTTTCATATGGGCCCATATGGCAGCTTATGGTATAGCGGTGAGATGCAAAGCAATTTTATGAAAATGTTCTGTTCAAGAATTATATCCACGGGGCAAGATTGATTAAAATTTTGAGCAGAGAGTTCTAAACTTTGAATATTTTAATGGTTTGTTAACTTTATTTTGATAATCAAATTAAAACTAGATACTAAGCTTGACAAATGTATATTGTTATTAGGTATAGAGACGTCATATAAATAATAAGTAAGCACCAACTGGTTGTCGTTGGCTCATTTATTAAGTTTTCACAGGGCAATAAATTATGACTTTGAGTAACGTTGACACGCTGTTTGTGACATTGAGATAGTCCTGTGCAAGTTAATCCGATATTGAATATTTAATGTCGATGAATGTTTAAGAAACGGTCTATATAGTTAAACAAGACTCAAACTTGGTACATTTTTTATCCAGAAATTTCAATAATTTGGTAAAGAGAAGGAAGGTTTCATTGTCTACCGGAAATTTGGTACATGTCTCTTTTAACTGCTCTTTGAGTTTTTTATTTTTAAATATATCTGTCTTAGCTCACGTTGCTTATTTTAATAACCCAGACCCACTTAGGATAACCCAGACCCACAATTTCAATTTTAAAATTTGAATCTTTATATTTTGCTCTGAAGAAATTAAAAGCAATAAATATTTTAAAACAACTTTTATTAATAACTGTACAGAGCTTCCAATTTAAAACACTTTTTTGAGCTATAATTTGGATTATATCGAAGTTTTAGTGTCATTATTGAATGTACTCATTATTCTTTTTTTAAAGTGACAATAGACCATTCATGAAAAAAGGCCTTTTCCAAGTTTATTGGGAATATTATGAAGCTTTTCAAATTTAAACTTTCAATTTTATTAAAGCTAAAATACAATACTAGACAAGAGTTAAAAGTACTAGAATATATTCATTATTTTTAATAAATTAAGTTTTTGAGACGTTTAACAGTCAAATAGGAAAAAAATTGTTTATTAAGTTAAAATTTTCAAATGAAAAATATAAATAAAAATAAATCCAGTATTAGTGCTTTGAGCTTTATCTTATTTGAAAAGTAGTAGTTTTTAATTAAAATTAGTTAAAGCGTTAATGAATAATTTACTTTTAAATTAATTCTCTAACATTACAAAAATTAATTTCCACCAACGAATCTTTTAATCCATTAAGAATTCAAACTACTCAAAATTTGAATCGTATACTTTAGTTCTGTATCAAGTTACGTTTTTATACGTAGTTTTGAAATAAAAAAGTTAATTTTCAACATCAACGAAATTAATAAAAAAATTCAATATAAAAAAAAAATAAAAATCTAGAATATTTTTTTATTATAATACTTTTAAGTTACATAAACTCCCATACACTCGCCACAAAATATAAAATTCTGATAGTTGATATGAACAGGAGCAAAAAAAATATAGAAAACACGAACAAAATAAAAAGCTTTTGTTAAACAAACAACAAGCAAAAAAAAAACTTTTTAAGTTTTTCGGAGAGATCATTTAATTTTTTTTATTTTTGGTTGGTTTGGTAAAAGTTAAGCTTTTCTTTTCATTTTGCTTCCTAATTTTATAGTCACGTTTTATGGAAAAAGTTTTGTCGAGCTTTTTTCTTGTATGTTTTGGTTTCTAACACTGTTGTTGTATTTTCGTGTTATATTTCTGTTATTTAGTCTAAAAACGGTGTGGGTGTAAAAGATACAAAGTATCGTTTAAAAATTCTAAGTTCATTCATTATTATTATGTCTTGGAAATCGGAAAATTAATGTTTTCACAACACAAGTTGTCAATTAAATGAAATCATTTAGTTTTGATATGTATCAAATGATAATATGTGCCTAGACTATAAATCGGATAGTTCAAGGTGAATTTAATATATATAATACAATAACAAAAAAATTATTGTGCTGTCTACCGATAGAGCTGATAAATAGACAGCGCACGTTATCAAAACAAACAAACCAAAGAAAAATCAATTCAGGTAGAAACAAAATAAGAAAATAAACACAGATACACTCACATTTTTATATTAATACGTTTATTTTCTTGCTTTACACATCACATCTGCATTAAACATTTTCTTTTAGTATAGGAAAACACAAACCATTTTAAAAACGAAAAGCTCCAACATGGTGAAAAATCGATATTATAGTAAAAATTATGTTCAAAACAGAAAGTTGTATAATTTGTATATGTGTGTGTGTTTTGACTTATAGTTATACTGTTGGTGTTCAATTTATTAAAAATAAACTTTTAAAAGTTTTATTAATTATTTATGGTTTTATGGCATAAAAGAGCCTAGTAGGGGAGTTAAGCTTTACGAACAAAAATTAATTACTTTTATAACATATTTTTAAATTGAACTGAAGAATTTTTTAAGCGATTTGTTTTGCTTTTCTGACACTATAAATCTTTAGTGTTTTTAAAACTGGAACATAAATAATAGTGAAGTTATTATTTAAAAAAAAACTTTTAAGATTTTAAATTGCTTTGTCGGATCTAATTGTAGGAAAAAGATTTTCCCAGTTACATGTGTTTTGGTTAGCTGTTTAATTAATCCATGTCATTTTATGTAAGTTTAATCAAAATTTAGATATGAGTCTAATTTAGTCACAATAACTGAAAGGTGATTTAGAAAATTTGAAATCTAAAAATTGAAAATATTTTATAAAAGTATCATGGAATGCAGCCCTTATCATTTGTTTGTGTATCAATATAGTTTGGGTAGACAATTTTCCTAAGATATAGATCTCGAAGAATACGAAAACAGTTATAGTAAAATTATTGCTTATAATATTCCTAAGTCAAATTCATTGAGCAATTGGTGCAGCTGTTAAAGTTGCGGTGTTTGGTTTGGGAGGTACCTGGTTCGAATCTCCACGGGGGAAGAGATGTAAACAAGACTTTTTATCTCTTGATTGCGATCGGTCATGCCAGGACACCCTAGCAAGAGCAATGGTGTTGAAGGATATTTAAAGCGAATCTGTTTTAAAAAATTCATATATTAAAAACAAAAAAAAAATTAATAATAACTATAGTTAAAATCAGTTAAATTTAAATAAGGGTTGTTGACCTTATCTAATACTAAAAATCAATATTTTTAGAACCACATCTGAATCTCTCAACAAAATCCCTGTTTTAACCTTCTTCTGTTGAGATTCGAACCTGACACCTCTCGCCCAAACACCACAGCTATAACCACTGCGCCAATTGCTCGATCAGATAATTTTATGACATCATTACTTGAATATTATTTTGGACTTGTGGCCATTGCGGCTGGCGCGTATATGGCGTAATTTAATGGTCTATTTTTCACACTCTATTCGCAAAAAATCAGGCTGTATTTTGGGAAAAATGGATCAAATGTCAATTGCTTAATTATATCTGGCTTATCAGCGTAGATGTGCTATTGAACATACCCTCAGAGAAAATATTGTCATGGTGTAAAATTACAGGATCAAGGTGGTCAGGTTCATTTCGTGAAATTAATCGTTCGTCAAATGTTTCTTGAAATCAACTAAGTGTATCGCGCGCTGTGTAGCATATGGCACCTTCTACTGAAAGCACATTTCTGCAACGTTAATGCCTTCCAATTGAGGGATGGAAAAGTTAACTGTTAACTATTGTATTTTGATCATCATTATTTTTGACAAAATATAGGCCAATGATTCCACCGGTCCATAATGCCCTCCAGAAAGTCCAGACAGTGACTATGTCTGGATGTAATGGTGTTTTAAAAAAGCTTGTGGATTATCGTCGCTCCAAATGCGTGGCATTTAGGTTTATTGATAAATTAAAGATTTCATTTTGAACAAAAAATTATAAATTTGATAAATGGTAAAAATTTTCTCATCAGATCTGCTTTTTAAACTGGACTTACAAATTAAGGACCTTAAAACAATCAATTAAACGGGGTCCTTTTATCCTTTAATATCTTTTAAATGATTTGACTGAAGAACTATATTTATACAGTTATGAGTTCCAATGGTCAATTAGATATCCCTAGGCCGACATGAAAGTATCGTTTAAAAAATAATAAAAGATTAGCAGTTATGTACAAAGACTTTCTCGCAGAATACAAAAGATTAGATCTCATATAAGTTATTTCTAGACGCATTAAAAAGGAGATTAAAATAAACCCGAAACTTCTATTTTTACCACATCATGCCGTGTATAGTGAGAGCACCGAAACTATCATGTTGCGAATAGGTTTTAATGGATATGCTAAACCAAGTTCCGGAGTGACCTTGAATGATACAATGCTAATGGGACCCATGCAACAGGTGGCCATGCTCAGGTGATGCAAGCATAAGTATGCATTTACAGTGGTCGCTGAAAATATGAAAAGGCCCAATATTCATAAGGTTAAAAGATCAACATCGAATATGCTGTTGTGAACAGTACGGTAACCTAAGGATCACATTGGCTTCTTTTTTAACGGTTAAGATATTGCAAAAGCTGACAATAGTGACGAAAAGTATCACTTCTTTAAAACATCAGATATAGCATTAAAAGATTTGTATATGGAAGTTTTTAATGTATGGACAGTAGCGTTTCTGAGAAAGCTTTAACGCAAAATCAGCTTTTAATACTTCTTCAATCAGTAGGGTTCCCATCAAAAACCTGGTCATCAGACGTTAAAGAAGTTTTAGAAGAGATATAAGTGGATAACATAAGTTTTCAAGCAACGTCAATCAGAGGCTGTAAAAAATTTTATGATCAAATCCTTTCAACAAAGCCCTATTTTGGCATCAAGATCAAACTTGCTTTATATAATGAAAAAATTGCCATAAATGTGATTTTATTTGAAAATGCAAAGGTACCAAAGATCACTATAAGATAGTATGTGCCAGCAATAATATGCCCAAGAACACTTCTTCAGAATTTGTGGTTAGGCGGGTTTGTTTGTGATGAAATATTACAAAGTTATATCGTAAACAAATGGATCAATATAAAAATGAAACTTCCTAATTTAGAACTAATTAGATTTTTGTGCTAGTGATTTTGAAAAAAAAAATACAGTGCGGTGGACATTGGTACAATGATTGATCATAACGGAAAAGTATCAGTGAACATCTTAACTGCTAAATCTAACATCGCACCAAAACCAAATCAACTATCAATACCCCGACTGAAGTTATTAGGAGTAGCACTTATATAGATGCGGTTGATTAAAAAATGTAAACTGACTATTTCTGTGAGGAATGACGGATCGTAAAAAAGTTAAATCACTTAGAAAGGGCATTAATATTAGGAAACTGTAACCATTTCTAGATTATTAGATAAGTTTTGGATTGAAGGTCGTTTGGCATTATCCATTAAAGGCAACATGGAAACAATCTCAAAATGCCAATTGCATGCGTGGCATTGCCACCCAAAACGTGGGTGTTAATTGTATTGGTCCAATCGATCTACCAATTTTATTGGTAGAATACGAGTGATAGATATGTAAAATTAATCAGAAATCATATTAAATGGACGGCCTGTCATTAACATTTATTTGCTCTTTTACTGATGACACAGAATATTAGAAACGATAACGCTAGAACAATTCCTAATCAGAGGAAGCATTGTTACTTACTCAAAAATGGCACTATTTAGGTGTTGGATGCCACATACAACATGAGAGAAAAGTGACTTAGGGTTCTCATTGATCCAGGTTCACTTGCATCACTCAACACCAAAGACTATATGCAACTACTTAAATTTAGAAGAAAGAGAATTCAGGCTAAAATAGCACGATTAACATTGAGCGAGGAGAAACTTCAACAACCAAGGTGGTGGAAGTAGGACCTAGGTACCTTTCGTTGTTTTAAAAGATTATCAATGCGTTAGCCCTAAGAAATAACAAATATTATTCCAAAGCCTAAGTTGATTGCGATTATATGAGTCACCTAAAGTGATCTAAGCTGATCAAATGTTCAGGATTTTCGGGCCGATAGACATAATCTTAGAGACAGCTAAATATGGAGAAATTGTAATACTCAGATTTGCTAATTGGTTCAGATTAGCGGATTTAGCAATAGAGAGTTTTAGCGAGTAGTATTACAATAAATTACCAGAGTTGCAAAAAGCTCTAATGAATTTCATTTTGTCTTCAAATTTCTTCAAATTTTAACTATCAATTAAATTATGTTGCAGTTTTATGTATAATAATTTTATTAATGGATGCCCTTTACAGGATAATAAATCCCATAAACTTACTTTATGCCTTCGATAAAATTGAATTTTATATTTTTTCTAATATTAAGAATTCAATTATGCTGCTATTAGCTCATCATAAAGTCTAAATTAACAACCAAAATCAATTAGCCTTTAAAAATCCCTTTTTAATGTTAAATAATGTCCATATTTTAGCAACAAGACAATCTTGACACTAAATCATGTAAAAATATTTTAAGACATGAATTTTACAACATCATTAATTTAATTATATACCACCTCCCAAAAAATGTAAAGCTTTTATAATATATAGGTCTACCTTTGGTATTTTCGTATAAAATTATACATAAACGAAACAAAACATAAAAAGGGACACCATAAACAGCATAAAAAATGTTTTTATTTTGTTCATATTTTATTTTTAAAGTAAAAATTACATAAAATTTCATTAAACATGTCATGAACATAAATTTTATGTGGTGTATAAAAAAAAACCTTAACACAATCACATATACATACCCATCACTTTAAATTAGCTGCAAAGTATAAGAGGAGAGCTTTAACGGCATAGAATTTGTTTTATGTATAGAGAAATCGGCAAAATTGGAACCACATCAATAAGGAAACCGAATGACATTTTTTTCTTGGAATTAATTGCGTAGCTTTATAATTTTCTTTATGTTTTCTATATCACAATGTTTGTAGTCGCGTCTAACGGTATGTGTTTATATGTTTCGAGCGACTATAATTAAAAATTATTTCGACAATCACGTAAAGCTTGTAAAAATGTTATTATCGTAATTAAGTTTTCAAGTCCTTATAATATATTGGTTTACTTGTACAGTCGTTTGTTTTTTTTATGTATTTAATGTACATATATTTTATGTAATCAATCAAACTAAAATTTCATAATACATAAATTAAAAAAAAAAAATAGTTCAATTAATAAATTAAAAACATAAAATTATAGTTTAACATATTGAAAAAGTTTCGTTCTATTTGGCACCGTCTATATACATTTTACAAAGTGTGATGTCATGAAAAGCTCATGTTAATTAATTAGTTGGGGAAATAGTTTTTTTTATGATTTTTACTATACACACACACAAACAAGTAAATATATAAATAAAACAGGAATTTGATAAGGAACATTATTATTTTCAAAAATGACCTTTCTATATAATGTAAAGGTTTGCCTTTAAAAATATGAACTAATGTATATATGTATGTAGAAGAGCTTTTTGTTCAATTTACTTGGTTTTATAATATATATTTGTATGTTGGTTCGTATATAGTAAAAATAGAGTAAACACAAAAATTAAATGGGCGTGAATATTTTAGTTGTATGTTGTTAAAATTATTTTATGGTTGAATTATGTAACTTCTCGTAAATTTAATCTAAATTTAATGTGCCAGAGTTTTTAATCTACATTTGTGAAAAAATTTGTATAATTTTTTTTTTTTATAATACGAATTGTATAATAACTGTGTAGGGTTTTGTCCATTCTTTGTAATGGAATTGTTTTTTTTTGCTTTTCCAACTAATTTAATACAATTTGTATTAAAAGACCTTTTTCTTATCAAACGTTTTAATTTATTGCGTGTGTGTGTAGATTGAATTGTTAGATAATATGTATTATTTTGATTTAATTTCGGCACCATAACATTTTAAAATATATTATCTTGATAACAATACACTAAAGAAGATGAATGGTTGTTTTAAAATCGCTTTACATTAAAAAATAAGTGAAATATTTCCTTTACATCGGATAGAATTAGTTTAAGAGCGAAATACATTTAATTTGAAATTTGGATTTTTTATTGGTCCCTGAATTTATAGTTTTTAAATTATATTTCAGTGCTAAATTAATGGTTTATTTTTATTGTTTTACATTTAATATTTATTGTTTTACAAAAATAATATTCAATATTAGATATGCTATATCCCATAACCGAGGTTTGATATTCGATATTCCATACTTCATACTCCATATACGATGTTTCATATTCTATTATTATTATATTCCATATTCCGTATTTTACATTCAATATTCCTAATTTCATATTCCATATTCCATATTACATATTACATATTACATATTGCATATTCCATATTCCATATTCCATATTCCATATTCCATATTCCATATTCCATATTCCATATTCCATATTCCATATTCCATATTCAATATTCCATATTCCATATTCCATATTCCATATTCCATATTCCATATTCCATATTCCATATTCCATATTCCATATTCCATATTCCATATTCCATATTCCATATTCCATATTCCATATTCCATATTCCATATTCCATATTCCATATTCCATATTCCATACATATTCCATATTCCATATTCCATATTCCATATTTCATATTCCATATTCCATATTCCATATTCCATATTCCATATTCCATATTCCATATTCCATATTCCATATTCCATATTCCATATTCCATATTCCATATTCCATATTCCATATTCCATATTCCATATTCCATATTATATATTCCATATTCCATATTCCATATTCCATATTCCATATTCCATATTCCATATTCCATATTCCATATTCCATATTCCATATTCCATATTCCATATTCCATATTCCATATTCCATATTCCATATTCCATATTCCATATTCCATATTCCATATTCCATATTCCATATTCCATATTCCATATTCCATATTCCATATTCCATATTCCATATTCCATATTCCATATTCCATATTCCATATTCCATATTCCATATTCCATATTCCATATTCCATATTCCATATTCCATATTCCATATTCCATATTCCATATTCCATATTCCATATTCCATATTCCATATTCCATATTCCATATTCCATATTCCATATTCCATATTCCATATTCCATATTCCATATTCCATATTCCATATTCCATATTCCATATTCCATATTCCATATTCCATATTCCATATTCCATATTCCATATTCCATATTCCATATTCCATATTCCATATTCCATATTCCATATTCCATATTCCATATTCCATATTCCATATTCCATATTCCATATTCCATATTCCATATTCCATATTCCATATTCCATATTCCATATTCCATATTCCATATTCCATATTCCTTATTCCATATTCCTTATTCCATAATCCATTTTCCATATTGCATATTCCATATTCCATATTCCATATTCCATATTCCATATTTCATATTCCATATTCCATATTCCATATTCCATATTCCATATTCCATATCCCATATTCTATATTCCATATTCCATATTCCATATTCTTTAGTATTTCCAACAAACGGCAAATAATTGTTCATTAAGTTGATCAGTATTTACTGTATCAGCTTCTCAAAAGTTAGTTTCAACAATACTGCTATGTGGCCAAATAATAGCAACATTCAAAAGTTCAAAGAAATTTAGTCGCTATACAAAAATTGATGAGCGGTGATTTCTATAAGATCAAGTTAGAAAATCCAAAGTTAGAAGTCTAAAATTCATCAGAGTATAGTGCACACGGCAGATTTTTGTTGCAAAGGTGAGATTGACGAGGACTGCTTAATTCTTGGAGATTCCGAAAGCTTTTTTAAGCTTATTTATTGACATTTTAGATATTGCGATATTCCATCATTATTAAGATTTAAATAGAAATATAATAATTTATATGTGCATTATATTTAAGGCATAATTAGGCATTGTATTGCGATTAAATTTATCATACGCATCACGTACATTTTGATTGATAGATTGATAACCATCTTGTGAGGAAGTCCCTTATCATCTAAATTAGGATTTACTGCCGAAATGATTTCCCCAGTTTTGAATTTGGCTTTCTAACCCACGTTTCCAATGCGCATAACCATAGATTGAGATATAAAAAGATGTTCCAATTCGAACAAAAAAATAAAAATTAGGAACGTGTTTGAATAAAAATGAATATGCATTTTTTGGGTTACTATACAAAGTACAAACATATATTTTTCAACTACACAGAAATATTTCATTGCATGGAAAGGTTACATGTTTTTATTTTACAAACCTTCATTATACAAGTACCAAGAAAAATTGTTTCTTCTTTTTATTTTTAATTTCTCTATTATTATTTCTAGATAAACATTTTTGTTGTTTGTGTATGGGTCATTTTTATTATATCTTAATCTATGGTACAACATAAATATATGACGCGACATTTGCTAAATTTTTATATGTTAAGATATCCCTAACAAATTCTTGTAATTTTAAATGAAAAACTGATATTACAATATCGTAAAAATCGGAAATTTTTTTAATGTATTGTTTTTGAATCCGAGTCTAATAGAATAGTTTGATCTATTCAATATACCTTCCATGGCAAACCGATCATGATTTAAATCTGATTTTGTATGAACTTAAATTGAAATTTTTTAAATTGAAAACAGGTATTGTATAATTGTATAGCATAGCCATTTGAATGTATAAATTATCATAGATTATTTATGTAATTTTAACTGGAGTTTTTGCTCATATCTGATAACGTCAACTCATCCTTCCAGTTTTTTACGATTATTCTTTTTATATCCATAACAA
This sequence comes from Tipula confusa, assembly GCA_963556175.1. Classification (NCBI taxonomy): domain Eukaryota; kingdom Metazoa; phylum Arthropoda; class Insecta; order Diptera; family Tipulidae; genus Tipula; species Tipula confusa. The sequence goes on from OY744475.1 coordinate 204,494,850, forward strand.
TTGATATTTTTTTATCTATGTCCTTATTAAATAAATAACGGATAAGGAACCTCGTGCTCCTTGGTTTAGTTATAGTATTGCAAGAAGCATGACAGTGAGAGATCTATTAGTTAAACATTACTCAAACATATCAAAAATTTATCATTAATGGCAACGAATCGAGTTTATAACTATCATTTTTAGTGATATTAAAATCCTCTTTTTAAAACATATTAATGACATTGGAATAAGCACTAGATGTTACATAGGATTCGCAGGTGGTCAATGTCTGCCATAACATTAACTTTATTTTGTATGGAGTGAAACTTCATAGACATATATTCCATTGAAGTATTCAAATTATCCTATCAAAATCTTTAGATCCTTTATTTAAGTGTGCCTCAACAACGCTAATGAATATCATTAACAATCAAATGCCTGTATATTTAGTATAATAATAAAATAAAAATTAGTTCCATTCGGAATGACGGTATAATACTTCCAGTAAATCTTTCTAATGTCTATAATAACTCTTAAGTCTATAAAGACTTTCTCAATTGCTACCGGTTCAACTTGGTAAACTCTGCAGTAGTAAAATAGACCAACAGAAATACTTTCATTCCATGTATCATGGAACGCTCTGGCTTTTACCGTCAAGCATGGAGCCATTTGTGAAGAGCTGCACAGCTTTGGTTTTCAATATTGATCTCAAATTTCCGGCACGCATAGGTCTTGTCTTCAGTATCCAGCTATAAGCATACAACACCATATTAATCCTATTTTTATAAGTGGCCTTTCTCATTGCTGGTCACCAAAACGCTCACATCGTACATAAGAGATATAGAGATGTAACATATTGCTTATCTGATAAAAATGAATCTAACTCGTGAATAATTTCTTTCGCTATAAAAAAATCTTTATTGGAACCTCATCCACAATATCATAAAAGAGCTTTCGCATGAGTAACGTGTTTTTTAACTGCCCACCAATTTAATTATTATATTAGGATTAATTAAAATAACTCTTTTGATACAATTTAATCAACAGTTACATTAAACAGAGTTGTCAGTTCACTAATCACCTAAACTTAGCCTGAAATGTAGCAAAGACAATTTAATGAAGCTTAAAACAGTCACAATTAAAACTTTTTAAAGGACCCTCCATAAATTCTGATTTCATAAAACGTTAAGACCATAGCCAGTCTACAAAGAACATATTAAGTATGACTTGATTTTTGATCCCTTTAAGCTATGTCGATTTAGGGATTACATATTTTATTTTACATATTTTATGTTTGTTCATATTATAAAGCAATTAATTATAATTATTTTAAAATTAATTTTTTTGTTAAACGATTGAATTTTTGCTATTATCCTGATGTGAATCTCATAATTGAGGAATTTAATTAAAATCTCTTTGTGTATTTATAAATACTTTACTGCTCCTTGGCTTACTACTTATGTTTTGATCAGACTGAAGCGCAGAGGTTTATCTAAAAAAAATTTAGAAAATATGGTTACACAAAATTTTTATTTCAGAAATTCTGCAAAATGATATGGAACAATTTAAAAGAGGTAGGAGTTTTAGCACTGCTAGTGTTTCGATCATTGAATATTCTCCGGGTGAAATTTAAACTATCCTCAACATTTTTCAATTAAGAGTTTGGCAATTACCTAATATTAGTTTAATAATACTAACAATGATAGTCCTTTTATAATTGATTGTGTGGATGAAGTTGCAGCGCACTTTATATTACTTTATATTACGATATAATATGAAAAGGTTAATTATTTATTCACCTACTAGTTGAGCCGACGAAATTCTTACCACTTCAGAATTAATAAATGTTGGCAGCATGGCATTTGCTTTGTTGAAGTAAACCGAATTGGTTCGCGTAGCATTGTTGCACTATTTTCTGTTATACAATTTGCACTTTCTGTGATATACGATATTTTTTGTTTTGTTGTCAGAACGAATAAAGCGGATGGTCTACCGACATGTGAACATGATATAACGTACAAATGACCATGAAAAAAACATTCATTTTCATGGATTGCCCTTGTAATTTGTTGATCGTAAAGGCGAATACAAGACGAATTGGAAATTGAATTCGTTTAAACTCGAATGGAATATCGGTTGGGATCTTCGGAATTCTCGGAATACGAACTTCCTCATCTTTGGACTTCCCTTTGAGTATCATCACGTGAATCACATTGCCCATGAGTTTTCTCACCACAATACACGTTTTGTTACATAAAATTGGTTGGTTCAGATTTCGAAGCATGATGACTACCAAGCCAACCTTTAGTTGCAAATTGTGCGGTAGTAAGCCAGGCAGATTTAATGAGTTTAAAAATTAATTTGGTACACAGTCGATAGATTTGAAGGATTGTTTAAGTGATAAGTTCAAGTGAAACACATACCAATGTTGCATGTTGGTTTTTAAGTTTTTTAAGGTTTAACCGCAACGTGGCCGATATTCCAGAAGAAGTAACTGCTACAACAATTTTGTGGAAAAAATCAATGACATGAGGAATGTCTTCCCAGTTCCACCGGGCGCATAGAGAAAAAATAAGCAACCATCTCTATACTCAATAACATGTATTAAAATTTCTGTTGTGGGTTTAACAGTGGTACATTCGTTTGAACAGATTGGTTCAATGTATCGTGATCGTGTTCACGTTTACGTTTCAATTCTCGATTAGAAAGATTGAAAAACAGTAACAATTGCTTCAGTGATTATCATGACCCAATTAGTATCGTTGTCAAGCACATTGAGCTGTTGACAGGCAGAATGAAATGTTGGCCATACTACACCATTGATAGTCCCAAGTGATTCAAACAATCGGCTCACAAACATTCACCAGCAACAACCGCTAAAATAAACTCATTGGCCATTCTCCAGATGCACCGCCAAATGTACAACATATTACCTTATACACCATATTAATATACACCATATTACCTTATTGTAGCTCACATATCGACCAACTTGATAGTGCATGTAACTTTATCGTTGGTATTGAAAATTTGAAAGCCAAAACCCGCCATATCGCTGTCTTTTTTTATATATTTTCAGATGTATTTGATAGACTTCACTGAATTGCAATGCTCCACGTTCCAATGCACTTAGCTTGTTTGGGAAAGAAGTGACGAATACGGGTCAACCTAAGTATTGTCGTTCGTTTCTTTTCTTAATCCGAAATTGCGTAATTTCGTTAAAATTAAAAATTATCAAATAAAACAAAACAATTAAAAAATCATGTATCTGAGATGGCTTTGTAAATGGATTTTAATTTTTTGCGATTTCTTTTATTTCTAAAGATATTGTATGACAAAATGAATATTCTTCATACATTTTTTTGTTCGTAAATTTTTCCGATGTTTTAATAGTTATTCTGCTATTCGGATCCGAGAAAAATTCAACAAATCAGAGATCATTAAAATTGGTCCAGCCGTTCTTAAGTTATAAATGGTGTAACTAACCCGACATATTGTTTTATATGTTTAGATTTTTTTACAATATACGTCACATTTATTATCAATCAGCGTTTGACAAGCGTTTTGAAATCAGTTTTCTCTTATATTTATGGAAAGTAACATTTTTTATTCTTTTGCCCTAAAAAGATGCAATTTCTATTGTTATTGATATCTCTTCTATCGGAAATGTTCTTGTACTTTCTAAAATAATGGTAAAATTATGCAAAAGCAAAAAAATGAGCATCGACAAAAATTTGATGTTTAATGTTAATTATGCCGAGCCACTGCAGATACTTGTTTTTGAATTATATCCATTACAAGGTGATTAAACTAATGACCTTCAACTTCATGCAATAGTAACCTTATCACGAGGGCAACCGATTTAAGGATTATTGAACTTTATAAAATGTTTTTAATAAAAATAGTTCAATGACGCTAAGCTTTTATATACGTATTTTTCAGATCATCAAACTTTGATAAACCATCGCAAAATTTTCAAAAGGTTAAAAGTGATAAAATATGTAAAATATTATAAGAATACCATTTTGATAATAATGATTCCAAAAAAATAATTAAGCATAATTTTTTTTATCTCGGCAGCTAATTATCTCGAAGGACTTAAAAAAACAAACGATATTACTTTAAAGTTTTATCAACATAACGCATTCAAACAAAAAAATAATAATAATAAAAAAACTCAAAAGAAACATCATTAAATTGTTCCCAGACAAAATTCATTATTATTTCATATAATTTAGTTATCATTAATGACACAAAACATAACTTAAGAGAGAAACAAGTTCTAGCGAATCATAAACTACAAGTATACATACAATTACTTTACATAATTCTTTAATCATAGTTAAATTCACTTTTGAATGACTTTAAAAAAAAAAGCTTTAATAGCATTAGCGAAACTAACAAATGGAAAGTAAAACATTATAAAAATAAACTTGGCAAGAAGAAAGAACATTTTTATTTCTGTTTGCCATCGTTTAAACTAAAACAAAATGCGATAAGAAAGGCACATAAAGCATAAAATGTTTAATGTAAGTTTAAGCAAATATCGCACAGGTGTTGTCACGAACAATCACATTTAAAACATATATGTATACATAAATTATATCATATCATTTATGCATAATTGAAAAACAAATATATATATATATATATATATATATATATATATATATATATATATATATATATTTATATATATATATATATATATAGACGGTTTTCCATTTGGTATCCCAGATTTAGGATTTTTTTTTATACATTTCTAGCCTTCAAATGGCTTTGTGATGGACTTAATAAAACTCCACTTTATGATTTCTAAAAACTTAGAACAATATTTGTTTAAGATTTAGTTCAGTCGCAACCTCAAATTTCACAACCTTGATTATATCGATTTTTTTATTAATTTTGTGTTGACAATCATTTTACTTCTCCGAGTGATTTTTAACATTAATGCTTTTTGAAATTAACAAATACTTGAAATATTTTCCCAGGGCTTTAAGTTTTACAAAACGGTGACATTTTTATTTCAAAAATTAAAAAGTTAAAATGATAACATTGACCGAATATTTCCACTGTCGAGTCTTCATTAAGGCATTGACTGCGTATTCCACTGACAATATAAATAGAAAACTCTTTGAGATATATGTATTTTGTATAAAACAAAAGAAAATAACTTTTCCAACTTTTCTTAAAATTTTGTTTTTGTTTTAATTTTAATGTACCCAGAATTATAATAAACTGTGTATATGTAGTAAAATAATAACAGTAATCATATGTTAAGCTTTCAAATATATTTATAAGTGTATATACAAAAAAAAATTAAAACTTTTATTTCTACCAATTTAGAAAAATCTAACAAATACTATCGTAAAAGCTTTTCTGCGCTTCTTTTGTACAATTTTTCATATGTACGAAACGAACATGAGCATATTTTTCTACATGACTTCTATCGCTAAAACGACGGTATACACCAAAAAACTTTGTATTTTATCAGAGTTAAATTTGAAAAAAAAACTTCTTGTTGTGTTAATTATAATGTACAAAAACGTGGAGAGGTACGAAGCGAAAATGATAATAATATTCTTATGGATATGGATATGAGTGTAGGTATATTATGTACCCTACATATCTAAACGTCAAGAAATGTTTTTCTCCATTTATCATATAGTAAAAATACAACAAAAATAAGAAGCAAACAACAAAAACGAAGAAAAATTTTCATCTGAAAAAACAAAGATAATATATACTTTGAGTTTTCATTTGCTTTTGTTTTTGTTGGAAGTTAATTTACCTTTTGCTTAATTTCTGATTATGATAATAAACGTTTTTCCTCGAAATGGATGTGCTTTATGCGGATACACATCCACAATATATTTGTGTACATGGAAAATTTAATTCGTATACCATAGTTGTGGATTGGTAACATTTTTGTGGATGCAATAGTATATACTCGTATGTATGTATGTGTTATTCAAGTTTTAATAAGTGATTTAATTGGCAATTAAATTTCTTGAAAATCTCACGAGATCTGGAAATTATAAAATACTGTGATTTCATTTTATAAAATCCCATTAAATCTTATCTTTCCCTTGCAAACCATGGTTCAATTTTTTTCTGCGAAGAAGATTTTCATTAAAGTTTACAATTTTTTAATTTTAAATAAACGTCATTGCCTGAAAAGAAAGTGCGGGAATAGTGTAGGGATTTTTTTCGTTCAGTTAGACCTAATTTAGCCCAACCAGTAACGTTGCGTTTATTGTTATACTCATTATAATTGGCCAAAACTACCATTGATATTATTAAGATATTTTCAGTAATAAAAGGTACTAAGTACTAATAAAAGGTACTAAGTTCAGTAATAACAGGTATGCATTCTATATTGTTCAACGTATTTAATATTTGAGAAAAGACAATGTATTTTTTTTTGAAACAGCAATGGCTTTACAATAGTAATTCACATTGAGGTAGACTTGGGATATCATAAATGAGCAAGTTGAGCATTATTAGGCTTAGAACTGAACAAAGATAAGACATTTTAAGTTTGATCACTTGATCACTGTGTATTAATTAGCCCCTCGAGCTACAATTATCTGTGCTGCTATTGTAACTAGCCACTTGGCTTGATGATTAATTAATTATGGTCGGAAATTGATCATTTAATTTGCTTATGAATAAATTTTTCAAACTATTAAGTGGACGGTTTAAGTATAGAAGAGTATTATTGTAAACTAACACCTCTATAGCTATTGCATTTGCTATACTTGTAGTTGAGATATGCTTTCATTACCAATTTTTAATGTCGGAAGGTTAATGGTTTTATTTTTAATAACTTTTGTTATTTTTCAAAACGTTTTAAATCCATTTTTAAAGTTTTCCACTGCCATTTTATGGTATTTTTAGATTTATTATTTTTTTAAGATCACATTGAAGTAGGCTTTTTATCAGGTTTTTAAGGTGTTTGGGAATAGCTTGGTTACTCTCATATACTATTCATCAAGTGTTCTAGCATATTCATTTGGATTTATTGTTAGTAGGACATAAATCTAACTCAACACGATGATAGCACGCCATCAGTAGAGATTCATTAAAGAGTGCATATATATATATATATATATATATATATATATATATATATATATATATATATATATATATATATATATATATATATATATATATATATATATATATAGCATTATAACTAAATTATCAGCAACAAGAGCATACATTAAGTCTACACATGCGTATGGTTTAGCAATAGCATGCTTGTTATTTAACAAAATTATAGCAAGCACTGTTGTATCATCACTAAAAAAGTAGATTTTTCATGAAGCCAGTAAAAAAAGCATCGAAATAAACTAAAAATAAGGTATACAGATGCATGCCAGATCGCTTGCGAGTCAGACTAAATACCATCCAATTCTACCTCAGTCGATTAAAAACTATTCAGGTTTAGTGACCAAAACCTAATGATGGCCATACTCTGTCGAATGTACTAGACTTTGTGCTAGTGGACTTAAGTATACTTTAACTATTTTATTCATAGTCGCATCGGTAACTATGTATATTCCTATGGTAAGATTTAAAAAAAGGGATTGTTAGAAAATTAGCTAAAATTAACGCATAGTCAAAAATACCAGCATAGTATTTACATTAGGGATTCACTCGTTTTCTCGATAAAAAGGCAATCAATAAAAAGGCAATAAAACTGTCGCACAATTTTCCTAGAATAACCCCATTAATTGTTTTTTAAATTGTAAAAATAAAAATATTTTCACAACAATATTGAATATTTTTCAAGAGCCGCGCTTACAGAAAGCCAGACTGGCACGTGTCAAGGACTCGAAGAGGCTCAAATGTCATTATATTAATAATATTGAGTGCACTTCAATTTCGAATTAGAATTATTTACATTATTTCCATACTAATAATTTACATTTTTTTTCGCCATTCAAATCGACAAAGTGATGATAATTTTTGTCATCACAATTTTTGGTTAGTTGGGGTTATAAATAAAACTATAAAGTTTTCTTGTTCATTGGTTACAATTTTTAATTATTTGAAGTAAAATAAAAAATTAAATCTAGTACTCCAATGAAAAATAATTAAAGATATAGACAGATATGGACTGCGATTTGATGATTGAAGAAACTGAATTAGTATCCGAAACACAATCTAACGACCTTTTCGTGGAAAATTGTTGTGAACTCTGAAACAATATCGCTCGATGAACGAAAACTATAACTTCGGCAGTGCAGGATTACTTTAAATTAAAATTAAACCATAGCCTACTTTTAATGATCTTAATTCATCTAAGTTGATGTCTATCGAAGGAACAACACAAATAAATAGGAGCTTAAATAAAAGTATAAGTAATGCACAAACGAGAACGGTGAACAATTTCAAAGTGATTGGTTTGTATAAACACCAACTAATCAAAAAGCATACTGCTATGATATGCAAATTTTACTTTATATGAAAAAAAGTTACATAACCCAAGGAACTTACAATTTGAAAAATACTATGAAGAAACTATCGGAATTAGAAAATTAATCGGAATATATGTCATCTATTCGTTCTTTAATTTCCAGGTCAAAACAAATGAGTCGTATCGATTCAGCTCTAATTGGAAATCTTGACAGGAACAAATCTTGACAGTGACAAAGTGGAAACTTCATTGAAACTTTAAACTTTTTATCGGAATTTGATCCATTTACTAGAGCACATATAAGTCAACATGACAACCTAAGTAAAGGTCATTCTAATTATTTATCTTTGACAATTTGTGATAAATTAGTCTACTAGCCGACGGAAAGTTTTAAAAAAATTATTTCAAAACAAACATTGGCCGATGCCACTAATGAACTAAGCAAAAGTTTTCTTCACTATAAAGAAGAATTATACACATATTTACGTCATATAACGTTAGAAGAATTATACACATATTTACGTCAATAATAAAGGTAGAAGTTGCGGAACTTCGTCATAAAATGTGAAAATTTTGAATTAAATTTGTTGACATGTATAAAGGCTTGTTTACGAGAGACCCGAAACATAAGGTTCGAAAGGGTATTTAACCGAATTTGATTTATCAATAAAGAATGATAAAATTTTCAATGTAACTGTCTCAATGTCTATTATGAAAAGATTTTGAAGACTAAGCGATTTTGAGCAAAACCTTTGCAAGACTTACATCTATCAGTTTGTAATGTATTATAAAAAATAGCGACAGCGGCAGATGCACCAACTAGTAAGTATGCTGGTTTAGATTAAAGTGCCGGTTAAAAATATGAATATGACGAGAAAGAATTCATTTCAAAACATTAGTGGATTTCCTGTTAGGGAAGGTTGATAACACAAACATCGCTCACTTAAGGATGAAACAATAAAATTAAAAAACGTTAGTATTATAAATCACTTAAGCTTATATAAGATATCTAAACAAGAGGCAATATTCATCTTGCAATGCTGGAGTGGATTATAAAGCCAATATTTCGCAAACCGAATATGCAATATTAAATATAGTGGTAACCACTCTGCAATCAATTAAAATTGGAATTGAACAACTTGGAAGACGCAAAGTCACATTCTTGGAAGCAGAGGTTATACTTATTTTTATTTTGAGAGACTTGCGGAAAAAGGTAAATATAAATTTTAAATTTTAAATATATATATATATATATATATATATATATATATATATATATATATATTGACGTAGTTTGTATATGCATCAAAACTATGAAACAGATCATAAAAATGTATCTTATATGTACTATTTTTACCATAAAATTTAATTTTTTTACTATGATGTTTTTTTCATGTACTATTCAATTTCCATAGTGCGCGTCGTTAAAACAATAATGGCTGCTCTAAAACTATAAAATATGTTTGCTTGAAATACCATACAAATATTACCATCAAATATGGATTTGGAGAAATCTAGTTACAGCTTGTAATATATGAGATGTATTATAAAAGTTTAAAGAAACATTTCCCAAAAGGCATTCAAGAAAATGGATTTTATTTTGTTCATATAATAGCATAAATTCAAAAACTACTTCATACTACATCGTATATAGTATTTGAGTACTATTCCACTCTACATAAAAGCTATATAAACTATATATATGAACAGTGAAAAGTTTTTCCTTGGTATTTACTTCTTCTTATTCTTTTTATTGTTTTTATTTATTTTTCCGTTTAAAATTAATTTTTTTATTTGCTTTGGAAAATATTTTAATACAGTGCTAGATTTTACGATGTATACTTACTGGGTTTCTATCATTAATAATATAGTTTCGATATCAAAATTATAAACATTTTTTAAACATTTCAAAACCGTTAGTTTTTGAGGTATAAACTTGTATTTTGCTTTATTTAAAATGGATCCATTTCCTGAAAAAATTTAAGTGACTGACAGTGAAAAAGTGAATTATTAGTACTTAGAAGAAGCCATTTGAGCAAAAGTGTCTAGTAAGTACTTCCCATTTCAGCGTTTCCAAATAACTTTATCGTGGAATTCGTTTCCAGGACATTCGTTTTTTTCTATAAGTTCCCTTGTACTTGCCTTGTAAGAAATGTAAAAAGTTCCAAATTTTAATTTGAGTGCCTATTATAGTTTGTTCGATAATGTTTTTACTCAAAAATATAATTCATAAATTCATACCTAAAAACCATCTATTAAATTAGATATATCATAGTATTTTTCATTTTTGCTCTGTTAAACACGCTCAATATGTTTTACAGTGACATGGTTTCGAACGTCAAGTCAAAATATATAAAACTACGAAGAAAAAATAGATTTATTGTAGTGTGCGGTATTTATTATTATAGTTGTCATAGCAACGAAAAAATTCATATTTTTATTAATGACTATTTCGTTCCTTTTTTTGCTCTCTTGGAAAAAGCAATCTGTGTTTTAGCCGCAAATCGAACAAAAAAATTAATATTTCCAATTTTAAATATGCTTGTATATTTTTTTACGTATAAAAAATAAACAAATCACTAATATCATTTAAAATTGGCAGCAAAATGACGAACTATTTCTTCGTGTAAGTAAAAGAGGGGTAAATCTTTCTAAAAATCCAGATTGCTAAAAAGTGCTCGTCGAACAAAAAGTTTGCAAGACAGATTGCTTTTTTTTTGACAAAATCAACCACTTGACAGCAGAGAAAGGAATCTTTGAAAAATAGTGCTTTTTAATCGAAATCGACATAACTATATGAATTTGGTGTATCCCAATACAACGTTTTTTTACTGCGAAAATTTTAATTTTTAAAACAAAATAATTAATAATTTTAGTATAACAAATTTAATTAATTAAATCATTCCCTTAATAATCACATTAATTATTTAATAAATATTTATAAAAAAACATTAAAAAATTAAACTGTGTATGTCTATAAATTTTCAATTTGTTTGCATGAAAATTAAATTCCAAAACAAAAAAATTTAAAAACCGAAACCGTTTTATTTCATTTTAAATTTAAATACCACCAAAAAACAAAAAGTTTTATATATTGACTGCTACAAGTCTACTATCGCGTAGAGTTGAGAATGACGTTTGAAACAATATGAAAAATAGTTTATGAATGCCAAAACCCACATGTTTGTTGTAACAATGAACAGTTGAAAATTACTGTCATTGATAACAATAGCTGCGTTCCAGTGGGATAAATTTGCTTCTTACAACACAAGTACTTGCAAGTAGGTGACTAATGGAACACAACATAATAATGCTAGAAGTCAAATATAACCTATAATTTAATGTACATATTTTTTTAATATATATTTTTATTTGAATATATTTGTTCAATTATAAAATCACACTATAACAAACAATGAACAGCATTCACTTTTCTAATAAAATATACAATTATTTTGAATCATAGATTTGACGTTTAAAACATAAAAAAAGTTTTGTATATAAACAAATCTGAAAAAATATACCCCAAATTTTTGGAAAAAAAAAATCTCGAAAATAATCGCCAAAGCCATCTAATGTAAGTTGTATGCGTGCTTTTGTTTTCTACACCATCGTATAAGCATGAGTAGTTGCGAGTAGATATAAGTACTTGTGAGTAGTTTGCTTTCACCAATGAAACAAGCTTAATTTCGTTATAATGTAAAAATCAGGAACGCACTCCAGTGTTACAATCGTTAACATAGCAAAACCTTACTATTGATTATGTTTGTCGAGTTTTATTAACAAAAATAATATTATTATAATCAAAGCAGCACACACAATATAAAAAAAATTATTTCGTAGCCATCTGAAATGTATATGCTATTACAAAATATTTCTGAATCATACCAAGATGAATATTTGTGATAATCAAATATAACAAATTGAAAAAATAACTTAGTAAGTTTCCTATATAAACACGGAACGAAAAAGGAAAAATTTAGATTTCTGAGTAACACGTCAATATCCAATTGTGGGAGATACAACAATTGAAAATCTCGCGTCATATTTAAAAGATTATGCATGCAATATGCGTAAGTCTAACAGAGAAAATCACAAGATCACTGTAATTAAAACTATTAGAGTGCAGAGTATTAGAGTATAGAGTACGCTACCAGTACTTCCAGCTTTAAGAGCAAAGTTTGCATAATTTAAAATAAAATTTGATCCATTTCGTGATATTGAGTTAAATTAGACGAGGAGTACCAGAGATTCAAAACATACAGAACTCCAATATGAACCGAACAAACGGAAATTAAGTGAAGTAGCTTTTACGTCAAATAATTCTGTTCGTATGCAAACATATTTGGTTGAAAATAGCCGTGATGGACTTAAAAAAAATCTATCAACAGTAAAAATGAAAGACAATTTTGATTTGAAAATTGTGCCTTCAACAACTGTCAGTTGTGAATGTGTTTTAAAGGTATTCATGTGTACACATATAATCTTTAATGTTAAGAATTACATTTTTGTCTTTTACACCAATTCATTATATGCTCCACTCAAACATATCAAGTGTCTGGTTAAGGATCGATAATTTTTTTTAAATCCCCATGATATAAATGTCCATGATAGTAAGAAGACCACTAGATTCTGATAATATTATTTTTATACGCACATATACGACTACTCTTAACGTGAGGAATATCGTATTAAACGTAATATTTTGTCACAGAGTAACATATCGTAAACACATTTTTAAGTTCAATTAAAATTGTGTCGAACAGTTTTGAGGTACTACATACCGAGTCCGATATTTGCATCGCTGTTTTAGCATAAACAAATTAACTATGCATTTATTTTTTTATTACAAACAAAATCATCCTCTCGTTTTGTTTTATATATTTATAACATATAAGTAGGCCGGCCGCAAATATATTTCTAGTACAAAAAACAAATTTACATATAGTTAATGGTTATTATATTTTCGTTGATAATTAAATTTGTTTCCACTAGATTCCATAGGGACCTCAATTGTTTGTTCTTATTTATACGCATATAGGGACGAACAATTAATATTGATGTATAAATAGTTTTCGATTTGAATTTTTACACATACAAATTATTTTTATATATATATATATATATATATATATATATATATATATATATATATATATATATATATATATATTTATATATATAAAGGGTGTTTCATTTTTCCAAAGGTTTGTCTTTGATACAACAGTGCTTACGCCATCAATGATGTAAAAGATATACAATTATACCAAATTTCATGAAGATTGGATAATAATTAGGGGCTTGCGTACATCGATCACTTTTATCTCAAACTATGAAATTTTTATTATCGAGGTAGTTTGCACTAATAGGCTTTTCATGTTTTACTTTCATTTTTTGAGGTAATTGAATAATAAAGCAGAAATCAAAAGAAGAATTTCCTGGTGTAAAAGTTGTCTAGTGATGAGTTTTTAGGAGATCTGCTTTATTCAAAGAATCAAGTATTTTTAGATTTTATTTACCATGACACTAAACGAAACTAAAAAAAACATTTCGGTTGCTGAAATCTTTTTGAAATTTGGCATAATATATGTTTTATGACATCATTGAGGTTTATGGCATTAGCACAGTCTGCAAATATTTTAAATTTAGTTTTTTAAATTTTTAAATTTTTTAAATTTGAAAGAAATATCCGACCTTCCATGTACCATGTACTCATAATACTGTTTGACCAAATTAAAACAATTTTATTTGTATACAAAAACTGAACTTACAGATGTGTCTCCGATTATTATATACTCTATGGTTATGTTAAAAATATAGAGTTTATATATTTTTGGTTATACATGTACTAAAATAAATTAAAAGACTGAATTGAAATAAAATATTTTACAAGTTTCGTAGTGGTGTAAATAATAAATTTTCTCTAATATTATCTCTCTTTTCTAGCTTCTTGCAAAACCTTCTATAAAAATGTGTTAACTCATTAAGGCATGTTCGCTTAACTAGTACTACACAATTTTTAGTTGACTGATTTTTAACACAACAATGCTGATCTGTAAATTTGAATCTGCTTAAATTTCTTAAAAAACTAATTATTATTTTTAATTTGTTCAGTTAAATAAAAATAAAAGATCTTTCAAACGCAATACACAATAATTTAAAAATAATAAAACCTCACCTGGCACGGGTCCACATACACGTGGAATTATTTCTAAAATAGCTGAACACGATGGATCTTCAAAACATAACTGTCTTGCTAATATGCAATTTAGTATTGCACTTGCAGTCTTTATATGTGAACCTGAAAATAAATGAAAAAAAAAATATAAAATTTAGTTACTAATATCATTTACCCAAATTGTACATACACCAAAATTTTGTGTTGCTACATCATATAAAATATATATAAAATCATATACATAAATATAACATAATATAATTTAGACAGTAAAAAATGAGTTTTCTACTGTGTTGATAAAACATGTTGATAATATAAAAGGGGTTTTGCTGGATAGACGGATGATATCTTGCTTTTTTTATATGTATTTACGTGGGACCACCCATGATGTTTTTTAAACGAACCGACATATTATTTTTATGATTAAATCATCAAAAAAAAAGGCAAATATCTAGTATAATAATTTTGATGTTACAGTATTTTTATCATAAAAAATTTGAATACTCCATATTATGTGTAGTATTAGTATATATACCGAGAAACAGGTGTGTTATGTTTAACATAATTTTTAGTTTAAGGTCACAACTATTTATGTCTAAATTTGGATATTTGCGTATTGTTTGTGCCTAAATGTATGTTATCTCTAATAAAAACAAAGTTGTACCTAATTCATATGCTATGGCTTAGTGTTACGATTGTTTTATTCACTTAAATACGGTAAATATTTATTCCCCATTTTGACTTTAACTAAACGTGCGGTCAATTTAAAGTCAGAAACCAGGTTTTAATAAAAGCTCACGATCCCGAATGGTAATACATTTTAGCCTGATTAAAGGAGCACAATTCGTCAGTTATTGCTGGTCTTCCGACTTTTCTTTTCCAGGCCGGTTTACTTGTTCCAGTCCAATGGCATCTTTGTTATATAACTTAGTGGTTTCCTTAGTGTGTGACCAATTCATCTTTAGTTACGTTTCATTTAGGCATATCGCAAATACGTTGCAAATACTTTTTTATATTTTGTTTATGTACTTATTTTTAGGTGCTCTCACATACACGTTTTAAAGTTTTGGCCCTGCAGCTTTGTTCGGTCTTTTTTGCATTTTACTAATACTATCTGTATTAAGGTAACTCTGGTAGGTCAGAATATTTTTTTTCAGAGTAACTTTTTTAACGTAAAAATATATGTTTTGCAACATGAAAATTCAATATTCTGAAGATTACCTTTAAAATTGTCTCACTAAAAAGCAAAATGTAAAAAAGGCCCTTCCAAGTCTTAAATACCACATTGATTTCGAACTAGTGTTTTTGTTGTGACAATAATTAGAAGTATGATACCATTCAGTTCAGATATTTCAATGATTTGATCTAAAATGCTTCTAAGCAAGAAGCTTCGTCAAAATTACCAACAAATTGGAACTAATGTGACATGTATTTCAGTGTAAAGTAAAATATTTATACTGAGAAATGCCGCTTTTTTATTACATTTACAGTATTACAATTATCACATATTTGTCTTTACATGTCAACCTGTTGATTAGTCTTAGGACTATTATAAAAAATTGGAAAGGTCACATCACGTCTTCTTAATTGCTGTCCTAATGGTGATCAATATTGATCATCTGTCTCAAATCTGTTACTTATTATTTTCTTGTAATGCAAGTTCTGTTTTAAGTGATTGCAATTTGATGCCACAAAGAAATCGGTGTTCTCGGCCAAATATGATAACTGCAACAAACATAACGTCGTATTATAAACATAGTGAATCTTTGCACCATTCGATATGAGATAGTTCCTTAAATAAGGGTTATTATAAATTTCAGCCTAACAATCATTTCCCAGCAAATTTTATTTTTATATTAGAAAAAAAATCTTTTTTTAGGTTTTATTTTGTTTAGCTATGCTTTTAGTATTTTTTTGGCGCATTTAACCAACTCCTCGATAATCTCAATGCAGTCTCCTAACACTGCCACCTTTTTAGTGCTTTGTCCCAATCTTTTCCTACTTTGTGATTTGCATAGCTGTTGGCTTTTTACAGTACTTTGCAAAGTACTTTGACTCTTGGTACTTAAAATAGTTTGGCTAGGAACTAGATCAGATCTTCCACTATTTTGAAGGTCTTGATTATTAAATATTAATTTAATCTATTAACAAACTGACCAAAACTTCTGATCTCGAACGGATATCAAATACAACATCCATATGCTGTGATTGATGTGTCCAAAAACCCATGTATCTCAACCTTTTCATGATTTAGTGATAAAACGAAACGAGGAATTTTAAATTTATTGATTAGTGGTAATTGGTTTAGGAATTTAAGCCAATGAGTGACGTATTCGTTTGATAATGTCACATCTCATTCGATTTTCAATCTCCACATGTGTGGAGATGGAAATATTTTTTCCAGTACGATAATTGGATTGATTATTCCTAGAAGATTAAATAAGCTAGCGATATCAGACCAGACTTGACGTTTTGAAAGTTTTGATTCTGTATTTTTTTGCATGTGAGCAAACTGAAACTCGTCACGGTCGCCAAGCTTAATAAATAAGCCATTTGTTATTGTAACGGTTCATTAATACGGTTAATGCTTTGTTATAATTATTTTCGCCCACTCAAGTGCCGTAACATGTTTAGAGAATTAATATGATTCTGTCAAAGCATTGAGTTGTCAATAGATAAGCTAAGATACTTGAAATATGGATCGAATTCATCACAATAAATAATGTCAGGATCTATGACGCTATTGCTATTCAATTTGAAAAAAATACTTTTCGTTTTTGAGCTCAAGAACTTAGAGCAAGCAGAGCACCATTTCATTACTAAGCACAAATCCTAATTCATATATTGAATATTTGTCCTGTGGTTAGGGTGATTGTACAGAAACACAAGATTATCAATTGCGAAAGCAATTAACACAGAATTAAAATTAGTTTAAAATTAATTTTAAACTATAGAAGTCATATAGTGATCAGTAATATGCAGATATCAGCATGGAAACTAAAATTAAATTTCAAAGAATGTCTAAAAAATATGTGATCAATGCCTGTTGCAGCAAGATTAAAAATTCTTGTTGGTATATTTAATACAAAACTAAAACCATGAGACGCCATCATAAATATATAATCATTTGATGAAGACCAAAACTCAAAAAAAATTTTATTTTAATCCCCGTTAAAAAATTATTAAGCTCCGCCAAAAAGACTGAAACATTCAGATAACGAAACTTAAAAATACCTAAAGCCAAAAATCGAACTGGATTAAGTTCAAAATGTACCTGTAAAATGAAGGCACTAGTAGCATCATTGCAAGAAACAGTAATATAATATAAACCATCTTATAGGTATACAACACTACCGGCTGTATACATAGCTTTATATTTACCGTAAATTGAATATCCTGAAATTGTATTATTATCAAGTTCATATTGTCCAATTCTAATATTTTGATGTATTATAAAAAGGTTAGATTGATTCGAGTTGATAGACGAAAGGAAGCTCATCTTTATCAAAGTTTGAAGGTTGGGTTGACATACCCCTTAGAAAAGATAACTTCGGATTTTATTTTGGAATTCTTTTACGAGAACCCCAGCTGGCCATGAAGTTGGAGCCATCAACTTTTCAAAATCGGTATCAGAAACCCTTATTTTAAATGACGATTGGTCCTGTTTATAATTATTTCGTACTTTATATTTAAATCGATGAACCACACCATCAAATACTCCCGTCACTCCCGGTGCCAATTACAAGATTATTCATAGAACTTTAAAATTTTGGTTTCTTTACAAAGAAAGTCGAATGCTGAGCAGAATCACTATTAGGCAGACGATATTTTTTTGGAGCACTTATATTTTTTAATTTAGATGATATATCTTCTTCGTAGATCGAATCTTCAATTGAAGAAAAGGCAAGAAGTTGCATCAGATACATTTGACAAACTGTTTGTTTGGCACCAATATCAGATCCGCTAGTACAACAGCACAGTTTTATTTAAACTAGAACAGCTATTAAACTTATTTACTGATTGTTCAATTCTTTGGCATAGTAGTGTTCATTCCAAAAGCTTATCGCATGCATTTTAATAACATTATTACATGGATCACAGTACCACTGAATGTTTGGAGAACTATTAAGTCAAAAGCGGATTTTTTTAAGCCTGCACATTTTTAATACGCGATTATACTACAATGACCACTGCAACGTATAATACTATCACGAGCCACACTTGTCCACCCTTTAAACATATTTAGAAAATGTAAGTTACAATTTTGGTTTTTAAAGATCTGGAAATGCAAGTTTCCAAAACTTTTATAGGAACAGTTATTACAGTAACATTATTCAAATCAATGTATTAATGTGACTAAGCTTTTAACTCTGTTATTATAAAGACGAAATATATCATTTACATTAGAACATTACATTAGAACATTAAAACCGATGAAATATTTATAACCTAAATTTCCTAGAAAAAAATTAAATCAAAAAAGCTTCATTTTTTAAATCGCATTAATTCAACAAGAACGATAAAATCATGTCATATTATGGAATATCTACACACACACATACATATATTATATTAAGAAATCGCATACGATACTAAGTCACTTATTGTTATCATTTAATGTGTGAAAAAATATTTTAACACTTTTATGACATTTTGATAAGGGAGTTACGATTTTAATATGTGTGTATATTCTAATCGTTCGCCAACATAAACACATAATATACGAAAAAAAAAATTCACACAAACTTAACGAAATCAATAAGTTTTATTCCAAGATTTTTAATATCTGAACGACAGACTTTTTTCATGTATATTATTATGGTTGGTATATATGAAAAGCAAGTTTGGTTATAGTTTTAATAATCTTATCAAAATGTCGAAAATATACAAAACTTTTTTTTTTTTTTGTTTTTAGAGAATTGATGATACTCAAACTTAAATTTGTTTGTTGTGTGTTTGTGTGTTGAGCAAAAATTAATTAACTTTCCAACTCACATAATTATGTATATAAACTTTTATCATGAGTTTTTGTCAATGTAAAAATTAAGTCACAACATTTTAAGCTCAAGTGATATAATTAAAATATTAAGATATAATAGAATTAAACGATCAAAGCTTTTAAAATTCATACATTTATATATATATATATATATATATATATATATATATATATATATATATATATATATATATATAAACTAAAAATTATGAAAGCAGTCGGAACAAGAAATTCAATAAAGTTTCTAAAGTTTTTTGAGTGCTTTAATAGTACATAATATATATTAATTTGAACTTGAATTCCGGACATGATATAGTTCTTGCATAGAACATCAAAGGATTAGTACGTTTATGTTGAAATGTTTATGAACATGAAAATGATTTTAGCACAATTAATTTCGTATACAAATCGTAGAATGCGTTGTCTGCCTTATGCATCATGCACCGCATACTAGATAAACAATTTCAATATGTTGTATCTATATTTGTATTCGTGTATGGTATATTGTGTTAACGATTATTATGTTGTTTAACATATTTTATGTACCTAATAAGTACACGTTATATAAACCAACATACAATTTTTTTTATCCTATACCCACCCTCACAAATAAACCGCATGTATAATAATCTCTGTCTCATATTTCAAATAGGATTAAATATTAATTTACACCTTTTTTAAGTGTTTTTTGTGTAGGTGCCCTGCTTTTATAATACGATTCTTCGGTTTATGGAGCTATGTTCAATGTAAAGTACATAAAATTATGTATATACATAGCTTTATTTGTTTATAAACTTTATTTTAAAATTAACGTTGTTTTACTATGTACTAATAATAACACGACAATATTTTAATACCATGAGTTGTGAAGGTGTATATAAGGGTAATACAATGCTAAAATTTCAACGTTACATAACACTCTCCCACAATAACTTTACTACTGTACGTTTATGTTGCGGTGTGTTATCTCATCGCGTACTCTTAAAATGAGTTCAATAAATTTGTGATTTTTATTTGTATCCTGTCATCTATATATATAGTCATAGATGTGGAAGTATTCTCGTACGAGTACGTATTAGTATATGTGAGTGGAAAAAATATTCCATTTTCAATTTTCTATTTGGTTTGCGTTCTACGTAAAAATTTGTAGCAGCGACAGAAATTAATTTATAGAAAACTGGGTATTAAAAGGCTTTGTATGGCTTTTATTTTTATTTACATGTAGATTATGTCGCGGTAATAATGAATTTGGTTTATTGCTCTTATATATACGTTGAGTAATACGTTTAGTGTAAATTTTTTGGATGATAAATATATTTATGAAGTTGATTAAATTTTTACAGCATTTACACAATTATCTGTAGCAGTATAATGGTTTGCACCATAATCAGGAGAATTTTTATTTGTTTTTTCACAAAGTCGTTTGTGAAGGCACTGACAACCAAAGTTTTGAATAATTTTCATAGAGCATTCAAATCATTAGGACAGTTGCTGTATCAAGCAGGTATTTTTATGCAAAAATAATGTGCTAGCCACAATGAGCACGTGCGCGATCGCAAAGTACATCATACTTTCCACATGGTTTCCGTTTTTTTGCCAACGACTTTCTTTCAAAGCATCAAATTCCATGCGATACTCTTTCAATGCTAATTAAAGATGCCTTTTTTGAGTGACTCCACTTTCTTCACATCAATCCTAAACCTCGTGTCCGTTAACTTAACCGGGAATCTTGTTAAATTTTGGCGTTGTATTTTTATTTAGTTCTATTGATAATTTTAACAATTGGGTCTTTTAGTGTTGTTGTTTTCTACTTTTCCAGCAAAATGAAAACACTCAAACGCAATTCAAATTTCTGCAAAATAAAACATCACATGTACTCGCCGGATTTTTGGCCTATTAATTTACTTAGGATCCTATCAAAGGCACTTGAAAAAGTAATTTTCAAAAGTTGTTTTTAAGCTATTCAGAAACTAAAAACTGCTTTTGTTTATGTTAATTTTGCAATCTCTTTGCTCCGTTCTTTAGTGGGTCAGATCATAAACAAGATTGAAACAATTCATTTGGATAATTTGTATCCTAATGAGCTGAAAAATTCTGACCGTGTTGCTGACAATTTTCTAAATATTTCAGTGACGAGAACCAACTTAAGTGAACATACCAAATCTTTGGCAATGGTTAAACTATCTCCAACTCTAAGAGTGTCTTTCTGGTCGATAAATGGATGTAAATTGTTTATCTTGCTATGATGATCTTGTTAAGATGTTGACATGCTTCAAACGTTATTATCTCTTTTCCATAGCAGTTTGTCGTTAGACTATACTAATAAGTTTGTGTTTTGCGACATTTTATTCATTAAACTAACAATTTACCCCCCTGCTATTCAGGCTTAAGGTTCTTGAAATTGTGATAAATTTCACCGTATACGCCATTATGCATTGCATATTGGTGTATGATGAATACGTGTCAATTAACGATGCGTAAATTGTACTAATATTTGTAAGTTCATGTTTACCATGAATTAGGTCTTCATTGTGTATGTCACCACTGGTTTGGTAAATATGTGAAAGTTTTTTCATAGAGCGATTGGACCATGTCACCATAAAGTTGATTTGTCTAATTTAGACAAATCAATATTCTTGTTAATATAAGTCAGCTGGTTTTGGGTTGACTTAATATAAAAGTCGTCTACATTAGTGATGTATATTAGCAACACAGTGCGCTACAAAATTCTTCCACCTTGAAGCAGATGATGCTATCCATGACAAAATAATTTTGGAATCTTTCTAATAGTACTGTCGATCATACTTAATGTGCATTGTTGAATATACCTTGGCTTAAAGTTCTGCTAACAAGTTTCTGGCACATAATTCAAGTTTAGCTATGGTCACCTTATTTAGCGGAGCTATGCAGGACTAAAAACAGAGCAAATTAACCGTAATATTGTTGTTGATGATACTTCGAAATACAGGCTCCAAAAATGGACTCTGGCTGTTGCCAATGCTTAAATATTCCTGTTGATATGCACGGTGTTCAATTGATCGAATTGTTGTGGAAAATGAAACCATGTTGTCCGTAACTGTGTTTTGATTTGGACTCCACAATATTCCAAAATTTTTTATGGTTTCGTTTTGGACAAAAATTTTAATTAAACCTTCAGGTATGAACTGTACTAATTCTGATGAATTGGTGCACGATTTTCGGAATTCAAATCCACCACTGTGTGGTCAGATCTACACACTTGACAAAGTTGTAAATGCAGTTTAGTCACAGGATTGTAGTGAGCTTCAATATCGATATTGGACTGTCATGACTGTCACTCCAAATAATTTAGTGGAATCGTGGATCATCTTCATAAAATTGTACCTAACGATACATCTTAGCTATTTGATGATTCCGGAATCTCAATATTATTGAAAAACGATCGGTTTGAGCTAGCGGACCAACTTATAGATGATCATTGAGTGATGTGTTGTTGCTGGTTTTAAACGACCCATCAAAGACCACACGCCAGTATTGGCGGCTGTTATGCTGAATATTTTTAGTAGCTCGGTTTGTTTTGCGAAATATATATCAGCCTGCCCCATATGACCTAATGTTAAATATTTATGAATAAATTCATAATACATTAATTTCGATTTCGCAGTTCTTCCTAATTTGTTCTAAAAGTGATGAAACTGTCCAAGCGCATCATTAAACTAATTACTAAATTCGAATTTATCTTCCTTGTACGGTATTTTAACAATAAATCCCCCACTGATCACATCTGAAACTGTCTTGGAATTGCTTCTCCCACTTTTTTCGTGGTTTAATGAAGGTTTAATAGATTTTCGTTGATCATAATCGTTTCAGTTCTGGCTTAACCACTGTTGGTTACTTTGAAACGATTTATGGGTGAGTTGATAGCTCAAAAAATTGTTGACCGATAGATTATATGAGTACCGATACACAAATGTTCACAATGTCCCGCTAATGGTTGTGTAGGTTTAGCAGAATTTGGTTATGTTTGACTGTGTAGTATTTTGTTTCGTGATGGTGTACATTTCTCGTTAATTGCGTATTTCGACATATTCTGATATATGGATTGTAGAAAGATGTCCAGCATTTGACATCTGATGATTGTTTGTTCTCACATTCACTCCACGTTACAGGATTAAATTTTGATTTTATTTGGTAAACTTCTATTTGGTATATTTCATCGATTAATTGCTTTAATAAACGATTATGTCTGGTTACCGTATCGATAACGAAGCATAGTTGATGATCCACGAGATAATGTTTGAATATTTTGTAATGCCATAATGTGTTTTGTTATGATCAACTTATGATTGTACGCCACAAAATTAGCTTCGGAGATCAGAATTCAATTAATCAAAGTGAATGAATCTTTATAAGATAGTGCAAATTTTGAAATATAATTGTTAATGGAATTGTTGGTATATTCTTTGTTGAATGCACAGATTTGTCAACATATTTAGCTGTTCATCTGCCTCATAAACAATATATTGTATCATACTATACATAATAAGCGTCATACGTTTGTTTTCTTTATCTCACACTTTATATGATATAAAAATCTGAAACAATGCATGTTTATTCGTTCATTCATTTGTTTGTTTTTTCTGTAAAATTATTTTGATGATTATATGGTTGGTGAAAAAATCGCAGAACAAATCAAATGACATTTGATTTAATTATGTTGTTTTGTTTATTTTATATTGCTTTGTCTCTTTTACTCCATATTCATTTGGTCAAAAATAGAGTTCCACCAACTCTTGTAAAAAAACTACTGAACAAAAATACGTTATTTTCAGGTAAAATGATTGGTTTAAAAAAAATTCGAACGAACGAATGAACACAATTATAAAAGCACCTACCGTTCTTATAAATAAATCGAATTGTCTGTTATAATATAACAGTAATCGTAATTTTCATAAATTATTTTTATTAGTTTTTTGTGCAACAACGATTTACAGAAGCTTTTTTATAGAAGGTTCTGGTATAGGTCACAAATTATCATAGCAACTGACAGTAATAATTTAGTTATGTTCGGTATTTGTAAATAAAAGTCAAAAATATGTACTTAAAAATATGGCTTCGGATCCATTTTTTTGCGTATTCTGTAGTGAGCTTTTTAAATGTGATTTTTTTAGCCCACAAAATTACGAAAATGCAGAAATTATGATTATGCAATAAAACACGTATTTGTAGTCCGATTTTGATGAGTGGTACTTTTATTTAAAACTCCCAACATCAGCATAAATACTACATTGAAATATTTTTATTTTAATAGCATCATTTTTAAATTTTTAGTTTCAATAACCACTTTATTTAGCTTTATATTTGAGTTTGAATGTTTTTAATTTACTATTACACTTTCAGTTAATTTTTTAAAGGTCGATAACCTAAATAAATTGTCCTTGACATTGTAAATTGGGACCAATAGAGAAATGCTAATTAAAACGATTGATTGATTAAATGTATGAGATATTGAATAATGACATTGAATAATTTTATCCACATCGCATGTTTCTTTGTTGGCACGCGATTCATGGTTCCTTTGATGTCTATTAAACTTAAAAAAATGGAAAGCTATAGGTAAAAAAAAATTGATAAAATCCGTCGATGATTTTTTGCGTGCACTTTTGAAAGTAAATGTAAATATGAGTTGTGGTCCTGATCATGTTCCTTTTATGTGCGGTAAAAGAATGTTGTGTATATGTTTTTTGGATGTAGTTCATATTTAAAAAGCTACAGTGAAAGTTTCGTCATATCGGTAATTCCAAAACTATACAAATCAGTGGTCAAAAGCCACATTTTAATTCTAATTTAGAATTCTAATTTTTTAATTTGGTTTCAGTTTGAAAAAAATTCTGATAAAATATTTTAAAATAACCTATAGGATGAAAATGCAACCGCATGTATAATAAAAGCTGAAACAACCTAAAAATT
Source organism: Tipula confusa (assembly GCA_963556175.1). Lineage (NCBI taxonomy): Eukaryota > Metazoa > Arthropoda > Insecta > Diptera > Tipulidae > Tipula > Tipula confusa. Next base: position 204,520,383 of record OY744475.1, read on the forward strand.
ATTTTACTTTAAAGAACTGATTTAAAATAATTGCAATATACCTTTATCTTGTGTTGTTGTGAACCAACTTTAACAAATTTTATTTCTTCAATTAACAGATCAAAAACATAAATTGAAAATTTAATTCAAAAATATCACATTTATAGTCATAACTGAATAAATAAAAAAAATTGTATTTCTTGATTTATCCAACTGTTCTGTTGTACGAAAACCACTTCCCGTGTCTTAGCTAATTAGATAAAATTTGAACATTAATCATTTGAAACTACACGAAATCCATAGATCAACTTTAATTGAACATACCGCGTATAGATTATATTTTTTTAATTAATCAAAAATATCGTAACGAACGCGAACCACATAAAATGTAAGCGTTTGACAACAACAATCAAAATTATTTTAGATTTTGGTCACGAATAATAAATTTTCATACGAAAATATATAAGTTTATAATTTTGAAATTATTAATGATGGCTTATATAGAAAGTCGATGGTTTCATGTGGCTACCATGAATACAATAATTACTTTACCGAACGATAAATTACAAAATTATTCAAATTTTCAAATATATATATATATATATATATATATATATATATATATATATATATATATATATATATATATATATATATATATATATAAACGAGTAGATACACAGATAGATAAATTCATTTCCTTCATTGGCAAGGGTGTAAGAAACATATTATACGGTGGTCGATATATAGCCGAAAATCTTACCAATTTGTAATGTTTTGATAATGAACATAGAAATGTTGGTTGTTAATAATGACTAACAGTTTTCGTTTACACTAAATTTTCTACTGATAAACGTTGGAAAAATATTGAAAAATTATGTGGATGTGCGCTATTTTATGTGTTTATTATATCAAGATTCAAAGTGTTTTTGTTATTAAGCAAAAAGCATGAATGATGATATAAGAGAGAGAGAGAGAGAGAGAGAGGAATGAAAACCCATGTTTCTTGTTTATTTTCCCATTAGATTTTTCGATTTTGTTTAATGTTTAATTTTAAATTGGCTTTTTAACAAGTTTCGTGAAGAATTTGATAAATATTTTTATATGTGTATTTTTATGTATAATGCAATTTAGCAATTAGTTATGGTTAAAAAGAATGTTTTTATTCGAACTTTGATGCTGGTTTTTTTGTCTAGAGGATAGTGCTTAATATTATCTGAGCAATCAACATCATAAAAATCTACAATACGTTAAACGAATGAATGGATAAAATTATAACTCCTTTGCTAATTCTTTGCAAAATTTTTTTTGACAAAATGAATAAAAATTGCATAGTGATATTTTATACTTATGCCCAGAGCTTTTGATTAAGGTATGATTCATCACAATCGGGCCACTATTACGTATGCTTCTGATTATCCATTCATTTCTATAAATTTATAAAACGAAAACTTTATAATTGTTACGTTTACACTGAAGCTGAAATTATGTTTATTTTGTTAAAATTTTAAACTTTTTTTAAAATGAAAAATTTCCTCATTTAATGAGGAAACTAGCTTAGTAAATTCCATATTTATGAAAAATGTACTGGAGCTACTATTCAAATTACAAATTGCAGATACATAAGAAATACAAACTACTCCACTTGATTTACACTTGTCCTCGTCATGTGGATAACAGGATAAAATCGGAGGCAGCACAACCCTGAAATCACTCACGAATTTCAATGAGAGTTATGTCAAGGATATTCAACGCTTCTTTAATTTTAATTATTGTATTTTACCTAAATGTTTTCGGATAGGCATATTTCGATTAAATCGAGGATCGATGATTTCTGGCAGGAGATAGTTATAATAAATATCGATTAATTTATTCCAAATTCATTTTCCAAGAAACTGTCATCTCTATCAATTCTCTCTATCTTGAGATCATTTTGAGATCTATCTTGACCTAATTTGATGACATCTACTAAAACCAAATTTCTTGAAGTATAAGCACTAATGATACCTTCAATTTAATCTATTAAACCATCTGGTGAAGCAGCTAAGCACGTTTCAAATTGATCAATAAAAATCCTGCTGGATAAACTTAAATGATCAATTGCTTTTCCAATTACAACAGACAATCGCTGGTGATGTTATTTGAGTGCGATATAGTATTTCCTTTACTTTATTAGGATAACTGTCGGTATTTTTTGCCCTACAAATCGATTTAAAATTAGATGCAGTTATCCTAACACAATTTGCCTAATACAATTTGCCTGTGAAATCGCCTCTTTCCAACCTTATAGGATTTTCTGATTGAAATGCAAGAAGCGATAAAATTCTCTCCTTTTCAGTGTTAGTCTCTATCGGATTCAAATCTGACTTTCCACATTTTTCACCATAATTTGAATCTTGTCCCATAACCTTTTGTTTTTTAACAGATCTTCTATTTGGATCACCTTTCATTTGTGTTTTTATATTTTTATCGTGACGACGTTTTCCAACACTAATCATGTGCGTTTCTGGAGTTTTCTTCACTGTCTATTTTGCAGATTGTAATGAGCACGGAGAGTGTTATGCTGTAATACTGCAAAATGAGTGCTGCTGGTATATGCTGCTACTACCATATGTCCGTTTTGAAAAACAAGCATCCGCTGAAATAGTCAATAACGGAACCCCATCGATATCTTTATTATGTTTTGCAATTGCAGTATTTTTCAGCAATATGCATTTCATCTTTGGCGGCAGATGAAATATCAATTTTAACTTGATTTTGGATTTCACCAAAAGTTTTCGTGTTGAATATTGAATATTCAACACCGCAAGAAATTCTTCTGTCTGAATGAAGCCTGTATCAATTACAATATCGCCGACAACAGATAAATAATTTAAATTTAAATGTGCATCATCTGTCGAACATGTGTCTAACGAGAATTCAGCATTACTCAAACTACATTTTAAAAAAATTTTGAATTTAAACCACAAAAAAAGTTATGAAAGGATATTTTTTTTTCTATTCAAACCACTTCTATGTTCTCTCAATTTAACCAAATTTGATAAATTACTCATGAGGGCACATCATTTACATTTGATGTTTGTAAATTACACGGCTTCGGTTTTTTTCAGCTATTTAAATCAGGAATCATCAGCCGTTTACTCGGAAGCAAATATTTATCTCTCAATAATGAATCGTTTAATAAATCAATATTTATATCTTCAAGTAAAATTCTTTGATTTGAATTCTTTTAAAAAAATATTTGTCGAAACAAAATAAATTCTGTAAACTAAAATATAGGAGAAACTAACTAACATTTCCAAGATTTTTTGATTTCATAATAACAGCTGATAAAAATTTAAATGATTTAACTTGACAATTAAAAGACGATCTAACGAAAATCCTAATACCATCAGCCTTATAAAGATCATTACAATTAGCATAGAAGGTAAAGCCATCTAAATTATAATTATTGATTTCAAGGCTTGAAATCCACATAATGTACAGTGGTATGGGGCTCTATTATCGTTACAAGTGTTCATCTTAATAATTTGTACAACATCACTGTTTGTGGTTTCTGGATGGATAGTAGACTAGATCATTATCATCAAAATTGTTTGCTGGAAAGCCGATAATCACAATGTTGTTAGCCAGGTTTTTTTGTTCAATGTTGTCATGTAAAGCTTCTGAATGGTTGGCTTTTTCTCGGAACTCATGACACATCCTCCGTTTTAGAAAGATTACATTTTAACCATTTGATCTTATCTACGGCTAACTTTAAATCGCTCTGTAATTCTTCGATAGCATTGGATATAAACTGGTACGAATTTTCAACACCAGTATATCTGTCAACCATTCCAAGAATACGCGGCTGTTGGTTTGATACAACATTTAGAGTGGTTAATTGGTTCATACATTTCTATATCGGGCAGATCCAATTAAAAGCCCTGACATCTAACGATTTACTAAAATTGTCAGATATATTAACACATTTGGTATAAAAAATATTCTTACAGCTACCAGAACATTGAACACCACCACGAAACCTAGTTTGTGTAATTTTTTTAGAACACTTGTAACAAATATTAGACATTATATAAAACTTATCGAATTACTTAATTTATTTGTATTGTAAGCTCAATAAAATTATTTATGTTAAATTAAACATAAAATTATTTAAAATTTATCGCCAAAACGTAGCATATAAAATGTACAAGATATCACAAAAACTTATATTATTATTTATATGAAATTATAATTAAATATTAATTAACAAAATTTTAATAAAATTATTATTTAGACATTTTTATTTACTTCACTGACACAACCCGAGGCAATTTCTCAAAACTAATTCAAATATTTTATTTTTGTTAATTTTTCAACATAAACAAAGAAAATCATAGCATACTGTGTATACCAAAAACCAAATAATATAAAGAGACGTCACAACCCATATCGTCGTTGTGGGTGCTAGACAATTATGTAAAATACAGTGATGCATAATATTCATACTACACACCTCAAATGATAATAGCCCACAGGCCTGATAACCATATAGATTTGGAATATAGGCTATTCAATTATCATTCAAAAAAGATAAAATTATAGTTGGTCTCATATATCTGGAAGTTACTGTTTAATATTTGTGTGAACGAACTTTTCAAAACACCATGTATCTCAAAAGTTATAAAGAATTGAAATATATCCTTCTTAACCCGGACACCCTGTAAAGCCGTTTCTTATAAACCAACTATCGTTTAAAAAATTAACACTAAATTACTATAATTGAAATAATTATCAAACCACAACGATAAATTGGTCATGGTTAACACAATGCACCTAACAATATCCAGCAATTAATTTTACTTACATTGTATAATATTTTTATTATAATTTTTTTTTTTTAAGGGAATTACCCTTCATTACTTCTATATTGTCATAATTATGTTGTAAAAGTTAATTGAGTTTGGAATCCGGTGGTATAAGGTGGGTGGTGATCGTTCAAATAAATAAAACCGGAAAAATTTGAAAACCAAAACGAAAACGAAAAAGGAAAAATAAACCACCGGAAACAAAAAAATTTTTTGCATTGAAGAATAAAAAAGTTATCTGTCCGCCTTTAAACAAAAAAATAAAAATAAAAAATCCATATCAGAAAGTGTTATCAATTATTCAATTCCGTTTTTTCACTTGCGCTTTGTTGTTTTTCTTTTTCTTTTTTCGGTATATACGCAAACCTCTTTAATAATTTCGAATTTAACCTCGTTCACCATATATAAATGAAAAATCGTATAAAAGCTTCAAAAATTTCCACCAAGTGTATCATATATAAATAAACTTACGGTGTATAGTTTTTCGAGTATGTTATTGTTACTATACTATATATTCATATTATATTATTGGTAAATTGGAAAATCAAGCTACCTCCTTTTCAGATTTATTTTCGTTGATAACGAACGAACAAAAGCTTGTAAAGTTTAGTTTTTTTACGTATATCGATTTTTATACTCGTCGACGAAAGTTGTTTCGAATCGGGTGGGTATAGACTGTGTGTATTTGTAAGAACCTTGATCGACAAAATATGTTTCGTAATAGTAATAACAATAATAATAGTAATATTAATAATATCAAAATGGAACAAAAAAAAAAAACTATAATAATCATAACATAAAACTAGCTTATATTAGACTAAACAATATAACGTTATGTAGGTATCGAAGTGGTACAAGTTATATACGAAATATTTTCATTTTTACCGTATTGATTTTTATATTCATATTTTCTTCGTTTCGTTTATTTGATTTTTCCAACCAAACCAACAACAACAACCACAACAAAAAAAATTCGGTATGGATACACTTCCACTTTAAGTTAATCAGATTTGGATTTATGGTGTATTCATAGACCAAAACCAATTGCTACCTTATGAATATGAAACATTTTCATTGCTTCGAACAAGGTGAATTTGATTAAAATTTCATAATTCATTATTATGGTTACGAATGTGTTTTTTTTATATATATTTAGTATCATTACTATTACGATTTTTGTAGAAAATTTTGTTGTTGATATTTTTTGACTTTAATTTGGAGTTATATCGATTAAAATCTTATCGTTTCGTAGATGAGTAATTTAATGAATTGTTTACATTTTTGTGTTGTGTCTATACACAATATAATATTATAATTTACACTATTCAGTGTGTACATTGTGATATTATGGTGGTGAGCATGAAGATAGAATTAGTAGAGTGTGAATTAATAGATGGAAGCACGACAAGTTTGTTATATATTATATTGTGTTTGTCGACTTAATATTTCCAAATGTATAATTACCGAAACGAGTTAATTGATTTGTTTTGTTTGATTTGTGTAAACATAAATTAAATGGTTTAAGTTAATTGTGTGTTAATATAAGATATCATAAATCTATGCATATTAAAAATGGAGAATGATAAAAATTGCTTATTCAAAACTACTTTTAAGTTAACCGTTCAAACTTTGAAATATAAATAGATCCCGCTAAAAACCGGATTTTTCTCAACAAGAAAATTATACTTTTGGCCTTTTTAAAAAACTAGGCCAAAATTGTAGAGACCACCAATACTCATATTTGGCTAACTATCCTTTGGCCAATAACCAAATTAATGAACATCCGGAGAGTTTCACTTAATTTCCATCTATATGACAATGACTGACAAAAAACAAGTTTATAAAAGGCAACACTATTGTTTAACGAAGTAGTAGAATAAGCAGAAAAAGTATTGTGTAAGGTTTTACATTATCATTGATGATTTAAAATTGTGAATTCTTCAATAGAAGCGATAGTATAGTTGACATTGAGACAACAGTAACTAGAAAGGTTTCTCAGTTAAAATTGTTTACTGAAAATAATACACTAGGCATAATACAGACTCATTCCTTGACTCTTACTGAAGTTACAGACTATCTTTCTAAACTAAACATTAAACTTTCCAACAAGTTAAACCTGTGGTCTAACGCTGAATTTCTGAGATTTATCCAAAACAGAGAGTACGTTTATCGACTTTATAAAAAATATTCTTCTCAAACTTATATTAAAACACAGTTTCTATAATTCAGAAATATAGTGAACGAACTTCGTATTAAATTAAAACTCGAATATTATCATAAAATGTTTGCTAAAACCAAAGGTACTTCCAAAAAAACAAGAACATACTAAACCAATTAATCTTTAGAAGTTACAAACATGAAACTGTTTTAATTAACTTAATCCGCCACCATATTTAGTTAATTAATGAATTCTTTACAAATGTTACAACTAACCATAATATAAATACACATAGTACTACCATAGTATGTTAGCCCATTGACTTGATAGATGTCGCTACTGGTATCGTTTTAAAATAATCAAAATATTTTTATATGTATAATCGCCTAAATGTCATATATTTATACTATATGTTGACGATATTCTATCGAACCGACATCTAAAACATCAATAGGTAAACTGTTTTTTTCTTATGATGGTATAGTACTATGTGTATTTATATTATGAACCAATTCAACCAATTCAACAAAACTTAACAGCAATTATTCCACATTTTACCTCCTATTTACAGTTTGTAACAACACCTTCTTTAAATTTAAACATTCATCCAACTACAGAAGCCGAAATTTCTATTTTGAGTACAATCTCAAAAATATTTTAATTCATTATATTGAAACGTTTCAATTCTTTCTTGAAACATAATTCTGACACTCACAAAAATCAGTTTGGTTTTATAAAAGGGTTTTAAAAGCAGTCAGATGTTACAAATGCAATGAACAAAAAGTTGTTGGCATTAGATGAAAAATATTATATTGACATTTAAAAAGCTTTTGATAGCGTTAATCATTGTGTTCTGTTAAACAAAATTTGTAGTTTAAACTCAACGATTTATACGCAACCTTCTTTTAAATATAGTTATATTCATAATCGTAAACAATTCGCAGTATGAACGGTGCTAAAAGCGAGAAAACCACTTTAATCCCTAGTGTTCCTCAAGGCTCCTGAAGAACCTGAATTTTTTATTTATAAAACATATTAATGACTTATTTAATCTAAATCTGAATGGTAAATTACAGCTTTAGGCAGATGATGCTATCATTATATATACAACTAAAATGCTGATGAACCTATACTTTCCCTTATGATGGAAAATGATTTTCTGAAAAAATTACATTGGATGGCGACAAACTACCTGACAATAAACTTCTCTAAAATATTCATATTTTTAAATTTTTTATTATCTTATATTTAAGACCAAGTGCCTCAAACAGAATTATCGAATTACTTTTCCGTTAACTATTTAAAAATTCCGCAGGTATCAGAAGTTATTTATTTAGGCCTTTTGATCCATGAAAAACTAACTTGGAAAGCTCATATTCATTCGATAAAATGTAGGCTATCCTCTTTCAATTTTGTATTGAAACGCATAAGGCAATCCATATCTCTGAAAACTGCATGGATGCTATGCTTTTTTAACATACAGTGCCACTTAAGCTAGTGAAGACCATTAAAATGTTGCCACGTTTGACTAGAACCAAAAAAATGTATTCCGTAAAATATATTTAATCACTCGATGAATTACATAAGCTGTCATTTGAGTCATGGCTATTTTATTTTTCATAAAATTAAATTAGGAAATATTAAGTGTAATATTGAGTTACAAAAAGTAAGCAATAATATACATGATTACTACACTCAATGAAAATCCCACTTTTTTATATCAACATATCCAACCGGGTTGAAAAAAACTCGGTTTTATTTTTAAATACCAAACCAGGCGGGTTTTTATGGGTTTTTAGTGCGTTGTTTTTTTTTTTTTTTTGATTTATATTGTTTGTTTATATTAAAACAAAAGTACCTGTAGTCCCTAACAAAACTGATATCAAAACTGATTATTAAATAAATATTTTAAAGCAAAGAATTGGATCTCTACGACCTGGCTATGCAGCTCCTAATAGAAAACAATTAGCGGATTAACACCTTCTTGAAGTTGATGAAGAGATAACCAATAATTTAATAGCTGTAATAATTTAATTTTTACCTGTACACTCAAATAATATCAGGACATTTAAATAAATTTGACGGCAATATTCATAAAATTTATAATAATGTACAATTATACAATACAGCGTTGAAATTCCAACAAATGCTTATTAAAATAGCAATAGATGTTTTGCAAGGTGTTTCCACTTCAATTGCCACAACTGTTGAAGTTTGGTAGAGTTTAATGAATAACGCTATATTATTACAAAAAAAACTTTAAAAGAAAAGCGAATGAACTCCGGCTCATTATTTGGCTAATATGATTGATCCAAAATATTTGGACAAGCTCCTTAGTGCAGAATCATAAAGTATTGTAGAAGAATGGATAAGCCAAAAACGTCCTACATTTTTGGCATACTATTTGGCATTCAAAGTTCAAGATGAAGCAAGTTTTCCAAAATCTCTGCTCGAAAAATTAAACGAAAAACAATGGTGGAAAATATTGCACGTGAAAAATTTAAAATCTTTAAAGCTACCTGAAGACTTTTGCATTTTTTTTGGATCGTTAATGAGCTGCCCAGCTAGCTCGGCTTCTATTGAACGAGTTTTTTTCAACCCTTGGCTTAATATGAAGTAAATCAGAAAACCGACTTTGGTTTGAAAAGGCTCTATCTGTAGTCAAAACTTATCGCCATTTGAGATGTAAACCACAAGACGTTAATCTAATTTTTTTAAATTTTATATAATGAATTATTTATGTTAGAAAAGTCAGTACTTTCTTAATAATTATCAATAAGAAAGTATAATTACTTTCTTATTGTTAAAGAGATAATTTTTTTTCCTTTATCTCCAATTAGGAGCATAGGGCGTCCACTATTCTGAACCATTTTACTCTATTTGGGGCTATGATTTTCCCAGGTGTTTTGCCTCTGCTAGCATCGTTCTTCTCCCTATCATTGCTGGCCTTTCAACCTTTCTTTTTCCTTGTAGATTCCAGTCTAATGACATCCTCTTTATATCACTTGATGCCTTCCTCAGTGTGTGGCCAATCCATCTCCATTTTCGTCGCTTTATTTCGGTCTCAATGTCTGACTGACATGTTGTTATGTGCAGATTGATGTTACTAATCGTGTTAGGCCAGAAACACTTAAGTATTCGTCGAAGGCATTTGCTTACGAATACCTGTAGCTTCTGTATGATTTTTCCTGTATGCTTCCGTGTTTCACACCCATACAGTAGTACCGATTTCACACATGAGTTGAACATTCGTATCTTGGTCTTGCGCGACAGGAGGATTTCAGGCTTTATGTAACATGTTGAATGTATATCTGGCCTTATTTATACGTTTGTGTATGTCTTCTTCTGTTCCACCTGTTTTCGTTACTGTGCAACCAAGGTATACGAATTCATTTACATCTTCAATTTGTATATTGTTGATGTGGATCGGTGTGGATATATTTGTGTTGAGTCTCATCTCCTTGGTTTTCTTGATATTAATTTTACAAGCCACAATAGCAAGAACGCACAAAAAGGTTATCAAAATCATACAAGGAGATTTCAATGCAAAATTGGTACAGACAACAAAGAGATAATTATGTTAAACAAATAAAAAAATTTTGAATTTGGAAAATCTCCAATATGTAGTAAAACTTTTTCAATTTGATAGGCTTACCATGTGTGTTTTGGATTTATGGAAAATCCAGATTTATGGCAACAATTTCTCAGTTTTGATAGGCCTACAATTCTATGGTTTTCAATTTGAAAAATTTCCGCTTAGAATCATAAATTTTACAGTTTTGAAATTTTAGCCAATATGTGTTTCTCGAATTTTGGAAATGTTTTATATCTTTAACCTTTATGTAGATCATGGATGGCAAATTTCTCACTTTATCCAGGACACCTAAGGTACATTTGTACGTTCATATATGTTTTATATGGAATGTTTTATATTGAATAGGATAATAATGCTGGTTTGCTGTTTAAATTGAGGGCAGTTGGCCTTCAAGGTTCGTTAATTTTTTAAACTGAGAATTTTCTTCTCTGTCGCAAAATCCAAGTGGTGGTGGATGGCGTGACTTCCGTTTCACATTTTTTAAACGTTGGTGTTCCTCATGGATTCGTCTTTTCTCCAACCTTTTTTCTAATTTTCATCAATTATCTTCTATCAGCAACTCTCAATCCAATATATTCCTATGCTGATAACATCTCACTTTCCACCTCTTATTGTTTACCGGCTTCTTCATCGAGAAATGAGGTTATCGCTAAAGAGTGGCAATGAAGGATCGCCTTATACGAGATCTCAATTCCATTATTGAATGGGATGAAGGCAATAGGGTAGAATTTAATTCCAACAAATTTCAATCCCGTGTTTTTTCTGGCCGAACTGATGGCTATTTGCCGTATTTTCCGACTGGTGAATCCAGCTGGGCTACGTCTGACTCATTAAGGATTGTCGGCTAAAAAATATCAAAGAGAATATTTTGGGCTGACCCAATAAACAAAGCAGCAGTTAGTGCAGCCAGATATCTTGAGTTTTTAACACGATGTAAATTTTACTTGAATCCATCTAAAAAACGCAATGCACACCTTCTGAGCCATCGCAAATGAAATCAAGCATTTCTTCCTCATCGTCACGTTCCTCTAATAAACTTGGGAAAAGATGTGTATATAAATGTAAAAAACCAAACGGATCATTGCTAAATACTTAATCATACCGTCAGCATTTAAAATGTCTTTTCGATCCATCCTTTTATTACAAAGAAACGTATATATGTATTTACAAAAAAAAATAACTTCCGCAACAAACCTTTCCGTTTGAATATCACACCTACTCTAAATGATTGTTTTCTATTTTCTTTTACTAGGATTAACCGGGGAATCCCCATTAATTATTTTTTCCCGTTATAATAAAATAATCAAATAAAGGTAATAATAAAATAAAGGTAATAATACACTGGCAAATACAACATTTTTTGGTAATAAAAAGTGAATACTTGGGGTGGCCACATACCCTAGTAGGTCGGGTATAGAATAGTGTATACTTTTTTGGGTATGACACAAGGGTTTAAAAGACTAGGGCTAGAGCTTTGTGCTATGCTGCTCTTTTTATTTTACTGTTGACATCAAATTTTGTTTTCCGATCATTTTTGTCGTTTATGAATGGCCATTAAAAAGTAACGTTCATTGATGTTTGTAGGAGAGAACTACATTCTATTTGTTTAGAAACATTAAATAGAAAACTTAAGCTTAAATCCGAGTTGTTAATACAATATGCTCCTGAAATGTATACTAAAAACCTTAAGTTTTGCTCGATTTGTTTGGGATAACTTGGTGTTTTCTATTAATCTTTAATTCTGGGTTTGCTTACTGTTGTATGATTTCTCTTTTGCAAGTGGGCCGGCCGAAATAATAAAATGAAACATCTAACTGAAAATAATAAAAAAAAAAAAAGATTTGGCCAAATATACATTTGACTATTTAACAGCATCCAAAAATGTATAAACCCAGAGCCTATATTAACATGAAAATAACTATACAAATGACGTAAATTCGTCACATTTTACTCCGGTAATGATCTCGTTGGTCCCTACAAAATTAAATTCATCAAAAACCCATTACTCACCCTATACACATAAATGACTTTGAAAAAGTTCCAAATATTTGTTAGTTAGGTACAAACCTTGTTACTTTTAGCGAGGTTCTCAAGGATCCGCTGGTTGTAACGGTTGTTGATAGAGCAAAAGAGGAAGTAGCAAAACTCTCGCTTATTAGAGGAAGACGGAAAAGGCTCTTGTCTCCTCCTTCTTGAAAATAATGTGGGTAAACTCTGAGGCTGTTCCTATGTTGGGACGGTGATTTGTACAAGAACCATGTCAAGTTGACAGCTTATGCCAACAATAGGTATCTGTACCTTTAAAAAAAGATGATCATTAGCCTAATGGAATTTGGCTTGAATCCAGAGTGAAGGAGGCTAAAATGATAACATGTTGGTTATAATCATATTTAGCAATAAATCACGGGCAGTGCAAATCGCATGACTACTGTAGAAGTTGTAAAAATGAGGAGAAGGAAGAGGAAGAAACTATACCACAACTGCTCTGCACCTGTCCTAACCTGGCTCTCTTTAAGGTGAAGTTTTTGGAAGTTCGCTTCCTGTGTGGTCTTTCAGACTTCAGTAGGATGAATGTTAAGGATATTAACTGCTTCGTTAGAAGCTCGAATTGTGTCTAGTAGGTAGTGAGTGGAGAATATATATTTGTTGCGGTAAGACTACGGATTAATTGTGTCTACGTCACGTCCTTTAAAAGACCACTTTTACCTAACCTAACGTTCAATTTATGTAGAAACGTCGGGGTGTTCTTTAAAATAATCTTTTAGTTTAGCTAGTTCCAATTTTTTTGAGATGGCGACAAAAACAAATATAATAAATCCGATAGTTTATTACTTTGGGTACTCTTGGATCTACTGCGGTCCGGTTAAGAAATATAATACTCAAAAACTTTCCGAGGAACAGGAAAGACTAATAGTAAAGATTTCTTTGTTTGTAACCTTATATATAAGACTGACTATTACTAAAGAAGTGTGATAGATAAGTAGTCACTATATTTCGATAATATTAGAGAAAACAAAGGCCATTATTGACACATAAACTTTATTATTTTTCCAAATCATAATCTTGATAATTGTAAATTGTTTTTCTTATCCGAAATTATACATCGTAAATTGAAATATAAATCGGGTTTTATATATTATATAATTATTTACACAACCGTATAATACGTCCTTGAGTATTTGAACACATTCTTATAATAAAAATTAAAATCTGCTTTGAAATTCAATGCGTTTCGAATCGATTATCATTAATTTTAATTCCCGTATCAAATAAAACCCATTTTGACAATCACATTATAACATAAAAAAAAATCATTTATATTCTAAGCGCGTACATTGGTCAATTTATATATACATATAACCTAAAACGAATCTATTTTGCCTTAAAAGCTCATCCTTTAATTTTTGAATCCCTTAAAGTTTTTTTTATTTATTTTACTTATTTTGTTGTTGTTGTATTGCTTTCGTTAATACTCTCAAGAGACATGAACTTTACTATACCAAAAATAAATTCAGCAAAAAATGTGTAGAATAGGATCGCAAAAGATTTTTTTCGGGACAGACTAAGCAAAACACAAAATATGAAAAGCTTTTTTCTGCCAAAGTAGATTTTCTTTACAAAAAATATAAAAAAAAATAACAAACCAAAATTTAATAATTTACAAGGAGATGGAACGATCTTTAAATTAGTTACTTTCTTTGTTATGTTGCCTTTATGGTTCGATGGTATTTTCCATCTTAAATAATTTTAAATGTTTTTTGTTTTGTTTCATTTTAAAGTAGAAGAAACAACAATTTTATGTATTCACGTCAAGTTCTCAGTGTAAAATACCCAAAAAAGTGAAAATGAATAAAAATCCTCAATGGGGAAATTCTATCATAAAAAAAATGGGGTTGCTCGAATTATTTATGGAATGAGTTCGCCAGACTTAAAAGTATATTTTTTTATGCACGAAATATTTGATTGCGGGAGTAGAATCTCCTTAGAGACACAAGTGACTATGATATTTTTATGTAACGATTTATAACCGTGCGATGTTTACCTTATAGGGAAAATATTTTCAAAAAGTATCAAATTTATAGATTTAAGACATATTTTGTTGTGCACGGAAGTTTTTTTTACGGTTTCACATGGGAAGTTATCGTTTTTCGCACTTTCTTTATAATTATCGTAAATTTAACGTCATTACCTAAACATGTCACTTAAATAATGTTTATACGAGATGAATTCTCGTACTCTGCTAAAGTATAAATAATTATACATGGCCTATCATTATGACATATATACATTATACGTATGTGTCGGAAAATGATGATATACATTTCCATTTTCAAATCAATTTATGACTACTTTACATCATTTATACAATATATTCACATGTATTTATGCTGGTGTCGTGTATACACTCAACAACAACAACAATATGAAGGAAATGTCATGATATTTTTACCATCTACGCCTTGAATTTAAAAAATATTTTATGTAAACTGGATTTAAGGTGATAATGTTATTACATCTTCGTCGATATCACCAAATTTTTATAAGGATATAAGCCACCAAGGTAACAAAAGCAATGATTATATATTCGATTTTTATTTATTTAAGAAATTGTGACGTCTTATTGTTTGTAGTACATTAAGAGCCCATTTTTACATTCTGATGGAATTTATTTTATTCGTCTCAAGCTTATAACTTATGGCTGGAATATCGGATTTCATCAATTTTAGCCTTCAAAATATACATATATTTGTAAAAATCGAAAACAATCAAATAAGTTATATCAACAAAATTAAGGCCAGCCAATATAATAACCACGGACTCATCCGTGATCTAACATCTCATTTTAATAAGAAAAATAAAAAAGCCCCTGAATGTTGCTTATATATAAATATAATATTTTGTTGTTGTCACTATTTGGTTTTTTAATTTGTTGTTGTTGTCAATTATATTCGTTTTGATTTTTGTTTTCTCAGCATACGTTTCGAGACTTTCAATGGGCCTGTTCTAATGAATATGGACGGTGTAATTTGGACGATGAATTTGGACGGTAGATGGGGTTTACTTTTGAGTTGCATAGTGAAATGTTTGAATTAAATTATTTATGAAAATGTATATAAATTTTAATGTAGTATTAATACTGATGACTAGAGCTTTTGATTAAGGTTTCATTTATCAAAATCGAGCCACTATTACATCTTCTACTATTACGTATTGTATTAATTTTTAATTAAATTCTTAAAATGATTAGATGAAACATCTAATGCAGGATCGATACGTTTTTCTCACTTAGTCTGCGTCCTTTCAATGGCCAACACTTCCGGGTTTGCTTTTAACATCGCTTGAGGTCTGACATTCACCAATCTAGAATGATACTTGGAAATCAATATTGAAAGGATGGTACATGGAAGAAGGATTTGGTTTTTGATTTTTAAAGTCGACTCTATATATTTTTTATCGCCAATGCAGAGAGACAAAATTAGTTATTACACGCAATGAAAGCCTATTGATCAGCCTCAAAAAAGCCCACAGTTGTGTTCTTTTGATGTATTCTGTAACATGTGACGTAGGTGGCAGCTGTTAGAGATGCATCGATTTATCCAAACTTAAACATCTACTTTGATGTTGAGTAAAACAATCATTGGTTATTTTTTTATTTTCGGCAATACGGCATCTATAGAGTAGCTTTGCCGCAATATTTTATAACCCCAGAATTAGATAATTTAATAGTTCACTAATTGATTTAAAATTGGTATCCTAATATGAACAAACCATCACTGACTTATTATATACTAAATTTTACAGTATTCATCACAATTGATTAACTTACAATTTACCTATACTGTATGTATGGCGTGATTTGTTCACCCATGTTTATGAAGAAATTAATTATTCCATGCTGTTTCCTTAAACCACATTCACCTTTATATATATACGGAGAAAGTAAAATTTTTTAATATTCTTACGGAAAATCTAAAAAAATTTTCGAGAATTAAAATCTTTTTCTCGTTGCGAATACGTAAACATTGAATAAATTCCATTGCCAGGATAACATGAATAAAAAATCACATTAAAATCGAACATATATGTAATGAATCTCTATATATCCCCATCACACAAAAATAAACGTTGTATAAATGCCTACATTCGGATACACACACACTCACATATACTCATCTAATTTTGATCGTTATTATTCCAGTAACATCATCTAATTTTTCGGTGAAAGAATAAAATAAATGGAAAATACCAACAAAAATGGGTGTGTGTGTGCTAAAAATTCTTATCTAAAATGATTACTTCTAGGCTAGATAGGAATCTTTTTTGACGATATGTTTGCTTCTTTCCCAACAGCAACAACAACAAAACAAAATACGATGCTAAATTTTCCATTTAATTTATTTTCCATGAGATCATTTATATTTTTGTCATTTATCTCACCTAATTTTTCAAACAAAACAAAAAAAGAAATTTTAACCCTATATACCCCACCACCATTTTTATATGTATATAGAACACCAAAAACATTTATCCTTTCTAGTTCAAAATAAAACAAACAAACACATTCACACACAGACATACAGTATAAATACAAAAATACACAAAAAGCACGACATTAAGCCATTCCTTTTTTATATAAAGGTACAAACGCCGTATCATTTTAACGTCCCACAAATTTTTCTTCGACATAATCACGTAAAATATTTGCATAATACAAAAACAACAACAACACAAAATATGAAATGATCCTTCGTATATATAACACATACAAGTAGTATTGGATGAAAACGAGTGAAAAAAGGATTTTTTTCAAAAATATTAATTTTGAAA
This sequence comes from Tipula confusa, assembly GCA_963556175.1. Classification (NCBI taxonomy): domain Eukaryota; kingdom Metazoa; phylum Arthropoda; class Insecta; order Diptera; family Tipulidae; genus Tipula; species Tipula confusa. Next base: position 204,537,793 of record OY744475.1, read on the forward strand.
CAACAACAACAAAAATGTAATTAATTAATTTATTTATTATTTTGTAGAAAATATTTTTCCAGTTAATCTAAATTTTTTTCAGAAACATAGAACATATTATTGGAAAACTTTATGTAAATATCATATGTTCTATGGGGCTCAACATATTTTTATTGTTTTAAATTATAATTAAAAAGCTCGAAGCTAAATACGTAAATCGATTAATTATTTTTGTGTACATAAATAAATCAATAAAATTTTAATTTTGAAATTTTTATTGGGAAACTTAAATAAAATCCTAATACGATTTACAGGGAGCATACGGCTAACGTGTTTTTATTTTTTTCCTTTATCTTTTTTTTAGAAGCAAAGGGCGTCGTGCCACGTTCATCTTTAAATTTTTGATGATCTTCAAACTTTCCTATTCCCTTCCGGATTCCAGTCCAATGATATCCTTTGATATCATTTAGTGGTATCCTTGTTCTGTGCAGTTTGAAGTTTGTACGTAAATATTCGTCGAAGGTATTTACGAACATTTGACCCATATAAATAAGGACTGCTTTTACACACAAGTTGAACATTTGTATTTATAGATCTTGTAAAACAGGACAGAGGTACTCCAGATCTTATGTAACATATTAAATGCATAACTGGCTAAAATGGAAAATTTTAAAGGAACCAGGAACTACAAAGAGTTACGATAGACCAATGCCTTTACAAGAAATGTGCGAAACGGAAAGAAAATCCAATAGTGAGATATCGATATAATTTTAAAATACAACCTCTCTGGACCGCAGCGCCGTTAAATTGGTTTTGAGTTGCAGAATTATAGTTCGACATTCACCAAATTAAATCTGATATGCACGTTTTATGCGCTTTATTTTGAATCCAGAAACGTGCATACTCATTTCGAATTTCATGCAAAACACGCCGGAAATGCACCTGTACCGAAATATAAAGAGAGTGCTATTAAAGCGATTAGCTCCCAGCTACTGATCGGTTTTAAGAACCTGATCAGCATCGGTTTTGAGAACCGTTAGGGTACAAAAAATGCCAGAATTAATAGAAGTAGAGTTAGCGGACCACCCGCAGGAAATTCCGGATGCTGGAATAAACAACATGTCGGATATAACCGCATGACTATAGTGGTATGAGTAAAAAACAGTTATACGAGGAGAACGTCGCAGGACAAGCGCCCCTCACCATGGAAAATCTAAATAATCGATTAAAATGACCGTCGCCACAACATAAAACAGTTGGAGAGTGATTAAGAAATATTTTGCTTACACTTAATATTCGATGACACAAAAATTGCGGTTGGAATCGTCGGGGCGCTACCGAAACCTGTAAAGAAGTTGGAAAAAGTGCATTTTACGCAAAATCAGAGTCATAGACCTGATAAAGAAAATAATACAGAAAACTAATGTATATAGTAACTCGGTCTTTACGACACAGACCTTGACAAAAACAAGCCGACTCACATTGTAAGATAAAATCAACAACTTAAATTTTCTTGTAGATCCCTTGAAATCCCATTTATTATGCGATCGACAATGGATATGGAACAATTTTAAAGAAGTTTCCATCATTGTTATCAGAGCTCGTTTATATGGATGATATTTTACTAGCATCTTCCGATGATGCTCAGCATAAATTACATTTAGAACGGCTACTTAAAAGGTCAGTTGAATTTGATGTGCATATAAAGTTCTAAGTGCCTATTTGAAGAATTAATGACATTAGAAGACTTCCCGCTCCTGAATCAATCAAGAAGATTCAACATTTTGTCAGCATGGTTAATTAATTATTACCATCCCGACCCTAGTGGGATTACTAGCCGCCGTGCATATGCACTTAGCGCAGTTGCTAAAATGGCCAAAAACTCCTAAATATTTAGTTGGCTTAAATATTTTAGTTGGCACACTGAATGCAATTTGGTGTTCCAGGCAGATTTAAAATACAGTATAACTACAGATGCATTAGATATTGCAGTCTCCAACAATATAATAAGAACTGCTGGGAGCCATTGGGATTCTTTTCAAAAGAAATTAAGATGCCGAAAAAAAATATTTAGCATTCGATAGAGAATCATTGGCTATTTATCTAGCCATTAAATATTACAGATATTTTTTAGAAGGTCAGGATTTTACTTTATATATAGTGATTATAAGCCTTTGACTAAGGAAATTCAGTCTAAAACGGAATGAAATCTTAGGAAAGCTATATACACTTGGATTAAATGAGTCAATTTACTACTGATATTCAGCATGTGAATGAAAAACACAACGTTGTAGCAGATTCCATGTCTCGAATTAACTTCGACGTCCAGGAAATCGAAACAAAAATACGGCTATAGTAAAATTATTAATGCACAAAAAGAAGACAATGAACTGCAGAATTTACTTTCTGGTTCTAGACGTAATGCGACGAGTTACCGTTATGCTCTGCTTCAACTTTCATATCCGGGAGCTATAACTACTCGCAAATTAATTACTTCTCGTTATTTTTGGCCAAGCATAAATAAAGACAAGACACAGTTAGCACATGCTTTTAGTTACCGGTGAAATCGTCCATTCAATTAGTTTGTAGGTGATATATTCGTAGTGCGAATTTGGTGTGAGCCTAATAACTTGGTTAGCTCAACACGGTACTCCAAATCTTGAAATGAAATTGGTAACGAACGTTGAGGATATAGTTGTTGTATTCATATCTACCATAGGGTATGCGTCAGGCCAGCGTGTGAATCTAACGACACAGGTTAATAAATACGCATATCTATTTGACATCGGTAAGGGACCAATAATATCCACATGGATATGTTCAAATCTACACGCCGAAATCACAATTTGTGACAAATTATCAAATAAGATTTAATTATCTGATCAAATAGAAGGCAGCTCCTAGAAACACTGGATGCATCTAATGTCTAGTACTGTTTTTTAGTGGTTTTAGGAGGTGCAATCAAATTTTTCTGGAAAAATTATCACGTTTTCGGAAAAATTTTAACATTTAAAAGAAATAATTTTTAACTTTCCTTGTACATAAATTTCAAAAATACGCGTGTTATCTAATTGAGGGTAGCCCCGGCAAGTATACTTTAGACAAAAAACACATAAAAACTATGAAAAGTTTACACCAATCGATCTTTTTCAAAATTTCAAATTACGTGATGGATAGCCCTTCAAAATTGTAAAATTTTTGTCACAAAGAGAAAACAAAATTCCGAAATTCAAAAACACATAACCGTTAGACTTTCTAAACATTGGAAAGTGGGCAATTTTAGTCACATAATGTTGGCTGTAAATCGAAAATTTCTTGAAAGTCAAAAAACACTTTCATGCAAAACCGCATAGTAAATGATTTTGCGACAAATCGAAAATTTCCAAAATCTAGAAAAACACTTGGTGGGGCTTATCAAAACTGTAAATTTTTTGTCAAAAATTAAAAATTTCCAAAAAACATGATGTTAAGTCTTGTCAAATGAAAGACGCAAATTTTAAAAAAATTTTAATGATTAGTTCATTAAACTGTACAATTTATGTACTATAGTTAAAAAGTAAAAATCTATGATGATTTTTCTGACTGAAAGTTGGGAATCGTACAAGTTGGTCCAGTAGTTGTTTACACCGCAGCAGATTTAGTTAAATAATAATACGGATATCATTATCATATGTCAGAACCCGGTAAGATTAATGGTATAATTTTTCTTCAAAAATATTTCTTTAAAAAAAAACAATTTTTTAAATTCCACTTTAACTCTTTTCTAACATGCAACTCCTGCCCTCATGTCAGTGTAATTGTATTTTATCATAAACGATTTTTCCTCGTGTTTTGTACTGGTGCTTAAATATACTGAACTCAGATCCATCACAATATAGCTAAATTGAAGACGTTATATGATAAAACGAAATCGTTCAGCTATTATTTGAAATCCGAAGCCGGTAGATTTTTCATCATGCTACTACCTCTTTGACCAACAAAATTTTTTTTTACCTTATCGAATTTTTTGTCAAATCTGTAAGCCTTACAATATTGTTTATCATATACATATGCAGTTGGTCCTCCTACATTATATTTCTCAGTATTGTAATGCTTTTAAATTTTCTCGTTGGATAAAATTATATTTGTAGGAAAAATCTCCATTTCATTTTTCGTGGAAAAATATAATATTCTTTTCTTTGTGGGTGAATGATTAAAGTCATGTCAAATATGATTTCATGGATTTACGTAGGCATTTTTTGAAATGCCCATCAATCGTCCTACATATGTTATTTTGTGTACATTAAATGTTGTAAAACATTTTAGTAACTACTTTAAGGAAAATTTGAAAATTGTATTACTTTTTTCCAAAATGTAACCATTGATTTCTATGTAATTCGATTAAAGCTTATTCCAACAAGATCTAAAGTTTGGTTTTCTCTTTATTTTGTACCACTGGCAAGGGGGACCAATTACCATCACAATTTTTTATAGAGAACCGCTTGGACTACTCAGGCTGTAGGTGAACCTGCCCGATAATTTGAATGTTATAATAGTGTAGCACATAGAATTGCTCGACGTCTTCTATATATAATAATGCCATGAAAATGCGTCATCGAATACAAAAATAAATTTAAAATGTCAACAACACTCAACAAGCTATTTAGTCGTAAAAGGGATAGTTTTTGTCGTAGACCGTGGTTTCGGAGGTACTCAGTTCAAAGGCGATCTTGTTCTTAAAACTGATTAGCCAGAAGAGAAAAATACTGTTATTACCACAGGAGGATTGGTAAATAAACGATAATCATATCGATAAACATATCATACTAAATATAACAACCAGAGATGTAGGAGTGTGCATTTCGAAAATTGAATTGCATATTGGTCAATGTAAATGGTAAAAATCGGTCAAGTTCCTCGTAAATATTGTAATTTAACACAGAAATCTCGATAGGACTTTCTAAACGCGGTAGCGATAGCAGATTGGTATCCTTTTCTATAGATTTGGTATTTACCACATATGGCTTTCAAATCGTGAATATCCTCGATTTCTTTCTTTAAAACAAAAACTGCTCTTGCACAGATTACATTCCTTACTCATTCGCTGGAGAACGCGCCGATTAGAATTATGACTGATGTATTTCTTAAAGCAATAGGCAGAGTAATGCGGGACTGCTTATATTAGTAGACGTTGGTATCATATTGGATTCATGCTATCAATGATTTTTGGTACTGGTACTTCGACGAAGGTAAATTCTTTAGCATGTGAAAATATGTGTCGCTTGCCAAAAATCTAAGATTAATCGCCATAGTCGAACCGAGTATACTCGATCCAGGAACTCGATACTTCATCTGAGTAAGGGCACTTTAAAATACTTTCTGCGCTAGGTTAGAACACATCAAATATATTCAAACGCTGCCTTAAGACCCTTCCGTTAACGGATATAAGAACGACTACCATGATGAATACATTCGTGGGCCAGTACTTCTCAAGATTTGGAGGTCCATTTGAAATAGCGACTGATCAAGGTAGTCTATTTGAGAGCAATATTTTTTGGAAGCTAACAAAATTGTTAGTTTCTTACAGTTTTGGAGCATTAAACTCATCTCATTTATTCTCCTTGGGGAACTCTCCCATTTTTAGGACCCCTGGAAAACTTACATTACTCTTTGTTACCATCATATACCCAAGAATACCTGGAGCAACCTTCAAAACAACGTAATATTCTCAAGTACTTGAAGAACTGCGACAATGTTTTTGTTTGCGTGGATAAGGTTACGATCGGGTTGACCCTACTATTTGAAGGTACTTATCGAATGATAAGAAAGCTTCGAAAATACTTTTATCGATATGAAAGGTAAATCATTTGAAGCGGTACCACGTAATCCACGATTCCATGCAGCTACAGCCATGTAGCTTGAATTTAGGTTTAATCGTTTTATATATATATATATATATATATATATATATATATATATATATATATATATATATATATATATATATCATCGCGGAATTGTCAAGACAATTGTCTTAACGAAATGTAATGGTGGGTGCCAATCATCAATGGGTCAAATAGTCAAGATGATTGAGAAAGCTTTTGACGTTTCCATCCCTTTACTGTTGTAAGGACGCCACTAAAAATTGAAATGAATCCATCTAGGGATTAATAAGAATACCAAGTAGTTTGAAGTTTGGTGAATTTTCTTTGTTTAGTGGTAGTTGGGACTCCATTAGTGAAACTTGATTCTCTTGATACCTCACGATGAAGAAGGTAATAAATTCCATTGTATTTATTGACTACTTCATGTGGTACGACTTCAAATTGATTAAGTGCTAAATACTCCTCCATTAACAAATGATGTGTTGCTTTAAATACTGATTTTTCTGTATTGTTTGCTACATTCTTAGATAATGTTACTTCTTCCAGCTCCTAAAACTTCCTTTAAAATTTGTCGATATCCGCTTCACAATAAAGACCAATTGTATTTGTTGGATTTTAATTATTAATAACAATTGGACAGGTGACGAAATACATCCAAAAATGGTATTTTGTGGTAATACCTCTGTTTCTTACTAATCCCGTAGTTTGGTTGAAAGGAGAAGATACTCGGTGACCTTTTAAAATAGACTTAAGTCCGTGAAATTCATCCGATCAATTTGCTAGAAAATCGTAAAATCTTAGAAAGTAGAAAACTTTTCATCATAATGGTGAATCGATTCTGATAGAAACTAAATCTCGTGATTCGGGTTTTGCGCCAAACGCCTCTAAGTCATGCGTTGCTTCATCAGATTGGTCGAAAATCTTACGAGTATTGATAGCATGTGATTGGTATCCATAAGTTAGTTGATCCATAAATAACATATAAACTCATTAGCCGTTATGGTTTTACGGTCAGATCTTTTACACAACATTTTGGTAGGCTTCATATGGATAGTCCACATTTCAACTCATCACTTTTCATATGAGGTCAGATGTAATTGTAGAGAACGAACACTGATACAATTGCTTATATCACTGTATAGTTAGAAAGACTCTAGGAGTCTGTAGAATTTACAAACCTAACTAAAATTACAAATGTCGTAAAATCGTGTGAAATAGGTCAGACTTCGATACCGCAAAACCAAATTTTAAAGCCACAAATCCGGATTCGCATCTCAATGTGGGGAAAATGGATTTATGATCCCCATTTATCGTTATGATAAGTGGTGATCTGTTTTTATGCGTCCTCGATTTGGCTAGTGATGTCGTAAAGTAGGACGTTCAGTTAACCGCAAAACCATTGAGAGAGCTTCATCTCAGGATAGATGGCATGGAATAAAAACTAAAAAAAAATAAATAAAATATTTGAAAAATATATTCGGGACGTATTGGTCCGATTGTGATTCCTAATACCTTAATCAAATGCTCTCAACATCCGTATATAAAAAAAAATATTTATGTGCTGAAAACTTTCTGTTGAATCTCGTTCGAGCTCTTTTCTTTTTTCTTTTTTTGTATATATCTATTCATGGGGCGGAAGCACACCCAGCTCTTTCGCGGTTACTTTTTAACGTCCTACCTTACGCCGTTGCCAGCCAAATCGAGGACGCACGAATACAGGTTCGCTTTGAATACCATCGGCACATTACATTGCTCCAGCCAGGCGATGGTTCGGCCCGTGGTTTCTCCACTTAAACAGGGGGTCAAAGTTGTGTCGTCACCGATCGAAATCAGATGATTAAAAACCGATTAAAAACCCCTTTTGCACTCCTCCACTGATGAAATTCGAACCCAGTACCTCCCGACCCAAGCACCGTAGCTTTAAGCGCTGCGCCATTTGCTTGGTATTCGAGCTCTTATCATATGAAAAAAAAATTAAAAAATTAAGTATAAAACTCACGTTAGTCGAAGAGTACCTGTTCAATAAAGAATAATAACATTAATTTGTATCGACTATTTATATTACAAACGTGAAACGATTAATAATTTGTGAAATTAATGTAATTACATATGTTTTACATCTTCTAATTTATCAGATAATTTATCACAGATAACCAACATTTATTTTAATTTTACTTTTCTAGACCATACCTTGAAAGTAGCAAAAATTACTATTTTATTGTAGTAACTAATCGTCAGATAAAAACATTGATAATTTAGTTTATAAATTGACCTGGGAAGAAGATTAAATAAAGTCTAAGAAAAGTTTTACTTTTTTAATTGGTAACAACAGCTGAAGAAGTATATCAAAGTATTTTTTTAAGTCAATATTTTTCAAGTGCTAAAAATATTTACCTCAAATATTACCCCTAATCAATTTTTAACCTAATTCACATTTCTTCGAACTTTTTTTTTAGAATGATCTCTATTTCCATTACATAAATTTCAAGAAAAACCGTATATTCGGTTATATTACTGACTTACACAAACACAACCTTAAAAAAAATTCATGAAAAATTACAGTTTCAGTTGGTTATGACAGTTTAAGTTTTTGTATTTATTTATTTTTCTTTATGTACGAGTGTATTCCATATTTTGTGAAATAAAAGCTCGAGCAACATATCAAAACTGAAATTCTATGTACATATTTATATATTAAGCTCCAAGTATTTGGGTACAATCCAACATTTATATGGTGTAACTCAAACGTATATATATGCAAAACTACATACTATACATAATAATATATAAAAAAAAGCTTTTCAAAATAATTGTGGCCAAATCTCATAAATATATAAGCTTTTTTATTAAAAAGTAGAAAATAAAAACCAAATTACGTTTAACCAAGAAATATTATGGTTTATATTAATATTTCTGTATGAGGAACACAAAAACAGTAAAAATCTCTAGCTTTATACTGTAGAATTTTTTACCAAAAAAAAAAAAAAAAAAACTTTTAAAGGAACAAAATATGTAATTGAGAAAGTATAAAAAAAGGTAAATACAGAAAAATTTAATTGAATTTGATTTATGGGAATTTTTATATGTCTTCAAGGTGTTCGATTTATTTATATAAAATTTAAAAAAAGTTTTTAGGTCAAAAGTTTTGATAAATGTTATTAATTAATTGTGAAAGGTGTAAGAAAAAGTTTACAAGTTTAAAAAAAAAGTTGATGTATCATATTTGTGATAAATGACTAATAAATAAAAGCCAAGGCTATTTATTTGAGTGGGTAGTTTTGGTATTTAAGGCACATCTGTTGTAAACTGAACATTTCTACAAAACTTAAAATATGCAAAAATAAAACAGTTATGTTACCTTTATATTAACATTGTTAAAGAAATTTTATTCTTTAGTACCATATTTAAAGAAACATAATGGTAAGCCTATTTTAAATCAGATAAATGGCTGCTAAAATTGTAAACTCTCAAAATCAATTCATAGTTATATAATTATTATAGTTAACCGACTAAGCAGTGAAAGGTTATGAAAACTATCTTAGTTTAGGTTATAAACTGAAAACGTTAAAAAGAGCGTCATTTAGAAATTATGTTCATATCAATGACAAAGGCTGGCAATAATGTCTAATCTATCATAAACCCAAATCCATCAATTGCAAGGCACATTTCGTTTTCCTGCAACGAGATCATCAAAATGATTTAATGAATACGAATTAAATATACAAATCAAAAATCAACCATTATCCCAAAAGAACTCAAATTAGAAATTCGATTTAATTTTTTCATCATAGGGTCTCATCTGCAAGCGTCATTTGCAAAAATTAAAGATATATATGTCTCAGCTGTATTTAAACCATTTTTCCTAGTCATTCTATATTTTAATAGCTACTAAAGTGAAAGATAGCTACTTAAATATAAGTGATTGGATTGTTAAAAGCAATGACAAAAGAATGGTTTTGCAAAATACACATTAACAGTTAATCCCACATTTGAATAAAAAGCATTTAAACTCACTACACAATGCAACTTATGCATTTGTGCCGAGCATTGAAACAAAAAAAAGCTACAATATGATTAAAGATATGACAAAGTGATTTTGCTGGTCCGGTTGTGAAATTTACCTGAAACAGTAAAAACGAGATGTGATTACCACTTATTAAAAAATAAATGACACATCGCATGGTAAAGAATTACTTTCCTTTTTACGAAAAAGCCAAAAATTAGGAATTACGAAAGATCCAAAAGCTCCAATGAAGATGAGAAAATTAATAGCTATTGGCTTCCCCCGTAAAAAGCCCTTAGGTATTATATTCGGGTGGTCTTCGAATATAGATTTGAATAAAATGCCTAGGCACTTTAATCGATTTTTTGTTTTTAAAAAAAGGAAATTTTCGATTGTTATTATAATGACATTTTTGGACGGGTAGTATAAAGACATATTTAGCAACAGTTCCAATATTAGTTTCTTGAAACAACTGAAAAATATATTTTTAGAGGCACATATTTTTACACCAACATAATAAAAAAAAAGATCGAAGACTAAAAGATTAAAAAAAAATCAGCAGCAATTTCTAATAAAAACATTATAACGGCATGTTTTGATTTTCAAAAATTTTTATGTGGGATAAATTAACTGCAAAGCAAGATACTTGTGAAGTACTCTTTATTGACATAATGACTGCTTTTGACATGATCGACATAGAGGTTTTACTAATAAAACAAGAGTCACTAAGACAAAGAGGAGTCTGTAATTTAGGGTTTCGAATTATTATCTAGAGGAAAGGATATATGAAGTTAAAATAAATAACAGTTTTAGTGAACAAGGAAAAAGCAATATTGCCGTCCCTCAAGGTTCTGTCGTAGGACCAACAGCATTTGCTGGTGATGCGGCATCTTCATACAAAGGAAATTATTTTCTCAAAAGTGGTTAAATGCTTACTTCATGATTCTGAGTTATAAAACAAAAGTAATATTTTTTTAAAATTAGTGGTAAATATCATATGTCCTATAGCATCATTTATCATGACCAAGAGTGTAATTCTAATTGCACAAATAAACGTCTTTATATAGATAATGTTAAATAATTTAAATATCTTGGGTTGAACTTAGATTGCCAATTAAATTGAAAATCACATGCTTTGTCAGTGGAAGGATAGTTTTCAAAAGTAGTATGTTGCCTGTACTTAATGCGCACATTATGTCCTCGTTCTGTTTAAAAACAATGTATTTTGCTCTAGTTTAATCCAAGCTAGAATAAGGTCTTGTTTGTTGGGGAAAAACTTACTTTTCAACAATCAAACCGATATTTATGGCTAAAAAATATATTATCAGAACCATTAATTTAAAAAAAAAAGTTCATTCCACTTAACCTCCCTTCAAGCTAAATAAAATACTACCACTTAGAAATCTATATGTAAATATTTAAAGTGTTGAAATTATTTTTTTATTAGAAATGGAAAATTGAATAAGAAAATAACAAAATATTTATTAAGTAAAAATATACGTATTCGCCCCAGCTCTAAGAACGAATTTTTCAGAATTGAGTGATATTAAGAAAAACTCAAAGTAATTAAAAACTGGTTGTCCAATCTAATTGACGTTGAGCATTTGTTTAATGTAATGACATGAGGTGATTTTGTTAAAAAAAAAGTATTACATGAATCATAGAAAGAAATGTTGTTACATATATCTACAACCTAACCATATTTTGCACTCCTCACTGTCAACTATTCATCGATCAGGAACATTTTTTAAACCTTAAAATTTTTTTATATTTTTTAACATTTAAACTTTACATTTTTGTTACCTTTCCCCTAAACTATTATACAAGTATGACTAATTAGTTTTCACAAGTTTATGTACAAGTTAGTCATATTATGTTTGTATGATTTATGATTTGCGCAAACAAAATCATAGAAATAAAAAAAATCGAAATAATAAAAAATTTTTTAATTTAATTTGCGACGACAAGTAATGTTCCTAAACAGATTTACTTTTTCTGTTATTATGTTTGAATCAAATTACCTGCAAATACTAAAATATATTAATCTATCAAAGAAGTATATTCCAAAGTTGTAGTATTTCAACCTTTTAACATTTACTGCTGATCAAGAGGTTCAGAGAGATGGAAAAAGTACTCTAGACGAGATATCGAACCAATGAACTACGATTGCTACAGTGATCTAATTCAAATGGAAAATAATAATAAAGATAATATGGTACGTAATTATTTATTTAAATTTTATTAAATCATTCTATTTGGCCAATGTACCGTTGAAATTACGTAATAACTCTATTAATAAAGCTTGCATAAGTGAGACTTAATTTAAAGCTTGATTTTTAATGAGTGATGCATATTTTAAGTTTTATTGCCATAACTTTCCCAATTAAACATAAGGTGGAGTAGATTATCTTGCACTCATATTCCAGTTTCGTCATCTAAGTCGCTGTCGACATTAGACTAATTTCTTTATTGAAAAAAAAAATTAAGATTAGAAAATAGTAGATTATTAAATATTTTTGAGCTATGGTATCAACAGAGATCTGTTTCATCCAATTAAAAGTATATATATTTAAATATATATATATATATATATATATATATATATATATATATATATATATATATATATATATATATATATATATATATATATATATATATATATATATATATATATATATATATATATATATATATATATATATATATATATATATATATATATATATATATATATATATATATAATATAAAAAAACATAAATACGAAAATCACCTTGCATTCAACTAACATTTTTTTAAAAATCGATTAAACTTATATAGCGAATATTATCAAGTGAAAATATGAAAAACGTCTTTTTTACCGTCTTCCCAGTGTTTTTGTTGCAGCTATACCTACTATACAAAAGCTGGAACCATTTGAAATTTTCTATAATACGAATTTTATGTACATAAATCATTACGATTGAAGTCAAAATGACATAAATATTACACAAAAAATAAATAAATTAAATTTGAAATCGAAATAAAATAAAAAAATTCAATAAATCGTTTTTATTTGAGTTTGTGTGTGTATGAGAACTAAAATATAACAACTACAAAATACAAATGTAATGCTTAAAGCACATGACTTATGTAAACTTTTGTACCATTATTAAGATTTCAGTACCACATAATTATAGACAATATTTTTTATTTTTAATTTTCAAAAAAGTATTATTACAGTTTCCAAGACTTTAAGTAAAAAGTAAGCTTAAGAAAGCACATTTTTTATAAGCTACATAAAAAAAAATCTTGTATTTATAAAAATGAAAGAAAATTGAACTAGAAAATCTACCCTGAACATACTGTATATACTATTAAAAAGTAACAGCCATTTAAATTCATCAGGAAATTGAAAATTTGGAACACCAAATTTATAAAATATTCAAAACATAAAACTGTAATATTTTTTGTCTGGAAAAACATCATCTTCCTCATGATGTTTAGCCTAGAAATATATAAGATGAACTGGAAAACATTAACTTCGAAAATTAACTTGTAAAATATACAAGACTGCATAGCAAATAGTCTGTATAAATTTAGAATTTTTACGAACAAATAAGAAATCGTTTTACGGTAGTTAAGCTACCTATCTATTCCTAAAGAAGAAACACCATTTGCTGTATAAAATTATACAACGAAAATTTTAATCAAAATAATCATTTTTAATTATTTAGTAATATATACAAGGCTAAAGACTATACAAATTTGGATATTGTCTCGTTAGAAAATCGGAAATTGGTATGCCAAGTTTAAAAATTCATAAGACTATTTACTGCTTTGATTCCACTACCTGTTGATTTAATTTCCAACTTTGCTGGCTCAATTTTGATAACGAGCCGCATAAATATTTGCTGTCCTTTAATTGTTTTGGTTTGTTAAATTTACGACATTGTCATATATCCTCAGTTGATTTTTATATGACTGGATATCAAAACACTTTTAGCAGACTGGAATGGGTACAAATGCACCCAAATATAGATTAATAGAAATTTTGACTAAACAATTATTTAAATTTATTACTGTATGAAGAGGAAATAAATTAGCTAGTTATCAATAAACAAACCAAATCGAGAAAAACGTCGGCAAATGGATTAAAAATAACTAAAGAAAAACTCTTATTCGAGCATCGAAGTCACGTGATCGCTTCAAGATGCTGCACTGATTTATCTGGCTTGATAATGAAAATACTCGTGCTGACCGCACAAAAAGTGATAAAGCTGCACCAATACAAGACATATGGTTTATGTTGAACGAAAATTTACAAAAATGTTGCCATATAAATGTATTACTGTGGACGAGCAATCGTTTCCATACAAAGGGCTCACAAAATTCACCCACTATATTCCATCCAAGCCTGCCAAGTATGGCATTAAAGTATTCTCGGCTTGTGTTGCTTCAAATACATGTCTTCTAACAGGAGAAACTTTTACTCGAAAGACATGGTGAACGCCAACCAAACGTCGGTGAATGTATTATTTTAGATCCCGTAGCTGGGTATGAAGGATCGGGAAAAAATAGAATACCAATAATTTTTTTAACTCATTAAAATTGGCTCGTGTGTTGAAATTATGGAACACGACTTTAGCAGGAACTGTACAGAACAAGCATTTTCTACTTATTTCAGATTCAATAGTGATGCCACTGTATGTTCTTATCGACAATGTACATGAATGATGATGTGTTGGTTACAGCAACGGCAAAACCTGAAATTATAAACTACTACAATAAAACTAAAGGTGAAGTCGATAACATGATAATGGCTTACACAGTAAGGTGCAAAACTAATCGCTGACTGCTTGCAATGTTGTATAGCATGATCGACATTTCCGGCTTAGCTGCATGCTTTATATATGGAACAACATAATCAACATATCAAAAAAACGGGCCGGTGTAGACAATTTTTGAAGGGTGTTTCAAAACAATTATGCAGTAGAAACGCGTTTTACCAAATCTCATGGAATTGGAAACCCTTTCACACGGAACGCAACCGAATTATTACTTGGACGCGTAATTTCCCTCAAACCAGTTACACTAAACGGTAGTATATTTTCATATGGAAACATGGAAATTGTTTGTTAATATTTCTTGTAAATTAAGATTTTGAAAAGTTTAAAAATGACAGGAAGTTTCAGCCACACACGTAAACTGGAACATAAAACATGTAGAGTGAAAAGTGCATTTGGTCAAAATTAGATCCATTTAGTCACATACAGTCCAACGTTTTGCTTTAACTGAGCCTTAAAAATTACTTGAGATGGTAATATTGATATTGTATGGAACTACTATGTCCTTCAGCCCTTGCCTGCTCCATTTATTCCCATTAAATAGTGTTATTTGGCTATTATAGTCTTTGGTTTTATGGTCACCGGATATCCCACATTTGATACTACATTTATTTTTAAAAATGTTCAAAATTATATTGACAATTAGACAAAAACCGTTCCTAAAAATTATCTTGAGCCATAATTTTACTTTTACAGGTATTCTTTAACAACTGTACAACCAATTTGAGTTATATAAATGCCGATGGACGAGAGACATTGCGTTTGTTATTTGTGGAAACTCATATGAAAAATCAAGTCAATTCTAACTCTATTTGTGTATCTAGGGTTAAATTTTATCAAACTCAAGTTGTTATTAGAATACTTTTGTAAAATTAATTAACTCCTGTGTAATTATTAGATTAACGTAGAAAATTTCGTTGAGGTCCAGTAGCGAGCAACGTATAGTTGCAGCACTCCATTAGAAAGAAGATAAGTAAGTCCACAGTCAACAATACTAAATTAACGATGCTATTTGATATAATTATAGTTCGATTTAACTAAACCAGCTTAAAGCTGTATTTTGTATTAGTTGTTGATTAAATCTTAATTCTTTGTTTTTTTTTTTTGCAAATGTGATGGAATTTTCTAAAAAGCACTTTGATATGTCACATGATATAATAATTATTATTTTCTCAAAAATGCATGCTTTTCGCTATAGTAAGTAGCAGTAGTTAACTTGCACTATTTAGAAAATCTATTCAAAATTGCCCCACAATCTCAAATCCTTATTTAAGTCGTTGCGACTTTAAGAAAGTCAATCAGAAACAGTTTAAGAAGCAAGAAAACTGCACAAAAAATTTTCCACAAAAAATCTCCTACAAAAAATACCTAAATTCGAGTCAATGTTGCAATCTTTAACACAAACTACAAGTATTGATATATCTGACACACTTATTTACCGCTTGTCTCAAAACTGGCTATTTTCCTAATAATTGAAAAAGTTCGAAATACTACTTTTTATTTCAAATAAACTTGAAAAAGTAAGACCAAAGTAGAAAATTAAGTAAGCCTAGCAAATTACGTGATCAAAATCATCCGAGTAGTATTATTCTCCGAATGAGCAATTTGGAAATTTTTGTGGTCATTAATCTTTAAAACGATCAACAGCAATGGAGCTGTTTGACATTGAAAACGTGTTTGTCAAAGCCTAGCTAAGCAAAATTATCTTCAATTTAGTTAAATACCACTGTAAAGTATCATAAAGTATTTTATGATACTTTACATAGTATTCGGTGTTGTTTCTACTGTTGGCTTTACTAGCAAACAGTAGAAACAACACCGAATACTCTGTAAAGTATCACATAGAACTCTATAAAGTATTTGAAATTCTCTACTATTATTAGATATCGTAATGATGTTTCAAACTAACTAAAAAAAATGTTGCTAATATCATTGATAAAAAGCAACTCTAATGAACTCTTGATATTTTAAAGTTCGAACATTAAATTGTTACAAAGCATTTACCAAACTGGATTTGAAACATTTCGAGCTTTTCAAGGTGATCGAAGCAATGTTCAGTTTCAATATAAGCTTTTACGGAACTGACGTGTAAATAGATAAGCTAAAGCTAATATTGAACAATTTTTTATTTCTGAATGTTGGTCACTATGTCATAAAACAGATTGTAGCAGGCCAATAGACTAATTTAAGATAGAGTTTAAATTGATTTGGCCGGTTGAGTCCCGAACCCTTTTTTACACACTTATATATTATATATGTATATATATATATATATATATATATATATATATATATATATATATATATATATATATATATAT
The DNA here is from genome assembly GCA_963556175.1 of Tipula confusa. Lineage (NCBI taxonomy): Eukaryota > Metazoa > Arthropoda > Insecta > Diptera > Tipulidae > Tipula > Tipula confusa. Next base: position 204,554,788 of record OY744475.1, read on the forward strand.
ATATATCCCATTTTTTTAAGAATTGCAACGTGTATTGGTTTTCGCCGTTTTGAAAATTTATAAACAAATTTTAATTCTTTCACCGTTAGCAGATATCTAAGTAAATCTCTTAATGATGCCGGCTAGATGCAGTCGTAAAATGATTTTCAATTTCAAGACATGAAAGTTAAAAGAATCGTTTTTCATAAAGGAACACATTTGTCGCAAACAAAAATATTCGTTTTGTTAAATGCATCTGATTTGGAGCTATCAGATGATGAAATAATGCAAAAAACACCACCATCAGCTACTATAATACCAGAAAATGATTTTAATATTCATTTAAATAAAAAAAACAGTAACTTAACTAATCATCTGTTGGTAGAGCATCAACTAAATTATGAACAACGAGAAGAACACGAGAAATGTAGCACCGCAAATTTATTATCAGAAAGACGTTCAAGTGTAAGTATTGAATATATCAAAGTCCGAATTTATGGAATTTGAAAGTATTGATAATTTTCTTCATTCAGTTCGAAAGTATACAGAAAGTATAGACGTTTCTCCAGGTGACATGCTGAGTTCTTCCAACAACAAATTTTTTTCAAATACATCACTAAAAGTTTATTTGATGATATGGCAAAATATACCAATTTATATGCTAGTATAGAAACAAAGATGTCTCATTTTATAATACAACCGCTGCTGAACTAATAAAATTTGTTGGTATACAAATAATGATGAGGAATTTGAAGTTGGGCCATCTGAAAGCGTACTGGAACAAAAATTTGGGAATAAAGTCTCATATTAAATGGAATGAATTTCGACGAGAGGTTTTTGCAATTTTGAAGACCAATTTGCATTTCATTGATAAAGACCAAATCATAAAAAATTATAAAGATAAACTAATTTTTTTGCTTTGTGTTAAAAGTGGCTTTCCTTAGGATTTTGTGATATATGCTTAAATACTGAAATCGATCAAGAATGAAAAAAAAGCTTGGTTAGGGGCAGCCGTGGTTTTGTTGTCAGCAACTAAGTATATCAGTTATTTGAAATGTTAAATCATTTACGAATTAACGCCATCGGCACTCTCCCAAGATATAATGCATGAAAAACAAAAAATGAGAAAACAAAATGCAACTATGTATGTATATTGTGTATTATTGAATTATAGACAGAGGTGCCATTTCGACTGTTTTCAGTCAAATTTGACATGTAACTCAATGCGTTTAACAGGAATAATTTTAAAAATCCAGCTGACTGTTTATTTGACTGGAATTCGGCTCAATCATTTATTTCCTTGACTGAATTTCATATTTTATTATCATTACCCAATTTTGTAGAATTTTGTGATTTATTGCTTTTCCCTTTGTGAAGTTCAACGAGTGAAGATAAATTTTGAAAGTGAAAATCCCTAATTTATTAAAGTTTTAGGCGATTTAGAATATTCATTTATTTCACTAGTTAAAGAGGTTGTGAAATTTAATTACAACGAAGATAATTCTGTGGATATAGCACAAGGCCATAAAATGGAATATATTCTAAATATATAGATGAAGCAGAATTGCATAGCAAACCCAACTTATGCTTTGAGTACGAGGATAAATTAGTGCTTTTCAGATCTAATGGTCAGCAATTTTAAATAACTTTGATCAGCCAGCTACAGCAAAATCTACAATTCTAGGAATCTAGATTTTAAAAAAAAATTTATTACAAAGACTGAATTGAATGCTTATAATCTTAAATTTGGTTAAAATTTCTTTGACTGGTGTTTTAGTTGGTTTAATTTTTTTTTGTGGCTGGATATTTTAGCTAGATTCCTAATTTTAAGCTAGATTATTTCCGGATAAAACTGACTGGTTTCCAATTCCTCGAATGTTTAACAATGGTTGTGTTGCAACATTTCATGAACATTTTATTTTATTTTAATATTAAAATTTTATAAATTTTGTGTGCAGCTTTTTTTATACAACATGATGCCTTTTAGGCATTTAGGAGGTCGATACAGTCCTGCAGACCTACTTGGATGGTTACTCTTTATTTTCTATTTTGTAGAAGAGTAAAATTTTGTAGTCGTAGAGTAGCTTTGTTGCGGAAAGATGAAATAATTTTTTAATTATTTTTAAAGCTTTATTTTGAAAAATTTGTATTTCGTTTATTTTAGTTTGTCAAGTTGCCCCAAACTGGTAAGAGATGCAATATATGAGCGAGTATATGCACATAATAAATATTATTTTTTGAAGTTCGTTTTAAAACTCCGATTATTGGAGATATTTTTTTATTGACAATATCAGCATGAGAAGACCAATTGAACTTGGATGTTAGCTGTAACCCTAAATAGTTAATGTTCTGACTTCTAATAGATTTATTACTAAATTCAACCTCATTAAATATATTTTTTAAAGAAGCTACTCTAACATGAAATATTAGGAATGTTGATTTGGTTTCGTTTAAGCTTAAACAATTTTTTGTTAGCCACTTAAATATTAAGCCCAAGTCATATTGCATTTATTGCTTTATTTCAAGGTGGAATTCAACTGAGTAAGTGATGAGGTTATTTCAAAGAAAAAATCATTTGTAAGACACGAGTTAAGTTCCGTCGTCAATGGTGGAGTAAGAAAGAATTGATGCAATGCTTTTTAACAAAATACTGGTACATTATCATAACCACTAGAAGTGTTATTTTTAAGATTTATAATTAGTTGGGCAATTAAGTTTTCGCCAACCAGTATAAAGTTAAATAGTGGAGTGTTATACAGAGTAGGGTTCAATAATGTACCAGGCATAATTATATTGAGATAATTTAAATTTTGACCAACTTGATTTTAATACTGGTTTGAGATGTTTGTGATTTCTAATTCATCTGTTACTGGGATGCCGTTTTCTATTAACTTGATATGTTTACTGATTTGTTGGAGTTTTCTGTTATAAATAATCGGATTGATCGGATCCCAATGTTGTTTACTATTATTTAGACAGTTATTAACTTTTCTTGAGTAAAAGGTTACTTTATTCTCTTGTAATACTTTTCGAAATTGTGATCTGTTAAATTTTAAAATGGTTTTTAAAGAATAAATTGACGGGAATTTTTTTTTTTTGTAACTTATAGAAATGGCTTTTTGTTTTATAAACTTGATTTGTTTTACTGTCAAGCCATGGTTTTTTTGTAAAGCCGGGAGACGTAGGACTAGCTTTTTTGTAAACAGAATTCTGCGTAATGTCGGCACACAAAAGTTAATATAGATTGTAGAAGTTATATTTGGCAGTATCCAAGGATTTTATGTGTTCCAGTACTCTTTTGTAATTTATAGAAAATGAGATCTTAATGGAAATAGTTTTTTTGCATTTTAACAGATAAGCTGATCATAACAAACCTATGATCATTAATTGTAACGTATCCTAATAATATTCGAAAATCATGTTTGTAAGACATTAGAAAGAGATCCAACAAGCTATTAGTCAAAGGTGGTCTCGTATAAAGGTCTGGATGAATCAAGTTCACTAATCTATAACTCGTAGAACTAACAACGCAATCGTAATTAATTACATGGCGATCTTTTCTATTGAATAAATTTAAATTCATATCACCAATAATTAACATATTATTATCAACATAATTTGCTTCCCTACTTCCAAAAACCAGGCTACCCCACTGATATATATATATATATATATATATATATATATATATATATATATATATATATATATATATATATATATTTATATATATATATATATATATATATATATATATATATATATATATATATATATATATATATATATATATACATAAAATATTTTCCACTACTACAATAAAAATGTACGTAATTTTTTTTATGGTAATCGCGTTACAGTTTAATTTATTGCATTATTTTACGTTTCCAGCAGCTATACTTTGTAGTTTATAACAATAGTTTTATGCATATGAAAGTATTTTTTTTTCATTTTGGGTAGATCTGGAAATGCACAACGTAACAAACTTTTAACAAATACTTTTCAGTTTGGGATTTGTTGTTTAAAAAAATATAAAACTTGAACGCGGATTAAACTACAAACACAAGATGCAAGTACGTACAATTGAATATATAACTTTAAATCCTAAATTTTTTGGTTAAATGCAAAATATTAAGTACAAGTGCTTATGGCTTCAGAACTATATATTACCACTTCAAATTATTGTAGTCAAATACCGATAGCTTGGAACACAAAAAAAACCGCAATCATGGATATGCCCTGGCATTTTAATATACCAAAAAAAGCTGTTTCTGGTACTTAAACAGACGTAACCAAACAAATCTATTGTTGTAATCGATAAATATAGTCCCAATGATTAGAATCTAATAAAAGTTGGTTTGGGTTACCAAATCCATCCTTTTTCCATATTGGTAAATCTTAATTCAATTAAAATTGGCCTTTTCATGGATCCAAGTGAAAAAATTTATATTCATTATATACCAGCAAAAAGGTAACTATATAGCCATAGTATTATATAGCCATTGTATTGTCTCGGTCTACATGAGGTATAATGAACTGGAAAATATTAAATTTATTTTTATAAATTTTACATAATAAAATCTAAAACAATATTAAATTTTAAATTGAAATAAAAAAAAATATATAAAAATTAATTAAAATTTTCCATTTAGAATGAGCTTTTAATTCAATTATGGTTTTAATAAATTAAATACTGTGTATATCTACATATACAAATATTAAATAAGCGGTAGACTAATTTGAATTTTGATTTATGATGAGTTCGTATAATTTATGTGTTCGTATAGAGAAAGTGTGGAGGTTTTGAAATCGGTCTATTGTTTTGGATATATATTTAGATTGGTCACATAGAGTTGTTGCTAGAAATAAAATTACAATAGTTTGATTTTTGCAGTTCTAACGTTATGAAACTAGTTTAATCCAATATTAACGGAAGTGTAAAATATATAGAGGTCTATTTGTAGATAGTATATAGTTTAAGTTGCTCAACAATTTTGTCAATTTCATAAAATATAGGCTGCTAAAAACTGCAAAAATTTAATTCGAAGAAAATCACGATTTGTATTTCCGAAAGCTCAACTATTTTAGATCCTTAAGAAAATACTCTGTGGAAGTTTTAAAGTGTAAAAATATTTTGAATAGTACTGCAACCATTTAAATTCAAATAGAACCCTAAAACTATGAATAAAGATTTTACAAAAGCTTGGTAATCTATTTTCATTAAAACAAATCTGTGGAAAACTTTGAATATATTCCTATCGGAGCTAAAGCTATTTGAAATTATATAAAATCCCAAAATTATATCAGACTGCTAGAGTTTGATTTATTTCAAAATTAAAAAAATATGTGAACTTTAGAAAACATTTGGAAAAGTTCTATTGTATGTATCTCTCGTTAAATGAATTTTGAATTCTGAATCACAGTCGCATTCGTATGTCATATTATCTACAGCGTTAGTCAAGTTTCTTAATGTGAATTACCAGTATTGTTCGTAGAACTGTTAGATTCTGCATCCCAGAATGATTTGATGACGGAATCACTCGCTATTCAACTTGGAATAAAGCAAAACAAATGGCATTTGTCACTTGTTGGAGTAGGAGATCAAATATGTTTAATGTTCAAAAACATCAAGTTGAACATCTTTTATACAGTCAGTCTACAGTCTCGAATTAATAATAAATCTAACGCTTGCTTCTAACAATTGCCGATCCACAATTCAATCAGTCAAATAAAATAGATCTACCGATCGGAGCTGAGATTTTCTTAAATCTGCAAAAGGACAAATAAGATTAGCTAATGAACTCCCGACACTTCAAAATACGCTTCTACGGTGGATAATATCAAGCAAAATCAATTCTTTCAAACAAAATTATTTTTATAATTTGTCTATCAAGGATGATAAGGTCAATGATCAAATTAGTGATGACATTATCGAAAGATTTTGACTACTCAAAAGTTTACTCCAATTGAAGAAAAATGAAAAGTTAATCTTAAGCAAAATACAGAACGAGATAAGGAAGAAAGTTTCATTGTCAGGTTTCCTCTGAGGACTTTGCCATTTACACTGGGTGGTTCTCAAATTATGGCGTTGCGTTGCTACTTAAACAGTTTCAAAGTCAGAGATTTTCGATGATCCTATTTCTTATCACAGAAATGTGTCTTAAAACTACTGTTTCTTAAAACCGAAGAACTCCAGTACCATAAGTTGAGAGAGGTATTCGACGAGTCTTTAAAGACGACTACAGGCAAGTCTCTCAATGATATCCTCATAGTGGTTCAAAACGATCTCTTCAGCATCAAATTATTAGAGCGCATAAGTTTGTCGTTAGTGCAGATGTGTCGAAAATGTACATATCAATTGGGATCGTTGAGCCAGATTCGCATCTACATTATATATTTTAGATTCGCATCTACATTATATATTTTGGCACCTCAAGAAGATCTACACGTCTACTATTTACACGACTGACAACTTTAACTTACAGAACTGCGTCAACTCCTTGTTTGGTGACAAACTGTCTTCAACAATTGCCGATAGATGCCAAAAATATATTATATACATCTGCAAGTAATCATTCGTAATGATATGTACGTCGATGATCTTTTAACAGGATCAAACTCTCCGACAGAACTTCAAAAAATTAAAACCCATATGATTTCCATGTTAGGTACTGCTAAAATGAAGGAAGGAAAATGGTGTTCCAATTCACCAGAAATTCTTAATGATATATCACCAGAAGATCGAGAATCTTTGTTTCAGATCAATGATTCCGAGTACGTCAAAACATTAGGCATGTACTGGTAACCCCAAGTCGATAAATTTCATTTTCATATCACACTCTTAGAAAGGACATAAATTACAAAAAGGACTGTAATAAGCAATATTGTACGAATTTATGATCCTTTTGGTCCAACGCCTCCTGTTGCCACTCTTGGTAAACTTTTTCTACAGCAGCTGTGGCAGTTCAAACGTGCTAGGGACGAATTTCTGCCACAAATACTACACACCAAATGGAAACGCTTTAGAGGTCAAATTCTTTAGTTTAATTAACTCAAAATCAAATGTCATCTCTTCAAAAATTCATCATCAGTTAACGTGCAACTACGCAGGTTTGCTGACCCAAGCGAACGAATATATGGTGTAGCCATTAATACAAGATGCTGAAAACCAAATTTTATATTCAAAGTCGAGAATATCTTCATTACAAAAAAATTACTCTTCCTCGCTTAAAGCTCTCCGCTGACTATATTCTCGCAGACCTAGCACATCGAATACTAGCAATAACCAATTTCAAGGTTAACAGCTTGTTTTACACGACTGATTTAATTATCGCCCTCCATTGCCTCAAATCTGAATCCTTTGCTTGGAATAAATTTATTGCCAATAGACTGTCCAGTATCCAGTAATTTACCAATGCTGACCATTCATGTAAAATCCGAACAAAATCTTGCAGATATTGTTTCGCGTGGAATCATGCCAGAGGAGTTGCTTAACAGTTCAATCTGGTTCAATGGACCTCTTTTCTTACCTACAGATGATTAAAATTGGACACTAAAACAACCTTTCTTCGAATGCTCTCTTCCTGAACTTCGAAACAACAAGTCAGTTTTAGTTGCCATGAATAAAGAATCGAAGACGAATTATGGAAATTATTTAGTAAACTCTATAAATTACAAAAACCATTTGAGAAGCCTCGAAACTTCATAGCTTGGCTCAATATATTTATTTTTAACTGTCGTTTACGCTGCCGATTGCACGGCCAGTTGGAAGAAATAACAAATGGTGCATAATCAACTGAAGAAATTGAGAATGGTCTACAGAGTATCGTTAAAATTGTACAAGCGCATGATGATTTAAGGGTGCTTTCATCAAAAGGCTTACTGACCAAAAATTGTCTAAATTATTTATCCCTTTTCCTAGACGATAAAGGCAAATTGAAAGTTGGTGTCCGCCTTCAAAGTCTTCATTGCCATTATTGTCTAAACATCCTATACTTCTTCCATTTAAACATCTTTTTACAATAACTTTAAGGCTTGAATATCATTCTAAATTGAGGGGGGGGGATTCTGGCCATTAAAAGAACGTCATTGGGCTAGCAACATGTATAAATTCTGCATTAGGTGTTTCAAAATGACTTCTCATTCGATAACTCAACTCATGGGTAACCTGCTGTTTCACAGAATCAACTATACACCAACATTTAGTGTAGTTAGCGTGGATTTTTACATCCATTATAAAGTCCGAGAGAAGATAGCTACCAAAGCACATCTAGCAATATTTATCAATGAAGGCTGTCCACTTAGAACTTGTGTCAGACATGACACCGGATGCTTTTATAGATGCCTTTAAAAAGTTGATTGCTTTTCGAAGGATGTATCATCATATATATTGCGAAAACGGGACAAACTTTGAAGGTGCTAATTGCAAACTTAAAAAATTGCGCAACCGTTTTTTGTCAGGATCACATCAACAAGAAACCACAATGTTATGTCAAGATAACAATACTACATGGTATTTCTAATCTTCATCATCTCCACACACTGCGGCAGCTTATATGAAGCCGCAGTGAAATCATCAAAACATCTGGACACGCTTCGCTTACTTTCGAGGAGTTGCATACCGCCATCAAATAAGTTGAGGCAGTGTTGAACTCACGACCACTTACACGTGTATTGCCGAGCTCAAACAACCTAAATGCCTTGACTCCTGGTAATTTTTTGGTCGGTCGTCCTCTCCCCACGATCATCGAACCAAACACAACAAATGAAAATATATCAACTGTACGGCGTTGGAGATTGGTTCAGTAGTTACAACAACATTTTTGGTTTCACAAGTTCAAGATTTATGTGAACTATAGCATAGGATAACTAAATCAGTATCACTAGGTGAAAAAAATGAAAAAAAAAATGTTCCTACGCTAAAATGGAAAATGGCAGGAGTCATTGCAATATATCTTGGTGATGATAGCCATACTAGAGTTCCTGTGATTAATACTTCAACTGGTGCTCTGAAATATTCCTTTTTCTTATATACGACGATAATTTGAAGGATAGGATCTTTCAGGGCTGGGAGGATGTTCAATCTTCAATACAACATTTCAATTCAACACAAAAATTCTACATAAAATATGTCTACAAATTAAAGGTTACATAACTATTGGCAGATGATTGTATTTTCAAGATTCTATTAAAGATTTACATTGTTAAATACAGATGAAGCTTTCCAATCGACCATCGCAAAAACTTGCAGGCACTTAGGTGTGTATCTTTGCTAAATTTAAACTACTCGGAACTGCTCTAGTTTTTTTTTCATGAGCAGTTAGAAACAGTTACGCACCATTTTATAGCTAGGTGGGTCTATGTTGAATCGCTTGACACTTAAAAATGTCAATAAGACAAGTAATTATCAAGTAATTGATAAATACTTGACAAGTAATTATATGTAATTATCTTAGCAAAGACAAAACCTAACTACTAGCGCTTGGTTGTTTGGAAAGCAACTAATAATAGAGAAAGTAAAAATAAAGAGAAGAAACAATTTTTGTTGGTTACTTTATAACGAAGTGGTAAAATATGCATTTGACAATTTATAGAATAAAAAATAAAACCAAGTAGGCTTTTTTTGCAATGAAATCTTTGTAATTGAAAATTTTTTATTTTTTAATTTGTAAAGTAAACCAAAAAATGCTTTTAGGGGTTTATTCAAACTGGTGGTACTCGTCAGCATATTAAAGGTGTATGTCACTTTTATTTTTTGATCAAATTGGAACATCTTTTTATATCTTAATTATAGTAATAGCTAATGGAAGCTTTAAATTGACGAGTATGGGACTAATAGAGATAAAATGAGATTGTAAAATAAGTCACTAATTATAAAGAAAACAGAAATGATGGTGTTTGATTATGTTGCAGCATCATGTTCCGTTAGCCAAAAGAAGTTCCATAGATATCGCGAGAATACACTCAGCTCTATATTGCGGTTAAATTTCTATGCTATTTCGGTTTAATGATTTAAATTGTACCATATGTTACAACCATAAATCAATTAAGGTTGGGTCAATCCGTGATAACATATCACTTTTCTCTCTGCGAGATGTGCATGGCCCTAAATATCGTGCTCTGAAAAAAGAAAGGATAAGGTTCTCAGCACGCATGGAAGTCAAACAGCGAAACTATATAAAAGATCGCATTTTAGCATTAATTTTTTTTTATTTTATCGCCTGATTTAGTGCATATCAAATCAATCTCGATAACCATATTATAATACTATCTGCATGTATTTTATTACTTCAAAAAATTTACCTTGACAGTTAGAAAAGAACTGGTTTTATACACTTGGATGAGACAAAATATGGTTGCTTCAGTAAAATTTTTCTGGGTCATTGCCAGTCTGATCGATTAATTTTTAAATCCATTTCACACTTCAACAGTGATAGTCAAATGACTAAAACCTTTAAATATTGAAACAAGAGCCACCTTTTTTTTAAACAAACATAGTCTGACATTTTTCGAATCCAAAAATATTAATAATAGTTTAATTGGTCACGAAACTATATGAATCACTCAAGTATGACCGATAACATCAACAAAACAAACAAAAAAACATTAAAATATTCTATAGGTTAACGTTCCAGAGAGTAAATATTATTCAGCAGCAAATACCCAAATATGGAAAAGTAAAAAAAAATACTTTAACCGGTGCCCTTCCTTTCATCAATAAACAGCAAATACAAGATCCCAAAAGCTTTAGAAATTTTAAGCTATTCGCATTTAAAAAAAAACGAAAAATCCTAACCCGTCAAACAAGAGAACAAAAAATTGGGGTTGAAATATTCGGTTAAATTTATCAGAAAGCAAACAACAACAATACAAACAAACAAAAAACTAAGCGATAAAATTCAACAAAATGCTGAAGGTGGACCAACATTTTTTGTAAAGGTCAGTTCGTAAAAAAAAAACAAAAAAAACTTTTCCGAATTTTTTTTTCCACAATAGCGTTGAAGTGGAAAAATTCTTATCGTACTTCAGGCGTATCAAATATGTGATTTATTTGAAAATATTTTCCAATTTGTGTAACACATAGCGTTTGTAGGTCTTTAGTACAATGAAAAAATGTTTTATTAGCAAAAAACAAAAAAAAAATGTGATGATGAAGTTTAAGTGGAAAACAATGGTATACATATGCATATGTGATGGAAAATATTTTTACCTTTATTCGATGTTTATGGGTAAATAAAATGAAAAATAAGTGGAATTTAGATTTATACAGATACCTTTTTTTTGTATTTGCAAGCAAATCAATCTCACAACTCATCCTTATGTAACATGAACTCAATTTAGATAAATAAATTATTAGCAGTAAAATCTGATTTTACTGGTTTCAACAAACAATCTGGATGCTGCTGATTGCATTGTTTATGCTGTTGGAATATTTTACATTTTATATGTACATTTGACATCATAATTAAGTGAATTTTAGGATGTAATGAAACATTTAACAAAATATTACATATCAAAAATACAATTCGGCTATCTGCATAAACTAAATCATACATTTTGGTAGTTGTAGCTTCCTATTCCTAAGTATTTTTACTGAACACTTACCTTAAGATAAAAACGAAGTTCCGGTACTTAAATAGAGTAGACAGAATTGATAACATCGAAAATCTCTACCACATTGGAATGTTTAATTCCAAAATGTTCAAAGCAACTATACTGGTTAAATGATTGGTTGTGCAAATAAAGTTTAACATAACTTAAATTTTTTAAGATTTCAAAGATTTACCAAAATTTACAAAAATCTAGTCAAATATTTTCCTCTTTGAAGCTTGTAAGAGTACCTTGCATCTTTAATTGATCGGAATATTTTAAAATCACCAGCAAATCAAAGCACAGAAGAGTGTTGAAATATATTAGGGGTATCGTCAATAAATATCATGAAGAGATGGGGACCTATATTAGAACCCTGAGAAACTCCAGATTTTGCTAAACAAGATTTGACTTTTCACCAGCAATTATTATTGATTGAAACCATGACAAACATTGATGAAATGACAAAATAATCAAGTTTCATCAGGATTGTAAATTGTTTGAAATAATATGATAACAGGTTTGCTACAGGTTTTGTTCGTTGATGAAGAATAAAAAAAACCGTTTGGATTAAATAATCGTAATTGTAATCATTAGATTTGCATTATCTGAAGGAGGTACATACATTTTTGTTGGCAAATCTGGAGATTCAATTGGGATTGACCGTACAATAATAGTTGACGAAGTTTGATCTACTTTGATCTTCAACAACTATATTGATTGATGAATAAACGAATTCGGGACGAATTATTAACCTCTACTTTGGAAGTGTATTTTGTTTGACTAATGAATAGCATTAAGTATTGTACATTTGGCTTTCTGAATTGCTTTCCAAATTTGTTCATTTTCCTTTAATGTTCACGGAAACTATAAGACAATCAGGACAGAACCTTTGCAGATCAGTTACGCTATCCATCATATATATGATTCCTTTCTTGATGGCACTGAAGTATTTTCCAAGTTATTTTTTTAATTTAGATACAGAGCAGATATAGCTGATTACTTTGTCAAACATAAATTCATGGCATGTAAAAAACCACTCATCAACAATTTTTATAATATTGCACTTTATGCATTTTTTTCGACTACAGACATTCTTATAAGAATTTTAATGACACAATTTAATATTTGTCCGTTATTTATGTTGTTAATTGTAATAAAACGTCAATCAATTAAATTATTGATTTGTAATGTTTAATCAATTTTTTTTTAATTTAATTTGTATTAATTTTAAAGTTTTGTGTCAAATAAAGTGTAAATAAATTAGATTTTCGGGATTACATGATGAATTGGTCATAAAACGGTTAATTCAATTGATTTGTAATGTCAATAATTTTTTTATAAATCTAATTTATATTTTAATTTTTTTAATTTTATATTTTCAATGATGTAATGAATTAATTAAATATAAATTTCAGGCAAAAACTAATCCTATTTTTTACAGTCTATACGGCTTGGAGAAATAAGCCCATTACTTGATCTTATTTTCAAAGAATTTTTTTGCAGATTACAATTGAATGGTGGCACTCTATGGTTGCTGATAGCCCATTAATGATAACAGATGACATTAAGTTGATAAGAGATGACAGAATTCAGAAAACAGAATGCAGAGCAGTTCAATGCAATTATGATTTTCTTATGCTAACAGTAGTTTGAATATAGGCTACCTGGAAACCGAACCAATTTTGTCATTACTGACATACCTTTCCTTTCCCTACACCACAACATTAGAATAAAATTAATCCATATGAATCATGAGGTGTTTGACACCGGGTCGTTTCTATATCATGCATGGAAATATATTTTTAGAAATATAAATATATGAAAACCCCTCCTACCGTTTGTTAAATGTAAAAAGACTGTGGGAATAGGACCGGTGTTAACCGGAACTATTGACAAGCGCTTGGTCCCATAGTTTCATCAATCAATTACTTACATTATGTTGTACAGTTAAAATAAAACAATACGAACAGCTGCAAAATTACACAACACTTAATGATAAAAAAAACAATTGAAAAACACGTCCGAATGGAGCAAAAATTAAAGTATAACACTTAAGATGTGTATTAAAACATCATTTCCGTAGAAGGTTGATTAAGAATGATTTAAAAACCTGTTTTGCCTAACACGTTTGTCACTTATTAATAAATAACGTAAGTGCTAGAATAATCAAGAGAAATTGTCACAATTAGCCATCAAGGATAAGAAAACTATGGAGAATATACTCTAAACAAAAGGAACGAAATTTAATCTGTATGGTTTTAATAGCCTTTACTATGTATCAAATTAAAAGTTTGCCACCACAACAAGCCCAATAATCCTGCGGGTGGATGGATGATTATATTAAAGCCCTTACTGGTTTAATTCATTGTCTGAAAACATTTTGAACCATGTGTTTAGTCACACGACTAAATACTAGTTGCAAATTTTTGCTAACATCCAGAAAAATGGATAAAGACTATTGAAAGGTAAATATGGATGATATGAAAATAATAAAATATACATTTAAAAAAAAAAATTAAAGTGTTAAAATTAAATCTAATTAAGTTAAAAACCATTGAAGATTAATTTAAATGTCAACCAATAACTGAATCACCGTTAGTAAGTATGTAGACTCTTAAGTAAAATAAGGGTTAGGCCAAACAAAATTTGGTATAGTTGTGTATTACGGCTTCCTACAAGTTTGTAAAGGCGTGAGAAATTCAGCTGATTTACCCATGTATTACAAATTAGTTGTAATAAAATATTCCCTGAACTTCAAAATGATTGTTACCAAATATTAGGATATGGGAAGTTTAAGTCTCAGAATGGCGAAAAACTTGTGTGCTGAAAATGTTTTAAGAAAATTGTGTTTTCGAGCATCACGATGACTCAAAATATCCGACGACAAGTATAAAGAAGTAGCTGTACTTAAACTCTGATTTACGCTGGTCTAAAGTTTATCGATTAAATGTGTAAGAAAAAACGCCAACTGTATCTTTTTCTAAATATTCTGAAATTTTTCACACACTTGGATTGAAATTTAAGAAACTGGAAATATATAAAAACAAAAACCTTAGATTTTTTTTTGTTTTTATTGTATTTTTACATTGATTTTCTTCAGGTGGTACTATTCCCATTGTTTTTTGGCTGCGTGCACTAGTATAAGATGTTCATTCGTTGGGGCGTCGCGATCACCAATAAAAAAAATAAAAGGTATAGAAGATAGAAGCGTATGACAAATGGACATTGAGGGCTTTTTGATGAGTGTAAACTAACACGAATACGGAGGAAATCTATGTGACAGAATAATATTTAATCAATTCACGTGGCAAAATACTAGTTACTTATTCACGAGGATGATGCATACGAAATTCTGCGAGTTATTAATAAACTCTAATTCTAAGGAATATCAATTGAAGCATAAGAAATTAAATACACTAAAATCAGAAAGAAGAGGGGGAAAGGAAAAAAATCAACCCGATCCTGCGAGGGATTGCTGATCCTACGACGGATTGCTAATCCTGTGACGGATTGGGAAGTCACTATATTCAATAGATTCAGGCAGCGCACCGGATACAGTAAGTATCGAGAAGAATCGTCAGCAGGAGGAATCATTGCGCCATTGAAGCGCTAGCACAGTGGGGTGTGTGGTGCAAATATTTTTTTTTGTTTTTATTTCTAGTGGTCTTCAGAGGTAAAGCACTTCGTCCTCAGACAATCGACTTCAAATCGTGTTTTACACCGTAACGGTCATAGTTCAACGATATTCCCGTTCGACGTCCATTCCTTGGTCTGCAAGTGAAGCCTTGCGCTTAGTAAAACAAATTATTGTCAATTTGAGCTATATAAATAAAAAAAAAAAAACTCGAAATTGTAACGTAATACAAATGCACATGTGTCATTGTTTAATTTTTAGGGAGTGATGAAGTATCTTCGTGAGAAAGTGTGGGTCGGTATGGTTGTGTCAGGTGTGATTCTGAGTGTGGTCCTATGGTAGAAAAAGAAAATGCGGCTTATATCAAGTTTCCGTACCGGCATCATCAACCACAACCCCTCAGAATCGAGTCGAGCTAGTTGGAGCAAAAAGCCGCGGTGGTGCTGGCGGCAATATTCTGTTTCCGGAGAAGGGAAGACACATAGGTCACAGTCTGGTTCGTCCAGGCCACATGCGGTACCGAGTAGGAGAATCGGATAGGAGTTCAGCGATGATCTGCTGCAAAATCGCACCTGATACCAACTCACTTCTAGGAGTAGCATGGGCAACTTGACTTCTGAAGTGAGTTGGAGGTTTGGGTTCGGGTTCTATCCATGGTCTTCCAAACTGTACTATGTGCTGCGTTGCTTCAGAGATAATTACGTCTGATCCGTAACACAGGTTTGAGCATTCTTGTTTTTAACGCACGGATTTAAGCAGTGGAACTGCTATATTTTTAAATTACAGTTTTACACGTTAACAACTATAATTTGTTATTTGATATATTTAACACGTAATTATATTAGGAAACATTAATGAAATCAGCCCTTTTAATATTTTATAGAACCAAGTGGCGTATATTAAAACAGTTTATTTTATCGTTTTGAATTAGATATGCTACAACATAAAAATTATTGACACTCAATAAATAAAAAAATGGAATTCAATAAAATATTTTTTTTGTGTTATTGTTCTGGTCTTAACACATTTTCCTACTCTGTATTATATAAATTTTCCAACTTTCCAAATTATTATTATTTTTTATGTGTATTTTCGAACTATTTAAGTTCGATGATATATATTTTACCCATTTGTTATTTATATACATTATATTGAAAAAATTGTAATATCATGAAAATGGGGAAAGTTAGTGGAAAACCGATAACCATTTTCTATACGGAATGAAAAAACTTTTAATAATTGTGTTACAGTAACTCTCTATTTTCAATAAACTCATAGTTAAAAGTAATCGTATGCGTGAACGTCATTAAATAAATTAAAAATAATAGTTGTGATATATTTACAGTATGTTCTATTGAATACTTAACAAAATAATAGTATTATTTTATTCTATAAAAATCAATTATGTAAATATTAAACACCGTCCAAGATGGTGTACCTGAAATGTCATTATAAATACTCAACATCTTGCCTTCAATATAAATCATCGCATTTATTTATATTAAAATGACAGCTCGAAAATCTTTACGTCGTTAACAAATTCATCTTTTCGACTACATTATAATCAAGACCTGTTTTTTCACTTTCTTACTAATTTTAAATTTATTCATTGATAAGAAACCATTTGTCAGATTTACATAACATACCACATGTGATATTATTTTAATAATGTCAATCTATTTCGGAAATATGGTAATAATATGTTCTTTTTAAATATTTAGAGTTTTCAAATCAAAACAGATCATATTGAAAAAAAATTATTACATGAGACTATCAGTTTTATTTAAAAAAAAAACAAGTCCAAGTGATGAAGTGATAAGGTATAAATTGATTATGATGTATCAAAATATGAAAACACTAAAGGAAATTATTGTCAAAAACCAGAAATGACTCTCGTCAAAGATCAATATTGATATCATGCTCATATCAGAAATACACAAGCAAAACATATTTTGAAATTAATGGCTATTCAGTTTATGACACCAAACATCGAGATGACAGTTTTATGCAATTTTAATCAAATTTCAGACTACACCTAAAAGCAAACAGCTTTCGGAAGTAATTATCGTGATGCAAATCCAGATTACTTATCTTCTCAAAACATTGATTACTGGCCTACATGTGGAAAGTATAAGAATACCTGATCTTATAAACTTCTGTGTAACAAGAAGACTCGCCTATATCAAAGCTCAAGTAGATGATTACTATTACTTATCATCTAATCATACACCAATGATAGTCACACTGAGTACCGAAGCCTTAAAAACTAACTCACCTATATATAATTGTAAAAAACAAGTTTACTGGGAATAAATGGGATATAGTAATAGAAAAGTCGTTGAGCAAAAATGCTAACTAGACATCCCCCATTCTTTACAAAAAATTATACAACATTTTTGGAAAATAATGGGTATATAGGTAAACTTTACAAATATATACGGGCTTCAAAATTTTTTAGTTGGCTGATTTACATGAAATTAATAGATTTACCAGAGTTCATATATTCATGGATGTAGAAAATTTCCATAAATCAGAATGTACTAAAGCAATCTTATATGAATCGAACACGTCATGCGTACTATGACTAGGGATCGATTATTCCAATTGCGAACTAATTTACATGCCGTTAATAATTTGGATATCCCAAAATATAGTAAAAACGTATTTTAAAAGGTTCGTTCAATATTCAATTTGTTAGGCTGAGATGTTTAAAGATTCCCTTGGAGGAGAACCTTTGTATAGACAAACAAATGATACTATTTAAAGGGACTTCCAAAACAATACATGATCTCTTTGGGGCTTGAAATTGTTTGTCCTTTGTAGAAAGTCAGGAAAACCGTTTGATTTTATCATGCATCAAAGCACAAGAACTGAAAATTTTGAATTTCATCAACAAAAGTTTGGATTTGGTGCAGCAATCGTCCTCCATTTAATACAAAGAATTACAGTTCCAGGCACAAGCTTTATTTCGATAATTTTTTTACGAGTTAAAATTTTCTAGAAATATTAAAATAAAAAGGGACGTTTAATACAATTGGGACGGCCCGAATTAACCGTTTTCACAAACCAGATTTTTTGGAGGGCCACCAATTTAACAAAAAAGGACCGTGGTTATTTAGAGTAATGCGTCAGCAAGGATGATAAAATAGCTGTGGTCAAATAGCTTGATAACATTTCGGTTTATTTAGTATCCAATTTTATGGGAAAGGGCAACGAATAAAATAAAATCTTTTTTGTCCAGTTTTAAATCAGGGTTAAAAAAAAGGATCACACCAAATGAGTAAAGCAATATTACTATACCACCGTATTATACAAAGGATTATTGTATCTTAAATCCTATAACATTTAAATGGAAAAGTGTAGAAAACGTAATACTAAAAAATTTACAAATCCGCGAAGAAAGCTTCAGAACATAATTTTATTACCGAAAATAAGTAAAAAAATTACCAGATTACCAGACAATAATGTCTGAATGACATATTATACCAGACCACCAGTTTGGATTTTGTGACCAGAATAGTACTTCTGTAGATCAGGTGTATAGAGTTGTAAACATAGTTAAACTAACTCTAGATAAATAGGTACATTTTTCTGCTGTTTTCTTAAATTTTAAGCTGTTGACGAAGTGTGGCATTAGAACCTGATATGAAAAATAAAAACCGTACTTCCAAAAAAATGTATGCAATCCTTGTTATAACTTGAACGAAAACAAATTCCAAGTTCAACAAATTGAAGCCATTATCTTGCACAAAAACTTTAGTATCCATCTAGATAGGTAGTTAATCTAGAGAAAGCACATTGAAAATCACATGGCGAGTAAACTCTTTTTTAACAAAAATTAGTAATAATAATATAAGTACACATTATTAAGATATTGTTCATACTTATATTTCTTAGACTGTTCATACCGAAACATATAATACTTAGCCTGACAAGACTGTACAAAATTTTTGACACAAACCGAAAATTTTGAAATAATAAATTGCACATGACGGTAAGGTAAGTGTATCAAAATTGTGACTTTTGCCACAAACATAATAGTTCAAAAATTCAAAAAAACATCTGATGATAAGTCTAACAAAATTTAGAAAATTGTCCACATAAGATAATTTTTAAAATTCCAAAGATTCATGAATTCTATGTAAAAACTGAGAAATGACAAAACATACATCGTACTACATTTTAGAACGGTAAAGTAAAAAATTAAAAACTAGGTTGTATTTGGCAGTTTAACGATTATTTCATTTAGTTTTGGTGTTAGTTTTCTAAATCTGTAATTTGTAAAAGTTTTGGAATTTGGTCGATGAAATATACATCAAGAAGAATTAGATTTTATTCTAACTACAATGACGTGTTAAGTAAGTATAACAGTTATTTAATTTAATTTTAGTGTTAAATTTAATTTTTGAATCTGTAATTTTTTTAAATTTAAGAGTAATGAAATATATATATATATATATATATATATATATATATATATATATATACATATATATATATATATATATATATATATATGTATATATATATATATATATATATATATATATATATATATATATATATATATATATATATATATCGCACACTGTGTTGAAAAAAACGATTATTACTATTTATCGCGTTTTTGTATTATTGCATTTTCTAATACTACATAAATGGCAGCATTTCCCAGTTTTTTAATTTTTCAAGATTGTTCCTCCTGCGGATTCTGTATGGCTTTCCAATAATACGATTTTATTCCATTTATTAAACCTACAACTCTACTTATAGTTTTTTTATTTGAAACAAAATCTATTTGCAATGTTGTATTTTCATTTATAGTTTTAATAGGCTAAATTTATTGATTTTACTGCTTCTTTAAGTATAACTTATTGCTGTTTAAGATGCAAATATTTTTGATTTCAAAACCTGTCAGTAATGCTTGCTATATTTTTTAACCGGGAAATATTTTGAAGTAAACACCGTAAGTTTTATGACAATGTTTCAGGGAAGCGTATTTTATTTAACTTACTTTCCAGAAACGTTGTCCTCTTCAAATCCCCTTGTTTATACAGAGTTCGTAAAAAAAAGAGTGACTGCTATAACAGGCAAAGGGTAAAATCAAATTGGCAAAAAAAACTTTGGTGAGAAATATTAAAATTCAGCACGATGAATAATAAGTGCAAAATTAATGAAAAGTGTCCCTTTTGGAAATGCTAATATTTTTCTATAAAAGGAAACTAAATTTACATATTTAATATATATAATTTGACTAATCGTCAGGGACACTGTTATTTGTAGGATGAAACTACTGCCAGGCATAATTCAGAAGTATCCGGTTGTTTATATAAATTCATGGTAGGAAAACCAAAAAAACCATATGAACAAATTATTTTGAACTGACAATTGCCCTGAACAAAATTTTATTAACATTTTATTTTTGGATGCCCAAGAACTCAACAACTCAATATTGATATATGCCACAAATACATGGCAAAGGGACATACTCAAAATAAAGGCGATTTAATACATTCAACCATTTAAAAAGAAGCAATAACAAAATTTTTTACACTCCTGATCCATACTGCAGATTAAACACCTAGGAAGAAAAAGAAACAAATTTGCCGTCACAATGTTCAAAATCTATATAATGAAAAAACACCAATCTCTGGCTTTAAATATACAGATTTTATGTACTTATGCGAATATATATATATATATATATATATATATATATATATATATATATATATATATATATATATATATATAAATATATATATATATATATATATATATATATATAAATATATATATATATATATATATATATATATATATATATATATATATATATATATATATATATATATATATATATATATATATATCGAAGAAGTTATTAGGCTTTTTTATGTTATTTTTTTTTAATATTTTTATTTTTGAAGCCTATTTTATTTATACGATGTTATTTATTCAATTTACGTTACGATTGGAATTCCCACTCATTCTCAGAAATACATAGTAAAAACTAAAATACACAATACAGAACAATATAGATTTTAAAAACATTGTTATAATTTAAATTAAATTAAAAAGGTTAAAAACAACAAACTTACAAATTGTCTTTATCTTAAAAACATATTTTAATTTATTTCAATCGCAAAAGTTTCCCAATAGGAAAAAAAAGAGACAGATAACAATAAAAATGAAAGAAAAAAAGGAAAAAAAGACATAGAATAAAAATTTGGGAGTCTAGTTTTTTCTGCAAAAACTTCGACCGAGTTTAAACAGAAAATAAAACAAGACAACTTACCACAAGACCACATCATAATATCCTTAGATGAATTTTCGCTGTTCACGAACATAGACAGTAATTTAGCCTTACATCTGGTAAGTGATAAATGGCAAGAAATAAAAAGGAACTCTAAGACAAAATTGAAAAAACGCAATTTATCGAATCAATGGAGCTTGTACTTCATAATTGTGAGTTCTCCTTTGATGGAAAATATTATAAACAACTGTTTGGTTCTCCCATGGGTTCACCAGTTAGTCCAGCTATTGCTGAGTTAGTAATATTTGTGGAAACCAATGTATTAAGTTCTCTTGATTTCATTCCTTACTTTTTGTAACCGATATGTAGACGACATAGTTACGGCCATTCCTGTATAATTAAAGATAGATGAATTTTTACAAAAGTTTAACGCTTTTAATCAAAACATCAAATTTATAATTGAAATATAAAAGGATCGTAAATTGGCATTTATGGTTTTACTTATTATGCATAACGTAGATGGTACTCTTTCCACTGACTGGTTTCATAAATCGACGTAGCCTAGTAGATATTTAAATTTTAAGTCGCATCTTCCCCTATCTTACAAAAAAAATACTGTCAACCTTTTATCTAATAAAATCCTTCAATTATCTGACCTCTGGTTTCATAAGAAAAACTTCAGTCTTCTCAAATCAACTTTACTTAGAAATAACTATCCCTATTCTTTTTTCAACCCAATAATTAAATCCACTATTTAAAAATTTTCAACACAGCGAAATAACTAGTCTGAGGATGCTGCCTCTCAGTTGACCAATGAGTCAAATCCAAACAATTGCAATTCCATATGTCAAGTTACTACACGAACAACTATCCCAATTCTTACAGAAATTTAATTTCAGAATCGTTGGAAGAGCACATAACAGTTTAGGCAGGTCTCTATTTTCTTCCATCAAAGATCCCACACAGTTAGGCGAAAATACTAATGTTGTGAATACAATTGTGTGCGAATGTAGAAAATCTTATATTGGACCAACTCAGCAATTGTTGGGTACACGATTTCATCAGCATATAAAAGATGCAAAAAAACTGCTGTTTAGAAAAGTTTCATTAGATCAGACGACTGCATTATCTACCCATTTGCATACATCTGATCATGCAATTTGCTTAAATAATGTACAAATTTTATAGAAGGGACCAAAACATACGTGTTTTGGACAGGACGTGTTTTGGGAATGATCCACATCAAGATGGATCCTAGCTGCCTAAACAAACAATCTGATTATATGTATCTCCAGAATACATACAATCATCTGTTTGGTAAATAAGATATTTACCAACCGTGGATAATGCAATTCATCTGTTATAACGTATTACTAATACATAATAACATCTGATTAATTCCATTATAATTCTAATCTATTTCAGTTAACTTTTTATAATCTAAGGCACATTTAACTTTTCACTTAAAAAAAATAAAAATAAAAAAATTAATAAAATTCTAAATTTTTTATGATTTCTCTGCCATCTTTACGAAAAATCTAGGCTCCAAAACTTTATTCTGTCTTTTCCTTTTTTTCTTTCATTTTTATTGTTATCTGTCTCTTTTTTTTTACGTATATACCGCCAAATCTATTGTCAACATCACTCAGATGTTGAACTTGAAAAATTTAGTATTCATAAATATAAGTGACAACTACACAAAAGGGGAAAGCCCATAAATACTAAATTAAATTATTTTTAAAATTAAGCTAAAAACTATTACTAAAACCAATACATACATCAAACTCAATATATTACAGTGGAATTATATCCTATATACAGATCGCACTGTAAACTGATAATGTCCTGCGATTATATTCAAATTATATTAAATACATAAATGCTTTAAATTATATTACGATGTAATTATTTAGTATTCTTGATTTATAAGGACGAACAGTTAATTAAGTGTAATAACCTTATGTACAGCAAAAAGTATATGGGAGTCCATCATAATGATCTATGCCATGTGTTATACATTTGAATTTTATTGATTTTTAATTATGTCTCATTAAGGATAATACAACTGACATATCGACATATTTTTTCTTTTTTTTATAAATTATGTATAATAATGGTAACTTGTTTGACATCATGTAAAATCAAATGTACGATGTATAATATGAGGACATTAACAAAAGTTGAATTTTATTGATGAACTATAGATAAATTGATGTAGATTTTTTTAATAGTAATTAACTGAATATACTATAGAATTTTGGAGAAGTAGGTTACATCTAATTTTCATAAAAATCTTATCGCTCTAAATGATCCTATAACACGTGGTTATTTCCTTCTAGTGAACACTTTGCAGGGATCATACTTTTCATACTTTTTATACCACATAAACCATTGTGACTTGGTGTGTTTAATTTTTGATTTTTGAGGTGTAGGGACAGTATAAATCCAGAACAGAAACATAAATTAGATCAGGTTTTAGAAACATTCTTTTTCGAATGCAATATACCTTTTAATGTTATATTCGGTTGAAACTCGTTGGTGGTTACCGAGACTGTTATAAGTCTCTCATCGGTAACTTGAAGATTGCTACCGATGGTAAAGCAAAATTAAAGAGTAAAATAAGTCAGATATTGTTAGATAAAAATTTTATAGATTCATTTACGCATTTTGTTATAATATCAGATCCAATGACAGACACTTACTTATTCTATAGCCAATTCAACCAAAGATTTGGATGCATTTACAGGTATTTCAAATAAACTTACTTATTTTCACTATTTATACTTAAATTTTGTACAGCTTTCAGATGAATTTGAACAATCTCTGAAAAAACATTAACTGCTTATTCTACATCCCAAATACAGAGGTATCTCGATGAATATAGAACAAAAAGATGCAGTTGAAGAGTTCCTGATTGAAGAATTGGATATGTTTGGCCTTGTTTTCCTCCAAGAATTCGTTTTGGAATATTACCACCAAAAATAATGGAAATTTAGCGGCATTAGCCAATAAATTGTTAAAAATTTCGGCCTTATAAGCTCAATTAGAAAGATTATTTAGTAATTGGGCATACTAAATAATTTGGGCAACGTTTTTAAAAAACCCAAAGGAAATTCAAAAAGTGAAAATCTTCTTATAGCATTTCTACAAATAAGGTTTTATCTTTGGAAGCAGTATCCGAGGTTTTTACGTTTACAAAAAGAAAGCTAACCAGTAACTGACCTAATATAGTAAGGCTGCAAATTTTGCGGTAACTAAATAAAAAAATGAGGCAGTTTATTGTAAACCACTGTGCAGAAGATGCTTTATTCCTGAATACAAACTCCCACGAAAAAAATTGTGAATTATTGAAAGGTTCACATTGCAGCCTGCATTAAGATAACGGTAGTTTGCGGTTTACTGCAACTTAAAACATACATCTGGTGTGTAAATGGACTTTAGGACGATCACAAAGCTAGAGAGGAACCACTCTAGTGAATACGTCTTCTGGTACTTTTGATCACAAGCAACCTATAGTACAGAAGAAGTCTGCCAGAGCCTAAAATTAACAAAAACTGCCAAGCTAGCTTCAAAGTCAATATTTCCTTATTATTATAACAAAGCCATTTAAGCATTAAGATTCCAAAACTTAACACGAGCTATGCCATAACAGTCTCTAGAACAATGGAAATACAAAATAGCGGGTAGTTTTTGATAAGCCTGCCATAACTGCAACTATAATATTATTTAATGGCATAATGTTAACTGCAGCCTTGCTCTCCATAATTTATCCTATTACCTTTACTGTTAAGTTGGCGGAACATAACTATGTCCAGACAATATTTATAGTATAAAATAATTTTATAAATTTGGTAATTTTTAATGATATGGGCGAATATTTTTTTTTTCGTTTTTCATTTGTTACTTTTTCAGTTGTTGGCTTTTTATGAACCTTTGACTTTATACCAAATTAATATAAAAAATCATACTTATGAAGAAACTAATAAAGTGTTGGTTTCAAGGGAAATTATGAAAAAGTGTCCCGACCGGGAATGACAGAAGAATCATCTAGTAAAGCAACGGGAAATAGAGCAGTAGGAAATAAATCCGATGAATATATATTAGAACATACATTACTAATATTTTTAGGTCTAAAGTGGTATTACACAGAAACCATTACAGAACTTACATGTGGGCAAATAAATGTATATATTGAAAATCGTGCAACGAGAAACATTTTCCCGTGAGCTACCGCAAGACGAACTTTTTATTCAATGTAGATACTAGATAGGTAACCTACATAAATACTAGAAACATGTCTTTGACAATATATAATCTATTACCAGTCCATGTTAACAGTTCATGTACGGAGGTATTGTACCAGGAAAAGGTCGAACAAAAAAAGTTTGCTAAACTGTAGATTTTGGAAATTAATGAAGCATTATAAAAAAATCGTATATTGTACCATCCTCAAATCATGCCTAAATCCTTTATTTTTCAATTTGAATATCAAAACTGAAGAATGAGTTATTGTCTCTATTTAGACTAAATTTTAATATATAAGAATTCGCCAAATACAAAAATTCAAAAAAACTTAATTGCAAAATTAATGATTGTAATGTTTTTTTGTGTGTTGGAATACAAACACAGCAATATTTTGTTGATGTATATTTGGAAACAAACTGACTTTGAAAACAAACAGAAGACAAATAGATTTTTTACAAAGCGAATAAGTCAACCAAACGACAGCAGTTAAACTGCCATCATATTTTTAAAAAAGTGGAAATATATATATATTTATTTTTAAAAGTGTATATATATATTTATATATATATATATATATATATATATATATATATATATATATATTTATATATATATATATATATAATATATATATATATATATATATATATATATATATATATATATATATATATATATATATATATATAAATATATATATATATATATATATATATATATATATATATATATATATATATATTATATAAATATATATATATATATATATATATATACGACATTTATATATATATATATATATATATATATATATATATATATATATATATATATATATATATATATATATATATATATATATATATATATATATATATATAGATATATATATATATGTGTGTGTATTGATTACAATAAAAACATTTAGGGCCTTTTCTTTTATTCCGACATTTGTTCGAATTGTACCCTTCCATTCCGCAATTGTATCAATGACTACGCCCACTGATTCTGGTACAATGTTTATTTTTTAATCCAGAACCACTTGAACCACTAGGGCACCTTAACTTAAAAGCCGTATATAATTTTAGCTTGGATTTGAATTCTTTGAAATTACTTGCCCCATAAGGTAATATTTTATTGCTTTCGATATCACTTATACCGTCGATAGTATATTGTAAAATTGCAGTTTCTTCAAGTCAACCCAAATATCCTAACTCTTTCATCGCAAGGAGATAATCGTTGAGAGATTCGTCCTTTTTCTTTTTCCGTGACCTAAATTGGAGATGAATATCCGCACTATTTACCTTGATTGTAAATTCCTCTAACAGCTAATCTTTTAACTGTTCCCAACAATCATGGTCGTTTCTAGTTCGGAGTGTTAGCTTGGCCTTACCAGTAAGTAGCATATAAAAGGGTACCTTTAGTAGACGATTTGATAGTTCGATTCGATAAGGGCCGGTTCCATCAAATTCTGGGAGTGAACCCTAGATATCTTTAAATGAAAATGAAAAATGGCGCTATCTTGTAGGTAACTAGATATTAATTCGGAATTTTTCCTCTGTTGGTCATAAAATTCCTGAATTAAGCATAGAACAGCTTTCCTAAGGTAGGTCTGGGTATTTCCTTTATCCTCTAAATTCTTTAAGCTAGATCTTAATTGGGAGATTTTACTCCGTAATCGAGCATTTTCTTGACTTAAACTTGAGCTACCCTCTCCGGTGGGTGTGGGGCAAACTATGCATAGGAGCTTACACATGTTTGATGGAGTATAGTTCGGTTAGCCGTAGATGATGAACTCCTGGACTGGCTTCCGTTGCGGCTAAGAAGTTGCCTTCGTGGTGGTGCCATGATGGATTCAATATCATCTTTGTCGATAATGCATTTTTATTGATTATGTGCCTGGATACTTTGGTCTCTGGATATTAGGATCCGGCCCAACTTCCATCTTGTTGGTATCTGTAATTCATCTCGGAATAGAACAATATCCCCACTCAATTTCCTGACATCCATTTTTGCCAAAACTCTACTCGAATGTTTTGCACCACTTTTCATCGTGATATGACTGGTGTTTTCAACCCAAGAGGTTCCTTATCTGGTGGTGTGGTTATCCTCCGTTAGTGGGCAGAGTGGTCTAGAATTTAGGCAGTCCTCAATCTGGGTGAGTAGAGTTTTCATCTCCTCAATAGTTATTTTGGTCCTGCCTATACATTTTCTTAGTTGAGTTTTTATGGATTTTACACCTACTTCCCAAAATCGGCCAAAGTGTGCAGCGGACGGTGGAATGAAATACCAATTTATTGGTTGTATATCAGTATAGTTGCACCTAATTTTTTTTAGGGCTGCAGTTGATTGCATGTTTCGGAATATCTAAAGTTATGTTTAGCAACACATATATGCTTCACCTTATATTCGGTATGATGATAAAACGTGTATTTTCTGAGCTTGGTTGTTAGCTCCGACTCCTGATATATGGCTGCACACTTGGCATAGCTTTATCCCTAAACGTTGGACCATTTCTTCCATAATTAAGAAAACATGTGACGTCTGATCTATCAATGCTCTCAAAGTGGTAATAGCACAGACCCTTGTTAGGCTACTTGATTGCATGTAGCACAGGTTTGCACGACCAGACGTTGTCGATTGACCAAAAGAATTTTAGTCGCACCTTGGCTTGTGGCAATGCAAAAGTGTATTGTGGGACCCCTTACAATGCTTTAATAGACAACGTATACAAATTACAGAGACGCTTATTAACTTTGCCCTGTCTAATGTTATCAGATTCCTGAACTGCTGGCATTATTTTAAATGGTGATGTTCTCTACAAGTTTTACAACACAAGCTAAGCTGACTGTGCCGATATGTACACGCCTCAATAAAGGCATGTATGAGGAAATTATTGGTACTCTTGGTGCAGTTGTTTCTGTGCTCACCATTGTTTCTGATGATTGGAACCTTCGCTCTTTCAAGATAAAATATTCTGTACTTTTCAGAATCTCTCTAAGATTGGCTAATATATTGTCGTAGAGCCTAACGGATTTTGGGTCGGTTTTTGTGATTAGAATAATTGTTATCAACGATTCAAACAAGGAGCTCATCTGCAACTGTTCTATGTTGTGGATAATTTCTATTGCGGTGTTATGTAGGTTTTGTAATGCTTCAGTAGTTGCAACTTGTATAGTTGGTAATTACAGTATAGAATTTAAGTACTTGCCTGCTAGTAGTCTAAGATTATTAATTAGATTATAAATATATATATATATATATATATATATATATATATATATATATATATATATATATATATATATATAACAATAGCATTTTTTTGATATCACAATAATTTAATCCTTCCGTAATCCGCATTACAAAAAAACATACTTCACACCATAAGAAACGTGCTAATAATTACTTATAATTTATTAATGAATAAAAAAAAATAAAAATTCCAACTGAGAATCTCCAAACGAAAGCATAAAACCAAATATTTCATAATACTTAAATTAGGGAAACCGCTGTACCAATTTTCCCATTATTCGTTTTTTTCCACTTCGCACATATTCTCAAAGAAGCTTTTAAAGTTATGAACAAAAACGAAGTAAAAACAAAAAACTCAACTTTAGCATAAAAAAAAATACACAAGAATTCAGAAAACAAAACAATATGGGGTTAAATATAATTAAAACAAAATCATAATGACGCAACAAAAACAAATGAAATATAATTAAAATAAGTAGAGGAGCTTTCTACCCCTACATCGAAAACATCGTATAGTCGAATGATGATGTTAACGATGGTGTGGTTGGTTATATACAATGTTGATGAGGTTAGTTTTCTCCATCTGTTTTTTTTTTTTTGATTTTTACTTTTTATGTTTGCGGTGTTCTTTTTTTTTTTGAAATGATATATTAGTTCAAGATTGATAAAAGAAATTAAAAAGGATTCCGTTTTGTGGGAAAATTTTAATATTTTTTTTCATTTCGCCATTGCAAAAGCATTATTATTCATAGTAATTACGGTAACCATATATACGATGGCAGAAAAAAATAGTACAACAATGCAATAAAAAAAAAGCTTGGCCACCAAAACTCTGCTCATAGTATTAATTTATAATAATTTGTCTAATTTAAAAAAAAATTAATGGGTTTATCGTTTTATTTTTTGCCGAGCCTTTTTTATTACTTGCGCACTTAGGACATTGGGTGTGATGTTTTTTTTTTTGATTTGATTGAAACATGTTCCCCACTGAGCTTTTAAATATAAACTGGTGTGTTTTTAACCATTAATTTTGCTTTTTGATAATTTAGGTGTTTCGCAATTTGGCGAGAAAGCTTTTATTTTAATTCTTTAATTTATTTTTAACATACATATACTTATATTGATATTTAGTGGTTTCGACATTGATCTATTTCTCAATTATTGTTCATTATTATGTGGTCTGTTAGCATCCAGTAATATTTTGGTAAAATATGACGTTAACATTGTAATTCATCCTTCTCAATACTTCGTAGCTTTTTTAAAAATTTCTTTTTAAAAATTGATTTTTTGATATGTCTACCGTAAAAAAATTGTATTGTAGTTTTCTAACCTAAAGAAGTGATCGCAACATCAAAATTTAAAATTACTCAGAAAGAGAAAAAAATAAGAAATATTACTCCTTTTTTAGATGGTATTCTCTTTAGTTTTTTAAAATTTATTGAATTTACGATATGAAGCATTTTTAAAATTAAATTAACAGAATGTAAAATTTTTATTGATACAATTTTTAGTGTCACAGTACTTAAAATCCCGAGAACTTCAAATTTTCGATGTATAAAGCTAAGGGTCCACTATAAAGCGTAGAGTTTAGAGTCTCTACTTGTAGCTCTACGACTCTACCGCTTTCCGTAGAGTTGCTGTAGAGAAATTTTAAGTAAAATTCTGGAGACAAATTCTTACTGGAGACATATTTTTCTATACGGTAGAGCACTTGGTAGAGTAAATTAGCGTCATATTTGTCACTTTATTTTATTTTTTTTTATAAATATTAATTTGCACGATAAAATGGCGGATAGATTTTATTTAATAATTTAATTTGCATGCACATAATTCCAACAATATTAAATGCGAATGACCGTCGAAATAATTTTTTTAAAAACAATTAAAACTAAAATTATTTGGATATATACTCCGTACTCTATTGTAGACTGAAAACTCTATCGAGGATGTTTGATAGAGTGTAGAGCAAACGACAAAATCAAAAACAATAGCGTATCCACAATTCTCATCAACTCTTAAAAATAAAAATCGCACTCATTAACATAAATATATAATTACTATTTAAAATAAAGTACACACTCAAAACCAAAAACATTGTTGTTGATTTTGATATACATACTACATTTCTTCTAAAATTCTATTAGGGAATCCTTTTGCTAAAAAATCATCGTGGTTGGTCTATTTTTGACTAAATGATAACATTATATAACAGCCATATTACATTATCATATAAAAATAAAGCATAATATGGGCCTTACTTAAGAACTACACAGCCGTACTATAAATGTTCACCTTACCTACATTTTTGGCTAAATTGAGTTCTATATTCAAACCGATAAATATTCATATAATCTTAATGTAGTCAGAAAATGTATAATTAACGGTCTAATAGAACAGTATAATTACGGTATAATTAGAAATTGTCTAATCCAATACAACTTAACTAAAGCTTTTTAATCAAAAACACCTTATATAATTTTCAGATAAGGCATATTTCAAATGTGTTAGTTAAGTTTTAATTGCTTAATTTGCACTAGTATAAATTACACTTAAGGCAAACTGACTTAAGTGACATTTCCCATTGGTGGATTTAAACGAAACTAACTAATCAACAAAAAAAACCGTATCTTAAAATATTACAATATTTAAAAGAAAATTTTTAATATTAAAAAACATAAACGACTTATGAGGTAATTAACGTATGACTAATTGTCATGGTGACGGTTGAGACCATTGAAAACAGCGTTATAATAACTCACCGTTCTCCTACCATATTTTTTTAAATTTTGTTATTGCTTGCTCAAGGCATTGAATTCTGTTAAAATACCCATAAAACCAATAACGAAACATTTAAAAAACCATAATTATCCGGCTGCAAAGTATAAGCAAAAAACTCTTGAATTACCAAGTGATGTGCGCTATGACACTTTAGCTGATTGTACGGAATCATACAACGAATTATTTAACCATAAAATTTGACTAATTTTAATAAAAGTTTTTCCGTTTATCCAACAGGTATATCGATCTGCAATTTCATCTAAAATAAAAAATTCAGCCCTAAAGATAATTGCGGAGTATGTTTTAACAAAATTTAAATGAGTTGCCGTTCCGCTCCATCCAGCTCAAAAAACAATTGCATAATCGGTGAGATGTTGATTCAGCTTGCCAAAAACATCAAAAAAACACTTAATATTCAGTATCCGATTTATTAGCTTGCAACAAAAGACTACAAGAGGTACTCACTCCGACTCACTTCATTGCCAATATAACAAAACTTTATACGTTTCTTGGTTTAGATACCGTTATCAATC
The DNA here is from genome assembly GCA_963556175.1 of Tipula confusa. NCBI lineage: Eukaryota > Metazoa > Arthropoda > Insecta > Diptera > Tipulidae > Tipula > Tipula confusa. The sequence continues at coordinate 204,587,060 of OY744475.1, forward strand.
CGGCAGAAGCAGAACATAATATTACAACTGAATTTCTAGCGTCTAATATTTCTGCTTTGACTAGAAAATTAAAAAAAACAAATTTCCAAAGAGAAATATTGTCAAGCTTCTTCGAATTCATGCATCGACCAGCGAAATTAACAACTAACAATTTAAAATATCCGAAATTTAGAAAAAAAAGTACAGACAATACTTTACATTAGCACAAAAGGAGCCTATTTTAAAATAAAGTAGCAGATGATTCGTTCTATGCATAATTGATAGTGACGAGAAAATACCACTTGCCACTCCAAAAGCAAGTAAAACTATTCATAAGTTGCAGGAACAACGCTACTAGCTAAAAATTCTCAAAGCTTTTTAAATATTAAACAATATTTCTAGGACAATGTTAAAACAAGATAAGATAACTGACAGCTAACTGAAACATGGTTGTCCTTCAGCTGTATCACAGTAATCAATACGATACTTTAGCAAATGCTCTTGAACCAGAAACGTATAAAAACGAAACTAGAATTATTGCCAAGGTGAAATTATCCGCATAATAAAAAATCCCAGGAGCACGCACCGTTTTACGACAAGAAGAAAGAGTGGTTTTTTTCAGCCCAATTATAGTAAGCACCGCGCGCAATTATTCTTGATCAAATAAAGGAAAATGTTTTTTTTTCTTTGGTCAGAGCACAAGAGCTCAAACTCTCTAACATGACAGCCTGCTCTTTTATAAAGGCACTACTTGATCTACATTTACAAAGCATAGCTAACAGCCTAAATGCATTACCATAGACTTTTAAGAAAAAGACTTTATTAAAAAAAAAATCCACCACAAAGCAAAGGATCGCAAAGGATGCGATTACAATGACCACGCAATTACCTGATGGAAACAATTTCAAGCTTTACCAGTCCTAAATGGAGATCGGTTTTTGCGAAAGCGGCCTTATGAAAAAAATGTGACGCAAGAACCGTGATGATTTTTGTCCGAAAATGTCATAGAGTTTGGTCCATTGATCTTGAAATTTAAAAGGAATCAACTAAGAATCCATGGCTTTCAACAATGATAAGTTTTCATACAGTTTAAAAGCGTAATTAAGGTTGAGTCTTACTGATAACCGCCAGTTTTGTAAGTCACATTTATCACCGAAAAAGAAGTCACATTTATCACCGAACAAGTAGCAAACAAAGTAAAATTCATGGGAACACAATCGGCATGAGGTTAAACAAAGTCGAAACAGCTCGTTCGATAATATAATTAACCATTATTAGTCCAATGACTAGTTCAAACTAAATATTAAAACTTGAATCTTAAAAATTTGACCAGAGACCTACCTGAAGAAATTCTTGAATTGAACTACACAAAAAAATTGATATGGACAGATCCAGCCTTTCATGAATTCTTTCCAAGCCACATACTATTATAGGTGCTGATTTTAATGGACAGGTAATAATGATCAATCCATTGAAATCAATTAAATTACTACTTTTTTTAGACCACCGGAAAGTAACTTTATAAAAAAGCCTTGATTTACAATCAACCAACTTTATAATCGTCAGCCAGACCAACAGAGGAACAAAATAAATGATCACTAATTTTAGTGACCAAGACGCAATGGATTTTAAAAGGAGTGACCACACATTTAAAGGAGTGTCAAGTTTTCGATAAATTGGATTATTTATCATTCATGATAACTATGTCGGAAAGGATATTAAAGTGCGTCTTGTAGCTGGTATCCGTGCTTTGTATGCCTTGAGACGCAAGAGTTGGACGCTTACAAATGAGTATGAAAGATGGTCAATGATATTTAAGAGAAGAATCGTGTGCATTATATATGACCCCGACCGCGACAATGACGACACTTTCCGAGTTTTATTCAACCACGAGATAAGGAATATAATGGAAATTCCTGATCTCGTTCATGAAATAAAAGGATACCGGAAGTTGCCGCCATTTGGCAGGCGCAGAAGGTGCTGTCGACGACGATGGCTTTTCGGAGAAGAGAACGACTTGTCTACGAGATTTTTAGTTCAAGCAATTTCCCTTTCTAACTTATGACTTATTACGGGTTGAACTTTGAATAGCTCATCATAAATTGTAAATTTTTGGTGAAATATTTCTAGTACGAGTAAGCTTTTTATATTGATGTTTTTAACTTTTTCCAGTATTAAAGTAGATAAAAACTTAAGAAAACGTGTAGTCTACTAAATTACAGTTACAACCTCTTATATTGCTTTCACAAATATTATGGTAAAAAAATTCAATACAAAACTCAATAATAGAACCCAACCATCCAGAAAACCTCATTTATAATTTTCTCTTGCGGATATATCAATACATAGATTAGATTACATAATATCATCAAAATCAAATCATCAATTCTAAACATCACAAAACAAAACAAAACAAATTCCAATAAAATCAATTATCCGGAATGAAAATCCAAAAACGAAAATGAAATACCAATCATAAATTTAATAACCGTTACGAAAACAAAAAAAAAAAACAAAAATAGAGGAAAATTTACTTAACTTACATGTCCGTTATGCTTTCCATTTTGTCTATATTATCCGAGTTACAGTTTTTATATATATAAAAGTCTGCTAGAGTACAATTTTAATTCAAGTTTTTCATTTTCATATCGATTAGATTTGATAATAAATCAACCTTATATATACATCTCCTACATCGATATAATATAAATATTTTCAATTTGATTACAAATTATGATCGTAAATTGTATTAAGTTACAAAAAAAAAAAAACTTGAAAATTGTCGATTTTCCCATCGAAATATTTGAATTGTTTTTACCAAAACAAATATAAAATTGGTAGCTCCTTTTTCATTTGATTGTGTTTTGTTTGTTTTTGTTTTTTTTTCGTAGAAAATCGAAATAATAATACGACAAAATGAAACGAAAAACGGGAAATTATCTTAAGATTGAATAGAAAGTTTATCGTTCAAATTTAATTGAATTTTCGTTTATAACGACTTTATAAATATTAAACCGCAACAATGTCGTTTTTTAAATGACTTGTCTATATAGATGCACAGTCAGGGTCGGTTATTTATACCGTGCTTAACATGTCTAGAAACTTATAGAAAAATCGCCAGATTGAGTAAAATATACTCACCATACAAATTTGATCATTAATATTTGACCTTGGTGGTAATGAGGCTACCTCCAAAGGAGATTATTTAACAAACTATAGACGAACAATTCTCACAATTAAATAAAATACATTCGTCATACGATCCACTTCATTATGTTTAACTGTCGCAATCCAACTGCCCGGAATAAAAATGGAAATTTTACAAAGCTCTTGGAAACTTTTTCCATAATATATTGTAGATTGTTGTCAAGATGATCTTAATGAAAGAGATGTTGATGCTGCCACTATTAGAAACATAATAATTGTACCATTCTCTTTCACAAGCGGTAGCAGATACTATATCTATCGTTAGTAAATTTGCCGAACAGATTCTCTAATATTATTTAGAGGAAATCCAAACAGTTCAAAAATGAACTGTTTAGTGGTTTTATGTTTTTAACTTTTATATTCAAAATAATGGTCAGCCAGATAATTGTAAAGTATTCCACCAAAGTTCAAGGTTAAGTTTTAACCAAAAGAGTTATTGCTTTTGTATCAGTCATAGAATTTCTGAAAGTTGTATGCTTACATTGCAATACAGTGAAAATGTTAGGTAAGACCGTCCGTCGCTTCTTTGATTTATATATATATATATATATATATATATATATATATATATATATATATATATATATATATATATATATATAAATTTATATATATATATATATATATATATATATATATATATATATATATATATATATATATAAAACAATACCGTGCTGAAAATTCAAGTCCATCTTGTATGCAGATAGTGAGTGAAAAATTTAAGGGCTTTTCGCCGTTTTCATACTGGCTTTACATTTGCAACGGCAGGAATAGTTTTATTTCAGCAATGATGCAACACATATTCAATTAAAAAAATTAAATATGGCTTGTACTTTAACCATGTGGATGCCAAATAGGTAGCTAATCTAAACTTTCCTTAAAGAAATGTATAAGAATAACAATAAAACTTTATTCACCGCTTGAGTCATTTCAAATAAACTGGTGCAGCCCTGTACACGGTTATCGTGCACTAAACTAAATAATTTATCCAGGATTTTTTACAAAAAGTAAACGAAAATCTTTCTTTTATTTAAGGCCATAATGAATAATAAAAAATAAAAAAAAATGCAGAAGACAAACTTTGACAATATAATCTGGGTTGGTTTGGGTTTTTTCGTCTTCATTGTAATCACATATAATACATTTTTTTATGTTTTAGAACTTGATTTATGTTTTTACAGATTTGATTAGGGTTCTATCTATTTGGACTAAGATATAAATATATACGCAGTATCTTACTATTGTTTAAAAAAATAATCTATTTATGGCTTGTAAGATATATCTATATTGCCTGATGATTTCTACGACCAAAATTATGTAGCAACATATGTTTACTATTACAGCTTAATTTATTTCGATAAGGACATTTTATAAAAAATTAACTATTTCGTCTGGTGATATAACAATTTGTTGATATACGTTGTTCGCTTATAGGCTATCCATCCATGAGATAGAAAAAAAATTAATGATATTACAAAAGAATTAGGTTTAAATTACCTAAAAAATATGAAGAATTATCTAATTTCTAATCTTTAACCGATTCTAAGATTAAAATTCCCGATTGAAGGAATTGAAAATAACATGGAATCTGGTTCTAAATCCAACGAAAACCCATAATAAATATTTGTGAAGAAAATTTTTGACATTTATTTAAAAAAATTTCCCCTACATTCCCAACTTTTTATTACGCTGTCCGAAAAGTATAAAAATTGATTGAAATATTTCCTCTCCTTATTTGTTTTCAATTTTTTCGTGTGGTATAAACTATGAAGAAAAATTATATTTAATCGTGTGCATTGTTTGTTGAAACGAAAAATTTCAATTTTTTTAATGGTACTATTACAAAACCAAGTATGTAGTGAATTTTATGTGTTATTGTATATCGGAGTGTGCTACGCAATAACTTTGGCTTTTATTATAGAAAGTTTTTGTATTTGTCAAAAATTATCGTAGCAACTGACCGTGATAATTTGGATATCTTCGTTTTTACCAAATAAACGTCAAAAATTTGTATTCACAAATATTTATCATGGGTTCGGACATAAAACAATTAATTATTCTAAATGAACTATTTTTTCATTTCATGCTATAATTATTTTATTTTGTCTAGCCCTTAAAAAATGTAACTTTAAAACATGGATCAAACAATTTTTCGACAAAAAAGTAAAATTGTATATATAAAAAATGTGCTAAGAGATGCAAAGAATCAAAAGCTTTTACAAGAACTGCATTTAGTAAATTTGTTATCGATGTTGGAACCCATGATAGAAATCCTAAAGCAACAGCTTCGTTAATCTAAAGGCTTACCTCTACAAAAAGTTTATCCTGCAAAAATTCGAACTTTCGCAATGAACAATAAATTATTCACCTAAAGGATATGAGTATGTAAAAATTTTCGGTGTTTTGCAATGTAGTATTGAAACAAGTTATATACGTACGTTGTCAAGTGGAATGGAATGTTTCACGAATTGTTGGTTGCATAGATTTAGGTAATGGCGATGAAAATAATGAAGAAGCTACACAGATTTTAGACAAAAAATGGAGAGTCTAATTTTAGACTATTTCCAAATATTGATATAGTAATGATTTGAAAATGATAGGAATCTACTTTCTTTGCTGAAGGAATCTAATTTTAGAAAAACTATTATTAATGTGCAAAAGAAATTACTAACCCGAAATCTTTTTGTTGATTAACCTAAGCTTACCTAAGATTGGAATCGTTTAGTAAAATTAAATTTCACACAATAAGCAAAATTTTCTAACTTCACTTATATCCCTTATATAATTTTTATAAGTACGACTATGGAGAAAAACAAAATCTTAAAGAGGGGAAAAAATAAACAAAAATTCCATTTGACAGAAAAGCAATCACGCTTCAATTTGGTTATGGTGATCGGTTGATTATAGATGCCATTTTATTTTATGCTTTCAATTCACTTGTTTTATGTACATATTTATTCTTTTATTAGCAGTCAAGCAGTCAAAGAGTTCAGACGTGTAAGCAATTAAAAATTAGTACATACACAAATTAAATTTAAAATAAAAGTTTGTGGCCATTAAACATTTAGTAATAAATATTTGCGAATAGTAAAATGAACTGTAAACATTGCATTAAACAAAATAACCAACAGAGTAAAACTCAGTGCTCCAAGTGTAATAAATTCTCACACGTTGTGCAAAAAAAAAAAATAAAATATTATAATATTATTAAGTCAAATTTTCGATATGTTTAACGAATTCAAAAATGGTACCACCAAAGTATCCGAAAACTTTAAATAAGTTAAGGTCGTATTGACGAATTAAAAATTATTTTCTATCATTCTAGGAGAAAATAAAAAAAATAACTGTATTGACATCTTAAGCGGTTCTACTGTTCTTAGCAATAATTTGTTCAAAGAAGCTAAGATAATTAAATCTTTAAAAGGGTATAAGTATTTATAATAACGAAAAAATTTATATGTGTAAATCTGATGGTCAGACGTGTAAACATGTCTCAAGGTTCAGAACCTTGAACAGCAGAAATTTTAAAATAAATTCAGGAAACATGAAATCGCAATGGACGATGGTTGATAGAATTATTAAAACAAATGGTGGCGAATTACAATCCAAAACGTTGATGACATGATGACCAACCGATGACATGATGTTGAAAATGTATATACTTATGAAACACCGGTGGCGCAACATTGTCGTCGACTGTCACCAATATGGTCAAGAAACAACAAATTGATGAATGGGCCTGAGAAGGCATTATACGTCCGAGTAAATCGAGTTTTGCTAATCCGATCGTATACCGTTGAACAAATAGGATGGTACGGAAAGGCTGTCTGTTGATTACACGCGTTTTATTAAGAAGTAGTGGTTAAAGAACGATACCCACTTCCACGTATCGTTGACCAGATTGATCAACCTCAGAGCACAAAAAATTTCACAATATTGGATCTGTGGAATGGATTCTTTCACGAACCCATAGCTTCAAAAGATTTTTCGAGTTTCTGTGGGTTATGTAATAACATCGGGTTATGTGATTTTCCAGCTTCATTTCAGCGATATATCAACATTGTTTTCATTCCGCTTAATTCAAAGAAGATAGTTTACATCTATAGGGTGGTTAAATTTTAAGGACTGATGTTGAATGTGAACCACACCTAAACGTCAAGTTTTTTTCTGCATTTCATTTGACATTTCTCAATTTCAGACTAACTCAATTTGAACAATGGCAAGATACACAAACGAGCAACGATTTAAAGTTATTCAGGCTTATTATGAAAATGGGCGTTCAAATCAAAATGCATATCGTGCACTTCGTGATTTTTTTGGTCAATTTAATCGTCCAAATGTGCGTACAACACATTTGGACGATTGGAAATGTGCGTACAATTTAATCGTCGGAAAAATCATGCAAAAATTTGAGCAAACCGGATCTGTAAGATATTTTAAAACACCAGTGCATGCTCGTACAACTCGTACTGCAGAAAATATTGCTGCTGTTCACGATAGTGTGGCTGAAGAGCCGTCTACCTCAATAACGAACTTTTTATGGCCCAAATTGGAAGATATGGATGTGGGCGATATGTGGTTTCAACAGGACGGTGCCACTTGCCACACAGCTAACAAAACAATGGCTCTTTTGCGCGACAAATTCAATGGTCGTGTTATCTTACGTTGTGGCAATGTCAATTGGCCGCCAAGATCATATGATTTGACACCGTTGGGCTTTTTTCTTTGGAGTTATTTGAAAGAAAAGGTGTACGTCGATAAGCCAGCAACAATTCAAGAGCTAAAGGATGAGATAATTCGGCACATTAACGGCATAGAACCTCAATTATGACTAAACGTCATGGAAAATTTATACCATCGGATGGAGGTGTACCGCCGAGGTCGAGGCGGCCATTTGGTCGATATTTTGTTCCATACATAATTGGACTATACCATATTATCATAATAAAAATAATTGACAATAATTTCCTAAATAAATTGTGTTTTATTCAAAATCAACATCAGCCCTTGAAATTTAACCACCCTTTACATGGATGGTTTAGTGGTGCATGCGAGCAGTTTAAAGGAAGCAGCGGAAAGGCTCACAATAAATTTGAAGATAGGTAATGGCTTCAAATTAAATTAAAGCATCGTTCTAGACATCGAATGCGGCAGGTTCCCGCCTTAAGTCAATATCCTGTGATAAATCAAAGCTGCACAGCGTGACGAGGACGATCTTAAACCGATACTCGAACTTTTGAAATCAGGTGAGTTCGATGATTAATCTATTAATTATGGTCTTAATTTTATGATGCTCAAAATTAGCCTCTCTCTGGTGGTACCAAAAGCAATGGAATGAGAAATGATCACAGCTTACCATAACTAGGGTCATTTTGCATTAGGAAAAACAACAGAACTCATAGAGCAAATACTTTATCCCAAAACTAAAATCAAAATTAGAGAAGTCAATAGAGAACTGCGTGCATTGTATTCTGGCCAAGAGAAAAGCTAGTAGGAAGGACGGGTTGTTAAATCCACTACCAAAATGAGACACACCACTAGTTAGTTATCACATCGATCATTTGGGCCACCTAACAGCTACTAAAAATTCATACAAATACATCCTGTTCATAATCGATGATTTTTTCTAAATTTGTTTGTCTTTTCTGAAAAAGTCTGAAGACTGTTACAACCAAAGAGACAGAAGCTGGATATAAAGAAAGTTATATTCAAAAATCCAGAATATATCATTTCTGTTAGGGAAACTCTGTTTACGTCATCCAAATTTAATGAATACTGTTAAGCAGAAAACATAAGGCATTCAAAGATAATAAACAGGGCCCCACGAGGAACGCGCAAGTAAAGCGCATTTAATTATTCCAATGCTTACTAAACAATGAGGAAAATTGGTTCAATTATGTATGGGTATTGCAACGGCACCTGAACAACTCTTTCCAATAAAGTATGGCAATTAGCCCATTCCAATTATTAAGCAGTGTTGAGATAATATTTAATGAAGGGCGACAGCACTTGGGAGATGAAGCAAATTCAAATTTTGTAAAATCCTACAAATCACCAGCTCTTTGTTTTATACTTAAAAAAGAGAACTGTGACCTTAATCAAGCTTTGAAGTATTAAATACAGTAGTCATGTGGCAGAATGATGGGCATAATATATAAAAAGTAAATATCAATTGGAAATACCAAAAGCATCTATTACCACAAGGTAGAAGGAGTCTTAATCTGTTCAAATTGAAATGGTGTAAGCTTACGGTTAATTGCATTAGTTGTCCCAAGCTTATTTATTACATTAGTAACCCCAATAAGTTTTACCGGTCGAACATTTTTAAAAGCAGCAACTAAAGCAAAAAAGGAACATGCAACGTTCCAGGTTCAAGAAGAGTAATATATTCAAATTTAGATTAATTTATTACGAATTATTTGTTGCTCGTTTATCCAACAATAAAAGCATTCAAATGTATCTTAATAGATTCTACGTTAGACATTTAGGAAATTTGAGAAACCTTCTTTAAATAAAAGCAATTTAATAGCAGCAATAAAGCATTTAAAAGCATTTCAATAGAAAAAGATTAAAAAATAAAATGCTGGATTTTTCTTCTACTAAATTGCTTTAATAGAACTCACTTTTGACTGGTTTTTTATGAACCTGGTAATGTCCTAAATTTCCACTTTTTCAAAATTCATAAATATTTACTTTACCAATAAAATATGAATAATGTATCGTGCCGTCACGTTATTATGTATATTCAAAACTGCTAGACGACCGCTCATAGTAGAAACAGTTTTTATTGCTTAAAAAATATATAATTTTTAAGCTACATATTTAAGTGAAAAGTGCCAGACCTGCCCCCATTCCTGACATACACATAAAAAATAAGTCACTCAAAACAAAAGAAGTTTTGTTTACCATACATGTAGTGCTACTTAAAAATTCAGCAGTCATATAGCTCATGTAAGCTGTTACATGAAGCTTGTATTTTATAAATAAAAAAACACTTTACCCGAATACAACATTTGTGTATGAATTCTATAACAAATACGTTCATACAGTTTTCCAACATTTTCATATATATTTTTACCGTTACCAGATATACAGGATATAAACAGATGATATTTACCTGGAAATAAAGAAAAAAACATTATTAGTAATGAAGTTAATTTCTTGTTGGTTATTACATGTTTACAGTTGAGTAATTTCAAACACAGTTGAGACATTTTGTGTTTCCGTAATCAAACTCAATTAAAATGGGTTAATTTCTAATTCAATTTACTTTGTTATCATTTCATTACTATAAAGCATTACATATTGATCTTTTAAATTAATTTAATAAACGATATACACAAGACTGCTTCCTTTCTATAACGGTAACGATTTTTTATTCGTTCGCTTGTACTTTCTTTAAATATATAACTTGATAAAAATATTTATGTACTTTATATTAAGAAAAAATCAATATTTTCTAAACACACATTTATACATATATACACAGCGATACATTAAAAGTATGCTGTTAGACCTTATATACTTGCGTCTTACTTTCCAATATTATATATTTACTTTAAAGTTTTGTGGTACATTTTTTATAAAGCTTTTGGTTGGGCGGTGACACCACAACTCTACCAAACAATTTTACTTTGCCAACAACGGAAATCAAGTCACATTTTTTTTTGGGATTTTGCATGGATCTCAAAATTGAAATATAAAGATGTGGAATATATATATAGGAAAAAAGGTATGACAGATGAAAGTAATAATTCATAAAATAATAAAAAAAAATGAAAAACGTTACGACAAACAAAATCTAAAGCTTTACATATTAAAGAATATTGTGATCGTTATAAACCAACCATCTTCCGTTCCAAATTGTTTTTTTTTTGGTTTTTACTTTTTGAGTGACAACAACAACCAAAAGCAAATGGCAATGGTAACAGACGCCGAAAACGAAATGTTAACGAAATTTAAACTTTTATGGTTCCAAAAGCATAATACATTTATAATATTTGTAAGGTACAGTTTCGTTTTTATGTGCAAAAAGTAATGAGAGATACGTTTAATTATTTGTACAAGCTTTCATCATTTCTATATATCAAAGCATTTATACAGGGTGCATCATTTCTATTGATATTATATAACTGACCAATACAACCAGTAAAATTATGAGGAAATGTTTTGCCCCACCAACAGTAAACTAACCACATTTTTACATTATCTCAGTTGTATCAAGTAAATTGGTTCACCCTGTAAAATACATATAACATAATACACGTGAATTTTTATTTTTTTATTTTTTTTTTATTTAAAGTATATCTCGTAAATTTTTATTGTGATACCATAAGCTCAAAGAACGAAAGTATTATACTGTAACAAAACATATTTGGTACGGAAGCATCTTTGCAAACAAAAATGGTGGAACATTTAAATTTGATTTTTATTTGTATTATGTTTTTTTTTGTATACTATATGTATATACATATCCAGATGCTGCGATTGATGTATACAAATTAAATTGTAGTTTATATACAGTTCTTAATGGATTTTGAAAAGTTTGTAGATCTTCGTCGAGATTTTAATTTTGCTACTATACTATCGTTGCAATTATTACTATACCGTCGACTAGAACTGTAATAAACTTTGCAATGTGCATATCGAACCGTGAAATCGTTACATCTTTTTGCCATTTTAAATCTAGTTATGAATACAAGTTTACGTATTTTAATGAAGCTGTAATTATTTAAAAGATTTTTTTTTTTTTACCACGGTAAACGTTACTTCGAACAAAATATGATGAAATAAAGTGACCACAAGATGTATAATTTTATAAAACATAAACGTTAATTTTTTTAAAGCTTTAAAACTGTTTGAGAAGAAGCAGCTTTAAAAATAGTTTAGTACTTTCAAATTGATCGCAAAAAATTTGAAAAAAGGAAATAATTCCTTTTGAAGTGATCTTACTTTTTAAATATGTGATGCAAAGCAAAGGCAAATTTTGATGCATTAAACCGTAAAGGCTCAGTTTTAAAAACTACAATTAGTAAACCATAAATTTAGCAGTATATGATATGGTTTAAAAAACTCTCAATTAAAATATAACTCAAGTATTTTAAAGAATTTTTGTTAGTCTGGGCATTGTAATAGATCATGTCGACTGGCATCACAGGTTCTATGCGCACCAGCCCTACGGCGGCAATGTAAGCACTCACCGGACTTACTCCACTTCATATCTACGTCAATAAATCAGCAGCTATTTGTGAGCTGGATTACAGCTAGTGAAACAATATAGTCATGATGATCACTTGGATATGTTTTCCTGAACGCAATGCCCAAAGAACTATGCGTTGGCAGCAATTTTTTGGTAACAGTCCTTGATAAAACAGACTGAGATACTGGTGGACCTCTTATGGAGCATAGCAGCCTAGTAAGGTTCACAAATGATACATCAAAAATTGATAGTGGAGTTGGTGTCATTGGTGTCTTTGGACCCAACCAACTTATCCCAGTGTTTTTTAGCCGAAATTCATGCCATTGAAACTTTCATCTTAACTTTTATAAACAAAGGTATTAAAGGTGCCTCCGTCCAAATTTCTCCAACAGCCAAGTAGCATTAAAAGTACTGGCTTCTAACTGCTTGGATTCTAAGTCGGTTAAAAGTTTTAATAAACTGCTACAATTCCTCTCTGGTCACAAGGTCATCACTGGAAATGAGATAGCCAACGAGCTAGCATAGACAAGCTCATCGACTACACTCATTGGCATTGAGCCTTTTTTTGGCATCCCGTGAAACTATGCAGCCTACACAATTAGTAAATGGAAAGGAATACAGTGCTTGACCTCTGGAACTGTATTCCCGGCCTCAGACAAGCCATATCTTTTACCAGACTATTTCACCATAAGGACTTGGTGGTGAATTTCAGTAAAGGAAATTTTAGGAAACTAATGAGATTTCTTTTAGGTCACTGTAATCTGAGATATCTTTTGAATAAAATGAACATGTCCACAGAGACGGAGGATTTCTCTGTTTGGAAGAGATAGAAACCGCAACTCGTATAATATGTGAGTGTATTGCTCTGTGTACTCTAAGGTGGCTTTATTTTGCAGAGTGGCATTTGACCACGGAGAAATGGTAATTGGTCTCTACATGTAGCATTATCACCTTTATTAAGATAGTGGAGAAGCTTTTGAAATAAATCCCAAGAGCACAAAAGATCTTTTAGGTCGCAGTTGTGACCCTTTGGGGCAAGAAAAAGACATCAACATGTCCTCAATTCCCCCACTACACATTGTTTATTGACTAACCAAGAGAGGAATGCCTCTCTGCATTGAGTGTGAGCTTAGGTATAGTAATATTACCGACAAGTCCGTTTCAGTTTTCTTTTCCTTCACTGGAATCATCGTTCAAGTCGAAAGTACTTAAAAAATAAATCTCTAAACAGCTCAAATTTCGGAATAATTTTCATTTTAATAGGAGTCACCTGAGTTTTTTCTGTTCAAAATTGAACTGAACTTCAAAATTTATGCGATTGTAATATAAGATAGAGTTTTGTTTTGCTCAGACAATACCAGATAACTTAACTGAAAGTTTTGGTAAAATAAGCACACCTCACTATTTATTGTTTAACCGTTCCCTAATCTGGACCATATTTGAATAATAGTTTTATCTATTATTACTAAAGGCAACTTCCCAGTTCAATTTATTCGTTCACTCATTCATTCAAATAATTTGTTTAAACAATTATATAACGCAAAACAGTCACGTGAATTTGTTTAGAAAATTTTGAGAAAAGTTGCTTTAATTTTATATTTTGTTTGAACGAACCTCGAGTAAACGAGACAGCATAATAATACTAAAAAAGCCAAGCTATTTATTTGGATAAATTGTTTAACGAAGTAACACATATCTATACCAGATGAACATCTTGAATGACTCAAATGTACACAAGTAAATTCGTACTACACAAATTAATGCAGCCGAAATCTAACAAAACGAAAAATAGATGTATGTATATATAAAAAGGCATATTTTCATCCTTTTCTTTTTTTGTTTATTTAGGTTTGGTTTTGTTTTATTTTTTTATACAATCAAATAGTCATGTGGAAAAAAAGAAGGAGATGAAAATATGCCTTTTTACAAAACCAACACTATTGTATATTATACAAGCCATGAAGCTTGGCTAATTAAAACATATTATGACTACTATTTGGTGTATGTGTTAGTGAATTTGACTACAGTAAAAATCGAAACAAAAAATTATATTTCGCACTGTCCATACTCCTCTAAATTCAAAGTACATAACATTTCTACAAAAAAAACGAAACAAAAATTATATTTTGCGACTGTCCACTCTGCTCTAAATTATTAGTATATAGTATAGTATATAATGAAGTAAATAATAATAACAATACTTCTCTCTCTCGTTAAATAATAAATTTGTTTTTTGCTTTGTCTTAAAGAGCACAACATACTGTTGTTCCATCATTCGTATTCATTTTTTATTTACATCAAAGCATATAACAAAAGTATATACAAATTATACTACGTCACAACACTAATACTTAGGTATAGTAGTCACTTTTTGGCATGAGTATCGCAACTTCATGGCTTGTATATACATTTGTGTTGGTTTTGCTTTTTTATATATACATACATTTTTATTTCGTTTGGTTAGATTTCGACTGCATTAATTTGTGTAATATGAATTTACTTGTGTAAATTTGAGCCATACAAGATGTTCGTCTGGTATAATTATCTTTGGCATACCAATATGTTTCTGTCTTTATGAAATTTCATAAGAAGCGTGAATCGTCCAAATAAAATTACTGACCAGAGAAAATTAAATGAATAAATGAACAAAGCAATTGAACTGTCAAGTTGCCTTAAAAATCATGCATGTCTTTCTAGAATTTAAAAAACTTAAACTTATTCGCCATAGTTCTTCGTCGTTGTAATTCTCTTTAACATACTGATAGACCAAATCATCGAATATTCTCTCTACAGCATTTGGTAATATTGATTTGTTTATTCTCCAAGTATTTAACTGTACCACTATATTTGCGGAAGCTGGAAATTCACTATCTATATATAGGCTTTAAAGTCTTCAACAAAACAATCTCGTGTTTTATCAGTGTCCATAGCAGAGTTGACTAAAAAGTTCAAAATTCGTTTTATAAAATTTTTCTCTTGTCTTTAAATTAACAAAATTATTTTTCACTGCAACTATTTCGGGATCCAGCAAAGTTTTTCTTCAATTTATTTAATCGCACCCGCAAAATATTTAAAATGTGACTTTTTGTCACCGTAATGAATTGGGATTTAAGCACCGATGAAAATTATGACCATTTTGTTGCATTTATTATAGTCAACATATTGATTTTAATTAAATCAATTCCAGTTGTTGCCAACAAGTGGCTGAACTGAATGCACCCACTATCTGCTATATATATATATATATATATATATATATATATATATATATATATATATATATATATATATATATATATATGCACAGTGGATTCGCTGACGTTCAAAATTATTTTGAAAACCCATCGAAGACTATAACTTTCAAAAAAATTTATAAATTGCATTCAGCGTGTGTAGAGTTTATAAGGTGAAATTAGCCTACATTTTAGACTATTTCAATTTATTGATTGCATTTCTAAAGAAATGGTAAATGACTTCGTCATTTGTTGACCTTGGTAGCAATCGTACCTTGGTTAGTAAATCATTCGCCGAAGACTTAAACCGAAGTTCCGAATGTGGAAAATTTGTCGCCGCAACCGTTAAGTTAATAACAACGCCTATTTTTCAGACGTTCTAGTCGTTGAGGACAAATTTATCTCCGAAATTGTATTGTTAGGTCGTGACATTTTATGTAGAGAAGGAAATCGTATTATAATCGAAGGTGACCGCTGTATGAACTTGATGTCTAAAAATTATAATATGGCAAAGGTTTTATGTGAAACCGAACAATGTCAACTTAAGTCTCTGCCGACGTCACATCTCGGTTTCATGGCTTCGCTTTAAGTGTATCAGAGTTAAGTGTATCATCGCCAACATACCTACTAGTATTAAACGGTACCATATCGCTGTCGCAAAGATGCCGATCGTCAAGAATATTGTAGATGAATTGTTACAGTATGGCAATTTTTGACTTTTCAATTCTCCACAAGCGTCACTTATTGTTTTGGTCGATAAGAAGAATGGCGAGAGTCAAATGTGTATAGACTACATATAAACAATATATCACCGTAAAGAAACCGTACTTGATGCCTATGGTTGATGATCTGCTGTCGGGTTTGTCCGGAAATCAATATTTTACTATGGATATGAAGATGGATTATCCTCAAATCGAGGTAGGCGAAGCATTAAAGAAGTACACATCTTTCGTAACAACAGAAGGACATGAGGAATATAATCGGATGCCTCTTGAGTTGATCAAGGCACGATCCGTTTTTCAACGCATGATGAATACACTCCTTTCGAAGATGGAATCTGGAGAAGTGATTATGCGGCCACGAGATTATTGAGAACGTAATGTTCCCTGGAAAGGGCAAAGTTTGCGCTATCAAGAAATTTGCCAACCCTACAACAGTAATCAAAGTTCAACGATTTTTGGGACCGAATTTTTCCGAAAATTCATTAAAAATTATTTGGTAATTTCGAAGCCACCTTTTCGACGTTAATCGAACTTCTGTGTAGCAGACCATGTCTGGCGCTTTACGATCCTACTGCCGAACATGAAATACACACTGACGCCTCCTGTTTTGGTCTCGCCGGAATTCTGTTACAAACGGTAGAGGGTAAAACATGGCAGCTTATCATGTATTATATATAGCTGCCATTGCACAGGTGTTGAACAGAACTACCACAGTTACGAGTTAGAGGTTCTCTCGCCATTGTGGAATCTCTTGATCGCTTTTGAGTACATTTTCTTGACAAAGGGTTGTGTCTAGTATTGACTATACTGCTATTGCACGATTGAAAAAGAGAACCGAGATGATACCAAGAATTGCAAGATGGTGGATGCGATTAACCGAATTCGATTTTGAGACAGTTCATCGACCAGGAAAACGCATGGCTTACGTCAATGCAGTAATTCGATGTCCAAACAAACCGCGGAGAAATGGACATTGCTGGTGGTTGTATAGTGAACGAAAATATGACTTAACGAAAATCTATGGTTTCATAAAATGCGCCGATTTGTGAAGTCATACATTACCACCTGCGTGCGGAATGCTGTTGTAGAAGTCAAAAAAAGAAAACCTGAAGGTCGCTTACATTTAAGAACGTACATTTTTAGAAGAGTAAGCATGGAGTAAACGTCCATATCATTGCGATGTCCGATGCTTTCAGTAAATTTGTGATTGTTAAAGCCGTTCGGAATAAGAAAACAGAGACCTAACCACCTTCTTTGGACTTCCGAACCGTATTTTCAGTGTTCTTGGTATATATTATACTTCTAAAGTCTCCAATGAATATTGTGAGCGTTATGGTATCCAACTATTTAAAACTTTTCACAAAAAAACGTGACGACGAGATTCAGCCCAAACTACCTCGTCTTTGATTTCAAACTGAACGACGTCATTCAAACCAACCTAGTTACCGCCTTGAATGAAAATCGTGAACTTGAGTCAAAATGCAATATTTATGACAAGAGACAACAAGCTTTCAAAATATTGAAAGCTTGTTGTCGAACAAGCGAAGATATATACCGAAGAAATATACCGAGGGAGATTTAATCGCTATCGAGAAGATATGGATCAATCCGATGACGACTATTGGAACGTAGATGATCCATTATCAGTTATGGCCGAATTGTCATGAACCAAACGAACCAAAACTTTAGTAACCGATGAAAAACAAGAACGAATGTAGTAGCCGATGAAAAACAAGAGAGAAGAAAATATTCGCGAACAAGAGAGAGAGTGAAGTTTGAACCGCCGCCAAGTTAAGAAGGCTAATAAAATAAATTGAACTGTATCGAGTATCATAGTTTTATCAAATATAAACCACCTCAAAAAAAGCTTATTGGATACACCCAAAGTTTCCAATAAATTTGCACTTCCACCACAAGAAACCGTCGGATAGACAATATCACCATTTATTCTTCAAGGAGTATGGGTAAGTTTAAATAACCCAGAATAAAAAAATTTAAATCGACCATTAATAAAAAATTATAGCCCAGAAGAGAAAATGTTTATCTAACATATGTTTATAAATCAAAGCAAAAGGCCATCAAATTTATAAAGACCTGCATCTCTGTCACTTTACAATACTACAAACAAAATCGATGTACACATACGCAAACTTCAAATCAAACATTTTAAAACTCTCCGAACAATGAACTTCTAAAATATTTTTGAAATGGAGAAATCCTGCAACTTTTGATAACTTACTATCAAATGATTTTGATAATTTTCGAAAGTTAAAAATTTTACACAAGAAATTTAACAATTATTTTAAACTGCATTTTGCCAATTTACTCGAGCTTTGAACTGTGCTTTTGCTTGAATTTTTGTAACGGTTTATTTATTAGTGAAGCTTTAAAATCTTACTAGCATTTGTTTTAAAATTTTGAATTTTTATCATGTCTTTTTGAGCCCTTTGTTCAGGGCTCTTTTCAAAGGTTTTTGGAACTTAAGAGTTTATCGAAAAATTTTATTATTTTAACCAGGATAACAAGTATTTTAGGAGTATTTTAAGCAATTTAGGTTGTACTTTTTTAGTTAATTGCAAATAATTAAGAAATAAAAGGGTTGCGATATATTTGACATTTTGCAGTACTCACGTAATGTTTGGCTTAAACATTCATGTGAACTTATTATTCCGTTGGTTCAACTTAAGTCAACATTTTGATAGAACTATTAATATACTAATATAACTTACATTTTTTGAACACTTAAATTGTTTTAAAATGCTAATTAAGACATGCTCTTTTGTGTTATATTGTGGATTTTGATAAGGTTTTGTTTTTCCAAACTTTGTATTGGATAATCGTAATCAGTTAAGAAAATTTTATTTTATTTCGTGTAAGAATTTTTACTTAATGCAACAAACCAATTTATTAAAAAGTTAAAAAGTAAAATCCATGTTCTAATGCTATTACCAGTTAAATATTTGCCACTTTGGTCCAAAAACTTTACTTTAATTCCTTATCGTACATTTATTTATAGCACGCAACGTCTAGACAATTTTATTAATTTTTTTACTAATTTGCAGCTAACCGACATAATACATTTATCTAAATTACACTTTTCTAATATATTATATACACAAAACATCTCTCGTTTTACACTCACAACCTGTGTAAAATTCGAAATTACAGCTAAAATTAATTAATTTAATTTATTTGGCAAATATACCAATCAATAGTCCACAAAACTAATCTAACAACATTTTTTTGTTGATTGAAATTATCCGCATAAGATAAATTCATTCCACTGCACTACATATATAAAATTTGACTTTGGTATATAAATATTTGTATGGGGATGGTAAAGGTGACCGCAAGATACCCATATCGAAATAAAATAATTTTTGTGAATAACAAAAGTCATATATTTATATATGGGAATATGCTCGTTAAGTTTACGATATCCGTACCTATATCGTATAAATGGTTCTAATTTATAAAGTTGTAAATTAAAAAATAAAAAAAAGTTTCGTAATGAACAATAAATAAATATTACGATCATCAATTACGCTAACTCCTCACTCGTTTACATCTCGGACATGCGGTTTATTGTACATATATATTCCACTATATATACAGAATAACGAGTTTGTATCGATTCGATTTAGATATTGATATTTGTTCGCCCCCAATATTTGTTCGAAAGAAACAATTCAATTTGATTACAGTGCTTGTGTCTCTACATACACATTAGACAAACACACACACATACACCATCAGGATCAGACATATATTGTATCTGTGTAAAACGAAAAAAAAAAATAAGCTTATAAATATATAAAATATATAACCTATCTGGTACGTCTATCTGGATTTTGGTTTTCTTTTTATTACCGTATCTCGATTTTCCAATTAGCAACGAAGAAAAAAGATAAATTTTCTTTTCGTCTTGCGGTTATACATATCTATCGTCGTATATCGAACCGAAAAGAGATTTTATATTTTATTTTACGACACGGAAGTGAATTTTAGTTTTGTACCATCGTTTCACATTGTACTCTTCAAAAAAAAAATAAAAAATTGTTGATAGAAATTTATGGAATACAATAAATTTGGGAGATCCTATACAATGGTTTTAGATTATTAAGATAAATTGGTTCATAATTTTTAATGGCCCATTGAAATATTATAAATTGGCCAAAAGGTGATATCGTATGTGATCGGGGTTTTATATATTATTATCCGCGTTTTACTAATAAATAGTAATCAAAATCAGCTTGAACATGATTTGTGCATCGCCAAAGTGCTTTTGCACCTATCTATATCAAAGATTGTTTTTTTTTCTAATTAATCCTGGTTTTGAAATTGGTTAAGCATGATTTCAAAATATATATTTTGTTCATACAAGGTATGGTACAAATACATTCATCGAAACTCTGCAATAGGACTAATCATTTGTAACTTTTAACAAAATAGTTCAAAATTGGTACTCCGATATTTAGAAAATATTCCTGTGCTGCTTTCTTAGAAAAGGTTACATTAAAGTCGCCGAATAATATCATTTACCTTAGATGATATGACTGACCTAGTATACCAGAACTATAAACTTCTTTATATGATGACTTACTCTTAATTTTTAGACTCTCGAAATAAAGAGCAAATTCAAGCACTTCCATAGATATTTATAAGCTTTATGATTGCTTGATTCTAGTCATGTCCTAAAATTTCCATTAAACCTTTTGCGGAATGAAAGTTAACAAAGATATTTCATAATTTGGTAACTAGTGCACTGATAGCGATTAAGACTACGACAATCCTCAACAAAACTAATAACCAAGATTTTATTCCATTGAGAGTATTTTGAATATGGCAAAATACATTTGACTAAATATTGGTTGGCTAATAAGATAACCACAAAAAAAGCAACACTTGCAAAGATGTGATAAATATAGCAAAAAGAGTATAGAATATAATAGACCCACCGTTAAGAAAACTTCAGCTATGTGAATCAAAATTTTCAATGATGTGAAGCAATGGGGATTGATGTATACATTTAGCAAATGGAAAAGCTTAAAACTACCTAAAACACTGAAATACTGAGTAATTTAACAATCGAAAGTCGCCTGACAACTACGCATTAGAAAATCACCACAAACGTTTTATTGAATGTGCTGTTGATAATATTTGGACCAATGACACAGTAATAACTCACGTATATGCATAATTGGGTCAATGAAAAAAGGTATCTGGCTTCGATAATATTGAGTACAAAACAATTAGAAGTTAAAGCTAGGTTATCATTTGCATCTTGAATGATTGTTACGAAAAAATGTGGTTCCTGAAACTTCCGTTTTTTCACATAATTACCGTAATTAGAGATTTCACGAACCAAAAAAATCTTACAAACCGCAATTACTTCCAAAATCATTGGCAAAAATCGTAAATTCAAACAAATTTTAACACAAATGCTGCTTACTTTTGGATTCCAGGTCCATGTCAATTTTTTTACTGGAAAGATTTGCAGTAATTTCGGGCACAATATCGCAGCCTGCTATACAGTGGGACTAGTATCTCTGTCCTTGGTTTTCGATCTGAACAATATGTAAACGTAAATATCCTAAAATTACACAGTATGCCACCTCTGTTGTTAACTGCCAGAAACATCCACTAAAACAACATTAAATTAAGTCCTACAAAAATTTCCGTCCGGTCATAAAAAGGGTAGAACGGCGCTCCTTGCCCATTCTGTTGATATTGAAAATGCAGTACTTGTAAAACAGCGCTACTATCCAGTATCACCCAAAATTCAGGAGGATATGTATCGAGAGTAAGACCGAATGATGCTACGTTTAGGAGTGATTGAGGACAGTGCCAGCTCTTGGTCATCCCCAGGTACTCTCGTATGGAAAGCTTTGTCTATGTCTTGATTCAAGAAAGGTTAACTCGGTTACGGTGACGGACTCTTATCCTTTTCCGTTGATCGAGGGGTTGCTAGGCCGTTTGGATAAAACCCGGCATATAAGCACCATCGACATAAAGTATGCCTTTTGGCAAATACCCCTCAAACCTTCGTACAGGGATAATATATCCTTAATCGTGCTAGGTCTACCAGTTTTCCGTCATGCCGTTTGGGCTGTGCAATGCAGTCCAGATTATGTGTCGATTAAGGAACAGGGTAATCCCTCATCGTGTCATCATGACACGATCACGTCTTTGTCTACTTTGATGATTTCTTAGTGGTATCTGAAACTTTCGAGGAACATACATCACTAATGTGTGAAGTGGCCAGATTATTACAGTTAGCCAATCTAACCGTTGTTTGTTCTACGGCAGACAAGGTACCTGGACTATGTAATTGGCAAGGGATGCCTCAGAGTGAATTCGGACCATAGATGAGGTACGTTCGTCCCGAATTATTAAACATTTGCTGCACCAGATCTTATTACAGATCTGCCTAAAAATGGAAAAGGCAAGATATGTAATGCTGACGCACTTTTGCTGCACTTTTTACGTCCATGAAATATATGTTGGGTTTTTGCTGAAATTATGTTGATACTCCATTGTTAATATAATATGACAGATATCATAAAAGATTTCCCCTTAGTTACGGCGGCGTTTGTATCTATGTATAGGTGAGCATATTATATTATAAGTCTGGATTACTGAGTGTACCTTCTATTTTAGAATCGTTAGTATCCGATTTAAAATTTATGTTTGTTAAAGTTTTCGTAAACGGTTTTAAAATCTTAAGGTACGGTTTTAAAATTGGTAAGGTTTAGGACCTTCAAAATTAGTAAGAGGTCGTATGCTCAATTTAAAAAATCCCTTGTAGATATAAAAAGATTGTTTGGGTATTTTTCTTGTAGGTTCGAAGAATTATATATTTTTTAGAGATTATTTAAAGCTTTTAAATAGTTTTAACTTATCTGTTTATAACACTGTTGCACCAACTTTTTGTTGCCTAACCGCTAGCGGTATTTCTTATTCCTTTTTTTGCCATATTTCTTCAATCAGTTGTCCCTCGGTATAGACTCCCATCATGATTTTTTTTTTGTTAATTGTTATTCTCCGCCAAAGTCTAGAAGCTTTAGCTTTAGGGGCTCTAGGTTAGAAAGCTACTGTCATTTTTTAGCTTGTACTTTGGTTCATTGTGAGGATATATTTTCTGTTTTTTTCCGAAATTTTTAACGCTTATCTTGGTTTCGTTTTTGAGGCTTGTATTCCATTTAGGACTGTTACTCTTAAACCAAAATCTCCACCTTGTTAGAGTCAGGAAATATGGTTAGCAAATATCTTTTATGGAAAAAGTATCCTAATTTCCAGCCCTATTTTGATTAAAGGCAGGTGCGTAACAGGGTTGTAGGATTAATTAGGTCATCAAAATATACGTTTTTCAAATATAAGATGGATCCTTCTCTTCTTCTCAAGGTCTTCTGGCGTAATGTTTGTTATTTGGGACTTCATCAATATCAATAGTTTTTTTGGCTCAACTCAAAACTGGTAGTAATACGGTTGAATTACTTTCTGACGGGTTCTCTAATTCATTTTCGTTCACAAATATTTTGCTCGATGAGTTGCATTCCGCTTTTGGGAAGGTTAAATTGGAATCTTCTAGTTTGGATAATATCAGTTTAAAATTCGTAAAACGATGACCTCTTTTACTTTGATAGATTTTGCCAAGGCTTTCAATTCTATAAATCACGGTATTTCGCCGTCAAATTAGTTTTCAATTTCTAATCGTTCTCAGGCAGTTTACTTCTGTGATAGCTTATCTGATTTCCTTTCAGTTACTTCCGGCGTACCTCAGGTAAATTTCAGTCTATTCTAATTTATAGGAAATCTTTAGATACCTCGTCCTTCTCTGGAATTTATCTGGGCGATTTTCTTATTCCGTTGTCAAATACTGTTGAAGATTTAGGGTTAGTTTTTAGTAAATCTCTTACTTGGGGTAACCACTTAATTAATATTAGTAGAGGAGCATTTGGCATGCTTAGTTGTTTGTACAAAGAGGTCAGGTTTAATTTAAGAAAATAATGTTTTTGTCTTATCTTCTCCCACAGTTTTTTTAAAGTGAGGTAGTTTTGTTTGGGTTACTTCAAGAGAATATGAGTATTCTTCAAAGGTGTTTTAATGCTTATGCTAGGTTTATTTTTGTTATTAGAAAATTCGATCATATTTCTCTTTATTCTAATAAATTTATCCCTAAATAGTTTATCCCTTTTTGATCTTCGCATTTGTCTTTTTATTTTCAAAATTTATTTTCAAAGAGGCGTACAAAACTAACATCAAAGTAGAATAATATATTTTTATTCATATTTTTGATCATTTCTTGTAACGATCGATATACGTCAGACTAACACAGTTAGAATTTCATTATTTATAGTTCTACTTTTATTGAATTTACATATACGTAGAACATTCTGTAAAAATTGTTTACAATACGTAACGCCTTTTGGCAAATACCATTAGATGAGGGGTCGAGGGAAAAAACAGCTTTCACTGTGCCGGAAGACTACTAAACCAATTTACAGTCATGCCTTTCGGACTCTGCAATGCTCTACAGACCATGTGCCGATTTATGCATCGAGTGATCCCACATGAATTACATAATCAGAGATTTGTATATTTAGATGATTTATTAATTGCTAGTGAGACATTCGAAGAACACCTTTCATTGCTGAGTAGAATGAGTAAATTGTTAACTAATGCTTAACTATCAACTTGGATAAAAGCAAATTCATCCTAAAAGAAATCCGCTACCTTGGATAAATCTTTGGCGATGGTATACTCAAGGTTGACCGTTCAAAAGTATCTGCCATTGTTCCTATTTTGATAGGAAAAGCCCACAATCTACCTTCTGCAGCACATTTAGGCATTCGAAAAACTCGTAATATATACTGAGGAGAAATTACCATTGGCCTAAAATGGCTAGTGATGTACATCAGTTCATCATAAAGTGTGAAATATGTAAAGCCAATAAAGCTTCAAATACTATTACTCGTCCACCTATAGGTCAATGTGCTGACATACCCCGATACTTCCAAAAGCTGTACATTGACTTTTTGGGACCTTATCCTAGATCGAAACAGGAAAATACATATTTATTTGTCGTGGTCGATCATTTCAGCCAGTTTGTTCTACTTTAACCCATGCAAGATGCAAACAGCAGAAATGTTGTGAAATTCCTTGAAGATCGAGCGATTAATGTTTACTCGGCTCCAGAACAAATATTGAGCGATAATGGAAAACAGTTTACATCTAATATTTTCAAAGAATTCTTGAAAAAACATGGTATCACCCAAATTTTAACTCTGAAAGAGTAAACCGTAGTATCGGACGTGCATGTGCATGTTATTGCATCCGCTTTGCGCAACGTGACGCATGAAAGCACAGGGTACACATTCCTTGGTTTTCGGACGGCATTATATTGTTCATGTATCATATTATAAATTGCTCCGCCAATTGTAGAGTCTTGAAGACACAGAAATTCAATTATCTGATGCCGATAAACTGATTATTGCTCAATAAACCGTTTTGGCAAACCTGCATAAATCTGTCATAAGCACAATGCACATACATATAATCTACGAAGTCTCAACAGGAAGTTTTCCTCAGGTCAAGCAGGCTTCGTTCGAAATTTCTTCCAAAGTGTGGCATCTCAAAAATGCTCTGCTAAACTTGAACCTAAATTCCGGAAAGCTTTTATAAAAGAACCCGTTGGTAATGTAGCCTACAAACTTGTGGATGAAAACGGAACTAATTTGGGAACGTATCGTCTAAAAGACATTAGAACGTAATTGTTAGTGTAAAACTGATTTTTTTATGCGATTATTTACTTGTGAGTTATTGTGAGGATGAGTTTAGATGCTAAGTCAATTTGGCCTGGCTTTGAGACTTGCTCGGGTGTGGATCGTCCCCACGATTGAAACGTCATGCAATTTTTTCCCGTTTCATTGCGTAATGAAACAATCTACACTAAATTATATTTAGTACGCGGCATGAAATGCAAATTGGTTAGCGCTGTATTGCATTTTTTTTTCTTTTTGTTGTTTTTTTTTGGTTGGTGTTGAAAAATTTACACCAGAAGGCGGAAAAAAAATTTGACAAGAGATCGATGAAAGAGGAGGGACAGAACATTTAAATAAAAAAATAAATTTTGAAAAGAAAAAAAGAATTTTATAAACAGTTTTTGAAAAAAAATATTAAATTATAAATAGTTGAAAGTGGGTTAAAGTTAGAAGTAAGAATAGTTGAAATTATAAAAAAAACTTTGGAAGTGTCTATGTGAACTTTTAAATTTAAAGACTATCCTCTGATCGAATTGTAATACGATTCCACCTGTTTTTTGTACAACGGTATTTTTATTCTAACTATAAAAATATTTAAATATTTTTATTCTAAAAATATTTATATATTTTTTTTGAAATTAAATAATAATAATAATAGTTATAATAAAGTTAATAATAATAAAGTTAATATTGTGAATAAAATTAATAATAATAACATTAAAATTAATAATAATAACATTTAAAAGCCAACATATACCGTCTGAGGAGTCAATATTAAAAAAAAAATCATAACAGTATAATATAATAATGTAAATAACCATCATAATAATAATTATCATAACCATATTAAAAAAAATACCAACGTCATCATCTTCAACAACAGCTGCACAACAACAACAACAACAACTAAAAAAATAATAATTTGTTTCGTGATTTAATATTAAGGCTCATGTTGGTGGCGGCGGGCTAAGCGTAAGACTACTTAGTTAAGATTTTTATTATTTTTTTTTTATTTTGCTTATTTTATTTTATTTTATTTTATTATTTCTTTTTGTTTGTTTATTTAATAAAACATAGCTATAGATTATACAGAATGAATTAAAACTTTTTAATCAATTGAGGATGAGTTAAGGTAATTCCCATCACAGTGCTTAAACTGTGTAGGTTGATCAAACATTTATCCTGTCTCAAATTTGTGTTCTATTTTTTTCCTTGTCCCTCTCATTCCCCTCCTGCGGTTTATACACGAGTTGCATATGTCTTGGAAAACCCCACTCCTTACCTTGGGCTTAGTCAGCTACAGAACAGTCGCTCTAAGACCTCTGTGCAGCTAAAATTTGTGTTAACGGACAATTTCTACTTATGTTGCGATGGTTCCGTTACAATTCCTAGCCAAAACCCGACTGGTTTAAAAAAAATTCGGACATTAAATGCGAGCCAGATCTAGATATAAAATATTATAATCTTTTCAAAGGTTATGCTTTGGTATTTTGTCAATACAAGTATTATTTGATGATTTATTAAGCCATTTATTCTTAAGTTTTAAGCCGTTTTCTTAAGTCTGGCAATTAAAAAAATATGTAATATGATTGTTTAATATTTTTTCTAATTATTACGCAGGCAGAACCATTAGGATTAGTTTTCCACGACCATCAAGTTGGTCGGTTGTTTTAGTTAAAATTAAGCTTTAAGGGAAGATTTTTTTTTAATTTGTGTTTAGTGATTATAAATGGTGAAAGACTTAAGTTTACAAATAATTGTTTTTTTTTTAAATATGAATGAAAGTTAAGAATTTGTTAAAAAAATGTTAAGTGGTTGATATTACCGTAATATTTTTAAATATTTTCAAATAAACAATCTCACTTCTGATGAAATAAACTGCTTACAGATAAAATCATTTGCACCGAGCACACAAATTATGTTTTGGACTATACAAAAATGTCAAAACCACACACACAATTTATGTGTAATGTAAATGTATGCACCATATAATTTTATGCAAAAAATGTATATATCCTTTTTATAAATTAAATTTGCACTCTACATGTTTCAAGTAATTTTATTTAAAAATAATATTTTCACAGCAACTATATATCTAAAAGTGATATGGTGCTAGATCTATGTGAAAATAGGTTAACTATATACAATGATAATATGGTGTGATATGTTAGAGTAAATATTATGTTTTATGTGAAAGGTAACCAAACTTTTTTGGAAACAAAACACTTTGTATAAAAATTTCCAAAAAATGTACACAAAACTAGAAAATGTGTACGGTCATCATCGTAATAATAACAACCGTAATGAAAATAGTGTTAATAATATGCACATAATAATGATGAGATAGTTTTTATTAGAATTTTTTTTATTTTGTTTAAATTTGACAATATGTTTGTAGTTTTCTAATTTGTCTATTATTATTATATAGTGACCATATTATAGAAACGAAACTAAGGATATACTTGTATTTCCAGATGAGGTACTACATCCTTAAATCGTAAAAATAATATTTAATTGTAATTTAAATTGTAATTACTTTTAATGTGTGGACGGAGATACTTTTTCATCGGATACAATTAGCAACCAATACTCTCGTTTTTGTTAATTTTTAGAAAAATTACTGATAGTTTATTTTTAATTAAAATGTTGAGGGTTAATTTTTTTGTCAATTTTCCAATTCAACTGTTTCTGTTTAATAGGCAATTTTTGCAAAAGAAACATAGTATATTTTAAAATGACAACAATTTTTTTAACTGAGTAATGTGCAACACTAATCCTTTTTAGTAGGTATACCTTATTTAACGTTTCAGCCGTGGATCATGGTTTTGAATAAACTGCCTTCTCCGGGAAATACAGAGTTTAATTAATTGTAAAACTTCATCAGACAATCTGCGTTTGTGTTTAGATGATGTAATAACTGTCGGAACAGTCCTGTCTATAGCATGACGATGTAGGATTTTTTTTGATACTTATCCCAATCGGCGTTTTTATAATCATAAGATTTGTTTGATGGGTCTTTTTGTATTGAAAGTAGGTGAACTAAGCACAATACAGAGAGATGGTCAGAGTTAGGTTCATGTACAGTTTTAACGTGGCTTATCGAAACTGTAGACAAGAAAAATCGAATGGCGATCAAACGCCTATTTTGAAAATAAGTTGGAGTATCTGGAAAATGTAAAATGCATTCCGATCTACTCTTCAATATTATAAAAAGAATGACTACAATTAAAGCAGCCACAAATAATATATTGAGAGGTTGATTTTAAAAGCCTCTTTAGATCATGTCTAAAGTTAATGTAACTGGAATTCACCAAGTAACCTTTAAAGTGCCATTTGGCAATAAAAGGTACAATTATATTGGTTCGATGTTTAACAGAGTGATATGGGGAAGAAGAATGTGATTAATTGAATTTTTTATTATAATCGCTACGAGCTTGGGTTATTCGATCGTTTCTAAGAACTTGGTAGTGTGGATAGTGAAAAGTAATAAAAGGCTTCAGATAGGTTTCGGTAATTAGCACTATGTCTATTTTATATGTATTTAACAAGTGTATATTACCTCGTGCTTCGTGTTATTGATGCTTCGCGCATTCCAGGTGCAAAATGTAGTGAGAATAACCTCAACTTGTTCAGCAGAAGAACGACATCTGTTGAGTCCATCCATGATAAATTCAATCATGAAAAGTAATTTATTTGATGAGTTTAACTTATCTAAACTGTGCTAATCCTCATATTGTAGGTTTGATGGTGATGAATCTTTAAAAACATCAGAATACTGCACCTGCGACGGACCGGGCTATACTTATTATACTTTATTATATTAAAGTTAAGTTATGAGGGTTGTCTATTACTTTTGATTAATTTATATCTAAAATCGTACGCTTATGCTTTTGTAAATTTAGAACTATTAAAGTTTTTGTATAACAAATTTAAAATGTTCGGTTTCACTCAGTGACGGCTCGGTGAAAAAAGTTCAGGTTTGGCTAAAATACAACTTTTATTTTTGTTATTTTGACATTTTTAAATATATATTTAAAAATATTTTAAAGCTTTCTGCTCAAAGTACAATTATTAAAATTTAACATTATTTTTCTTTATGTATAGCTTATGTGCAATTGATTTTTCTTATGAAATCCAACCTTGAATATTATTTTGAAAAATGTTCCTCTAAAAGAAAACTCTATTAAATTGGCTAGAGATCTGTACTTTCTAATTTAAAAATAATATAATGGTGGTTGGAATTATTTTTGGGACTGTTAAAAGTTAAAACTTACTTTTTAAAATCCTTAAAAGCTTTGTTATTTAGGTATACCAATCCAAACATTAAATTCACAAATAAGTTTTTGGAAGCTAAACACTTTTTGTTTAAAACAAACAATAGTTGAAATTTGTCTGTACAAATTTGCAAATTGTCCTATATGCAAATATACAAAATGATACTTTGCAAATTTTAATAAAGAATAAGTTAGTTCTTGCTTTTTCGTAATGGCAAAAAGAAAAACGTTAAAAATAAAACAAAAATTTCATGGAAGGTTGCATGGAATAAAATCAAAATATCTTTTCTAGGTTTTTGGAAATTAAACCTTCAATTTTTGATTTAAATATTTTTAATAAATTTAATATCAACTAAAAGTATCCTTATGGTTTTTTATGAACATATTGCGTTTTACGTATCATACCTGTATTTATAATGTTTGTTTGCTACTCTAAAGGACGATTGGAAATAATTTTCCTAGATACATATTATATATATATATATATATATATATATATATATATATATATATATATATATATATATATATATATATATAAACATTGTCGATGACTATAGCTGTTTACAAATATAAACTACATAATAATAGAGTTTTGTGCATAAAATATACTATCTATCGAACAACAACAACTTTGTCGATGTATACTAGCAAAGGAAACATTGGTTGAGTTGAGACTAAGATAATGTGAATTATGTTTTTACAACGATGGTAAAAAAAAGGAAAATTCATGTTTTTTCTTCCTTTGAAGTTGATATAGTTCTAATTTTACTTGTGGATTAATTAAAAAAAATATTGTACACCGGATACATTTTACTGTATTTATTATGGGATATACTAGTTCTATATACATATACGGATACATATATAAACAGAGAGTTTTTCTTAATCACAATATACCATTATTTTTGTACTTACTTTTGTAAACTTTACTTTTGTTAATTAAAAACGATAGTAATTCAGGAAGGATTTTATCAAAGATTTAATGTCAAATGTTATGGAATGGTTTGATGCATGAGAATTTATTTAAATTACAAAACAGGAAATTTCTCTTATGTATAGGTAGGCCAATTTGAAAATGGTACATTTTTAATTAATTTTTAAAGTTTTCATCTAACAGGTTTAATAGTGTTATGCTCTTGAACATATTTAATAAATTGACTATAGGAGGTAATATATTTTAAAATTAAAATTTTCATAAAAGATCAAAGCTAGTTATAAATCAAATTTAACTTTTAACCGTAAATTTTAAAACTTGTATTACTTTAAAGTTAGTTGTCAATAATTCGGTAGTTATTTAATTCTACCTAGCCACCATTAGTTTGAAATTAAACAGGTCAAGTGGAAAGATCGTTTAAAATATCTTTCATTTCCACATAAATATACAATAATTGGGCGTTGGGGTCCTGTATACAGTTATTCCCATATAGAAGGAGATTTGGCTTTTTCCGATTGGGCGTGCCTCCCTAATACAGTTTATCTATACTCAAACTTTCCATTTCTTTATTCTTTAAATTCTTTAACAATAACTTGAGCTAAAGGTAGGTTTAGTTCCTTAATCAGGACATTTTTTTTAACTTCTTTGTTAGGTTCTTCCTTTTGCCATTTATATTGAAGTTAAACATTCTGAAGGTCATATTTTCCATAAATTGTACCAAGCAATATAAGCAGAGTAATTTATATTTATCACGTGTTCCATGACAAACTCCACGAGTCTTCATTTAAGGGTCCCAATCTAATGTTTTAAAAGTATTATTATTTTCTTTTATTTATTTAACAAAATGTTGTTTTCTTGCGAGAGGTACGAAGTTGGAATCTCAATAGGGGCAGAATGCGAAAGGTAATTTTTCACCAATTTCCATTTCTTTCTTTTGATAAAATCGAGCATTAGAGATGTTGTAAGAGGAAGACGATTTGTTAGTGTGCACTTGATAAAACAAAAATAAAAACAGATTTTATGTATGTGTGTAAGTTTCATGCTCTGCTGGAATATGATTCAAGCAATTAAATGACATTTATCTGACTTTAGCATCAATATGGAAAAAGATGGTGCTGCTATGAATAAAAAAAAATAATCTAACAAACCGAAATCCTGGGCCAGTTCGGTTTGAAACTTGAACATCACTTGGGGGTGCACTACACGTTGCATACGAAAAGAGTTTAAGAATACCGTGATATTTAAATCTTGAATATCTCTAAAATTGACAAAATTGATTATTTTGTGTCAAACAACGACGTTTAATAGAAGAAAAAGTTGATTATAACGACCTGCTAGAGAAGTCCACAGTTCATAATAATGTATATCTTATTATAATAAAAAAACGAATTCGGTCACGAGATGGTGCTACAATATTGTACACACTTTACATGCAATTTTCGCTTATTCAAAAAAATGAATCGTCAGTACGAAGTATCGTTAGTCGGAAAATCCGATTTCTAGTGATTTAAACAGTATTTACACTTTTCAAAAATATTGGTCAACAGAACAGAAAATCAGCAAAAATTATTTAATGCAATTCACTTTTCAAACCAACATCGACTAACGTTGAACGTGTATTTTTGGTATGCACTAATTTTTGCACCACAATGTCTTATTAAGTTAAGTATTTCCACTCACTTTCAAATTTCATATTCTTAAAACGGTTAGATATAAATTCTACTTAAATATTTTATAGAGCACTACTAAACAACAACAACAACATAAAAATCAATCAATTTAAACGCAGTCGCTGTGATATTCTAACCACAAAATATAAAAAACTCATAATGATCCGCCAAAAAAATATATAATAATTAGGTGTAATAAATTATTTTCGTAATATAATACCAAGAATTATAAGAATAGTATGAACAGGGTGACCAATTTTTCAAAGCCGATTTTTAGTTGGAAGTTTGAAAATATAATGAAGTTTTAACTGAAATATTAAAATCGAACACGAAAGTTTGGTTGTGCCATGTTAAAAAAATCACCCGGTCTATATACAACGTATACGCGAAACGATTATTTAAATTGATGTAATTTAAATTTACCATTGAAAATTGAAAATATTTTTACGATTTTCTATATTTAATTGTACGTATATATATACTTTGTACCCATAAATAAACCAACCAACAGCCATAAAATTGTTAAAATCACTTTACCCACAAAATTTTGCAGAAAATAATACAAATCGTATGAAATCCCTCCAAATCCTCATACCACTTGAATCGTTTGAATGCAAATAATTAATAAAAATAAAACTATTTTCGACTTCATAGTACATATTACATTTTATAATTATACCAACCCTTAATATACTTTTTTTATATATATATAACATAAACTTTAGATTATGCTCCTTGAACTTTTTCATTGTTAAAAATGAAATTAGTAAATTTCACAACGAGCACAGTGGGAAAATTGAATATGAATTCATAATAAATCTTTTTCGTTCTCTTAATTTTCTACTGTTTTCTTATATACATATATATACAAAATAAATGTATGTGTATGTATATAATACAGTTATGTATGAATGATAAATTAAATTACATTATGATCAATGAACTGTAAAATAATGTAATTATTTAGTCGACTAACTGATAATAATGAAAATTTGAAAATGAAATATATATTTGTTTTGAAATAAAGAATAATGTTAAGTTCATAAGTAAAAATTTATTTAAATTGTTATAGTTTGAAAAGTGAAATTCTTTTGTTTTTTGCTAATGATACCATACATTTTTAAGGAGTTTCATTTTAAAGGTGAATAAATCACTTTGCGAACAATAAAGACTTCCAACTGGGGTGATATTTGAGGAGGTCTGTTAAACCGGGGAATAATATATGGACAGTTGTCACTCTCGAAATATAATTTGAACTTTAAATATAATTTAAAAGAACAATATTATTTATTGCCCTCCAAAACGCATTAAAAACAGATTTTCTCAAATTTTCACTAAACTTGGAAAAATGTACTTATATGTAATTTAAGGATGAAAACTTTAATATGTAAAAAATGCTCATCTATATAATCGTCAGTAGGTAAGCCGGTGCCTATAGTTTATGATTGCTTCTCTCTCTCTCTCGGTGAGTAATATCTGCAGATCTGCGATGGTTAGAACTATTTCATCGACCGCTCTATTTAGGTGATGTTTCATCGATGTGATGGCTGCCTCTCATAATTTTTCAAAATTAGGAATATTTGGAAGGTTGAAATGCCATAGTTGTGCATTGTAGTGATAATAAACAGATATACGAAAAATTTATTCGGTAGATATTGCTTCCCTAAAAAATTCTTAACAGTACTGCTCTGAACAAAGTTTGGCATTAATATTTTTTTGTCCTATTTTGAATGGCTTATTTTTAGCACGGAGATTGTACGTGGAGATATTTCGTAGGTGAGCTTTTCCGAGATGACTATGCAAATTTTTCTAAACTGATTATAACAAATCCGCATTATTCGGAACATACAATTGATTCTCACTAAGCAAGGTAATTGAAATCTCGCAATAGAGAATAGTTAGTGCCATGTAATATCTTGTGATGTCCAAATACAATAAAATTGGGAAAAACGCTTGTATATGAGTGGACCACATTTCTCAAAGCACCGCCTATTTCATCTAGATGTTGGTCCCAAGCCTGATGAGCGTCCTTTATGTAACCTCACTACAGATAAGACTGGCCGATTAACTGCGTTCACCTATGGTAAATACTTCTATGGTAAAGACATGCATAACACCATATTTATTCATGAGATTATCAAATAAATGGGAGTCAAACTGTGACCCGTTATCCGTAAAAATACTTTCAGGAACCAAACAAAAGGAATACCTTATTTTCTAATAAACCGACCGACCGGAACCAACCGACTATAAAAATGGTTGTAAACTAACTTTGTCTGTTGTCTTTGGACCAATAAACTCCAAATAAAAATGCATGATTTTATAATTATTGGAAGCATCAGAATTTTTTTCTAAGGCTTTGCTTCGGGAGACAACCTGAAATGCTACTAAGTCTAAATCTATATGCATAATTTCATCAGAGCCTGGATCCTGAATGCGTCAACATACACCCTGGACAAACCATCCGGAACGATATTTAATGACCCCTTATGGTACTCAATCGTAAAGTCTAAAACTTGTAACTTTATTGATCATCTTGCTAATCTTCCATGCTCTCAGCTCCATCAGCCAACGTAAACTCGAGTGGTTCGTGATCACAGTGAAAACATAGTCCACAATGTAAGATCTAAATTTCTTTATGCTCATCACTGCCGCAAAACACTCAAGCTCCGTTATACTATAATTCTTTTCTGCTTTATTCAATTTATGTGACATAAACGCAATTGAATGCTCTTCTCCGTCATCAAATTCTTGAGAATAACACACTCTCTATTCCCGTTGAAGATGCATCGCACTGTATATAAAAGTGCTTTGAAAAATCTGAATTTACTTGAATCAGTGTCATGACCAGTGTGTTTTTAACTTATTGAAAGCACCTGCGTGCATCAACATTCCATGGTTTGCTTTTTCCATTTTTAAGCAGATCTGTTATTGCTTCAGCAAATGTTTGCGGATATGTTCAAAATTTTACGAAATGAGATACTCATGGGCCGAACCATCTCCGGATCTACTTTGAAGCATCCCGAAGAACAAACCATTTTTTTCTACATTTACGGTTAGATCTGCTAACTTTAACAATCTAAAAACTTCAGACAGTAGTGATGTATGTTTCTCGAAAGCTTCAGATACCACTAATAAATCATCAAAGTAGACAAGGACGCAGTCGTGTCATGATGACACGATGAGGAATTAGCCTGTACCTTAATCGACACATGATCTGGACTGCATTACACAGCCCAAACGGCATGACGAAAATTTGGTAGACCCAACACGATTAAGGATATCTTATCCCTGAACGAGTGATAAGATATCCTTAAAGAGATATCCTGAGGTTCTAGGTTTTTTTGTCCAATTCCATTCAATATGGTATCAGCAGCTAAGAAATAATTCAGCGATTTAAATGAAATTTACTACCGTTCATATAGTGAATCTAGTCTCTTTGGAGGTCGGTCCAATGGAGACTAAACATTGCTAGAAAATTCTAAAAAACGATTAAAGAGTTACGAGGAACAACTTTCATTCCGAAGGAGCTCTATTACAATCAGATCACCAAAAAATTAAATATTTGAAAAAATGCAGCCTCCTGTCAACATGGTCATTCAAATAATGCCAACTGGTTGCTGCGGCAATTTCCAGTCTATCAACAGTATAATAGCTTCAAAGTTCTGGGTCAAGAAGAGTATTGTACAGATAAGGAAGGACTGAAAACGAAGTTTCCAGTGCTGATAAAAGACATTCTAAGAAACGTAGGCGCACAAAAACGAAAACTTTTCCAAAAATTATTACACAAAGTGTGAACAATAACATTGAAAAGAAAAAACCTAAATACAACTGCCTCCACCCATTTTCGTGAGCAATATCAATAATTTCGAACTTTTTCGACAAAAAGTAATAAAAACCACTAGCTAATGAACTAATTTTAAGGCGTTTTCAAATAGTGACATTAAAATTACCTTTCACAAAGAAAATGATAAGAGAAAGATCAAAAAATTACTGGAAGAATTAAAAAAAGAACCCAGAAACCAACTAGAAAATATCGAATATTACATCTACCAGCAGAAAAGCGAAAAGGCTTATAGAAGGGTAATCAGAGACTTTCTATCTTCCATTAGTCACGATGAAATTAAAACAGACTTGGAAAAAATGAGACATGATGTCGCAGGTATTACCAACATAAACAAAATGGTCACAACTAATGGTGTGAAAGACAAGAAACACTTTCCATTGTTTTACATCGACTTTAAAGACAACAATAAAGAAGAAAACATCATCAAGAAACCGTACTGTATAGTTAAAATTTAGTCACCTAACAAAACAAGGAGCATTCATTGCACAATGTACGAATTGTCAACAACTTGGACATATCAAGCGTTTTTGCTATAGTCAAACTAAATGCGTTAAATGGGCTGAGGATCATCATACGACATACTGCAATAATCAACCAGATAGCGCAGCTTCATATGCTCTATTTGTCAACATCAAGGACATAGTGCAAATTATAAAGGATGCTGTGTATATCAGTACAAAATTCAAAGTCAACAGAATAATAGAATAAGCGTAGTACAGCGAGTACAAACCAATGCTGCTTAACTGAAAACAACAATCACACCATCCACAAGTGCATTATCCTATTCACAAATTGCCAAATTATCTGCTGATAAATCAAACTAAAACAACAAACAAATAGAAGTTAATAACGAGTCTAAAAACATTGAAATTAGTAAAATCCTTAGTCAAATGACAAAACTATGGAAAGTAGTTTCTAGATATTGCACACATAGATATTACACTGATTTCCGAAATGCACTTCTCCAAAAAAAACTTTATCAGAATAAAGGGATTAAATTCCTACTGGACAAACCAACCTAGTGAAGAGCCAGAGGTGGTTCAGATGTACTAATTAAAAGTAATATCAAACATAATTAACAAGAGGATGTTCGTGAAAGCTACATGCAAGCAACTGTTATCTCAATCCAAAAACTATTACCTCAATCCAGGCGCAGATCTAAATATTGCGGCAGCGAACTGTCCTACACGGCATACACCAACGAAGTTACAATTTCAATAGACTCGGTTCAAGATTAATTATTGGAGGGGACTATAATATAATATATACAGCTTGTGGTTCCAGGCTAATTTTTCCTGGGAAAGAAATTACTTTGTTCAATGCCATTCATGAAAATAAATGCGAATACCTGTCTTCAGGGGGGCTAACGTATTGGCCAACGGATGCAGGAAAAAAACAGATCTACTTGATTTCTTCTGGAGTCAAAGAATTAACGACTTAAAATCTGATCACTTTCCTGTACTGTTGTCAATAAGTGCTATAATCATCAAAAAAGAAAACCTTACTAACCAATTCACGGATTGGGATCTCTTCAGAGAAAAATTGGAAGAGCTTGTTGAATTAAATTAAAAGTTTTTAATACTAGTAATGAAGAATTAGAACAACAAACAAACAATTTCATTTAATACACTAGTATGGTCACTAGTCTAGCTACTCCTGAATTAAAGGACAAAGCAGAGATTGAAGTCAAATACCCGGCAGAAATTAGGGAAAATATCAATGAAAGAAGAAAGGCAAGGAGAATATGGCATATCATCAGAAATCCCACTGTCAAGACAATTTTCAATAGAATAAGTAACAAAGCCAATAGGCTAATCAAACGCTTCAAATAGGATTGCTTCGACAACTACTTAATTGGGTTAGGCCCAGAAATAGATAAAGACTACTCGTTATGGAAAGAAACCAGAAAATTCAATCGACCTATAGTTCGAGTCCACCTATAAAAAATGCTCAAGGCAGTTGGGTTCAACAAGACAAAGGAAAAGCGAACAGTGAACAATGAAATGAAAAAGTGGATCATGCTTAATGAGCTCAAATCAAACCTTGTGCCGTTTACGCTTCGACACAAATATAACAGTCTACACATATACCTTAATGATGTGCAAGTGCCGCAGATTGAATCGGACCAAGGTATTTACCTTGGTC
Source organism: Tipula confusa (assembly GCA_963556175.1). Classification (NCBI taxonomy): domain Eukaryota; kingdom Metazoa; phylum Arthropoda; class Insecta; order Diptera; family Tipulidae; genus Tipula; species Tipula confusa. The sequence goes on from OY744475.1 coordinate 204,626,040, forward strand.
TGCATTTAAATTCAAGGCTTAACTGGAAATATCACGTGAGACAAAAATCTGAACAGAACGATCTAAACAACGTCAAATGTACTGGTTAATTGGGCATCACTCAAAATTAAACCTGTATTGCAAAAGACTAGTCTACCAAACTATATCTTCAAACCAATATGGATGTATAGTTCTTAGCTAAAGGGTTGTACTTAAAAATCTAATAGAGATATTATACAACGTAGTCAAAACAAATTTCTGCGAATAATCATTAATGCCTGCGATTTGTGACTAACAGGAAAATACACAATGATCTAGAAATACAATTTATAGGCGACGTTATCCGGGAATGTGCCATAAAACATGAGAAGAAACTTCTTACCAACGTTGAAGCCGTACAACTACTGGACAATACAAACGAAGTAAGCCGGCTCAAAAGAATCAAACCACATGAACTGACCGTATAAATATTATATCACAATGTAACTGGACACCGGTCCAAATAATAAAAATAATAAAAATTTAGATTAAAGTATTTCAAAATTAACTGAGAACGCCAGAAATTAAGCTTACGATTCAAGAATAATGCCAATGTCAGCATGAAAAAATAAATGTTGCGTAAACTTTAACACACAGCCTTAATTAATCGCACAAAGTTGTAGTTAGCTTTAAACAAATTTCACCAAATCTTATTTCATATGATAATTATATGTTGAAAACACTCAGGTGCAAATTAAGAACCTCCCCTAAAATATTTAATTAAAAAATCATTAAACCGAAAAAAAAAATAAAATATACAGACGGTATAATTACGATTTTAAAACGTTTGCAAAGATATTTTTTGTTGACGCGTCATTCGTCTTGCGACTAAGACAAACGTTTATAAATTTATCACCGACGAGATGATTAATTTATCTTAATTAAAATATCTACAAAATTTAATGAAAATGAAAGCATAACATAAAAAATAAATTAGTATCAAAGTATTCATCTGTTTCAGCCGCGAAAAATTTTCTTAGGTTTTGAAAGCTCTATATTATCGCTTGGTGATTAAATACAAAGATGCGCAAAAAATTTTTTTTGACAATGTCGAATGGGCATGGTTTAATTCATTTTAAGAAACCGAACATCTTTTTTTTGTGTGCATTTATTTTTAAAGTGAAAAAAGCTTTCATGTACAAATACAATATTTAAACCGACATAATTTTTTTTTACGATTCAACTTTAATGAAATATAATGTATAAACAGTGAAATTGTTGTGCAGATGTGTGTGTGTAGGCATGGTTATAAAACAACTTTAATTCGATTGAAAGTTAAGCGGTCGTATCAAACGACATAAACGATATGTATTTTTCGTGCCACGTCGTCTAGAAAGTTATTTATGGTTGTAATGTTTTTAATTTTTATTAAATCTCAGAAATTTAAACTTAACGTATATTAGGATTAATTACACGTAATTTTCATAATCATAATAAGCACACATAACGACTTTAAAACATAATATACATATTTTATGGAAATTTGTCGCATTATTTTTTTGATTGCATGATTGAGTTTTGGTTATTTATGTAGTACTCGAAACATAAAATATGTTTATTTTTTATATATACGAGTATGCTAACTTTTTATATAAATAAATAAAAATTCCTTAATTTTATTTTTTTTGTGGTATACGAAAAAATGTAGTCAACATGAAAATTAAAATTGAACATCGAAAAAGTTTATGTAGCAACGAAATGAGATTAGAATATTTACAAAAAAATATTATATGAAAATGGAGATTTATGATTAAAGCTTTTACGGTTAAAATTCTTAGAAATACTCAAATTACCGGTGTATTATATATTTTTTTATATAAATCGTGTGCTTTGGTTCTTTGGATACTACAATATATCGATAAGATCAAGAAAGTAGTCCATGTTTCACTTATTTATTCTTAACACGTTTATAGATTTTAAGCCAATGCTGTAATATCCGTAGACGGAAAACCACTTATCTTTTATACGAATCTAAGTCTATAAAACTTTAATATTTTTGTTTATTAGGATTATATGTAGCTTGAAAGTTATACATTTTGAAAAATATTGAAATTTTTGAAATGTTTAAAATACAGTGTCATTTAAGGTACAATCCTAATCACTTATATAATAAATGTGAAAATAACTCTGTCTGCCTGTATACGGTGTATGTATGCATGCCAAGCACAAATCTAAGAGACGATTTTTTTCAAAATTTCGTGTACAACAAAAGGGTGTACAACAAGAGGCATTTGAGAACAGTAGCGCTGTAGAGTATTCTGTTCCTGCTGCCTCTTCTTCGGGAAAATCACCAATGCATCTCCCCTAAATTTCGCTAAGCAGTCGGCTGGCAAGCAGCCAGGAGCCGAGAGCTCCTTACCCTAATAATCAAGTATGGATGGTACTATTATGGTACTACAACCAAACCTGCATCACGGCTCGGATACCTTTTGACACAGGTTTACTCAACTACAATGAGCCCTTGGTCTCATCCATGAACCTTAGGTTAGTGGAGAAAAAATCCATCTTAAGGGGCATCCATCTTAAGTCATGTAAGTTGATTTACGATTGTAGGGAAAAGTTCTCTGAACAGCAATATTTATTTTATCTAATATCAACGTTCTTCCAATTCCAGAGTTCATTACTAAAGATTTGGTTGCAGTAATTTCGGAAATGCTAACTATAGTTGGGGAGTGCAAGTGTGCCTCAGCGCACTTTTCTGGTGACTCGGTAAGTGTTTCACATGTAGTTGAACAGGATCTGGTGGAATACTGCAACCGAAAAATCAAACATTGATCATAGGCTGTAACACAAAGGCACATAGACATTTTAAATAAATGGTTTAACCCCACTATCGTATAGAGGTGTTGGACTCACTCTGTCGATTCAGCTTATTTCCAACTTTGTCACAGCAATGTGACATGTACTAAATGAAGCTTTTTTGTTGAACCACATGCACGTCAGGTTCAATATACTGGAAGTGATCATATCGGCGCCAGAACCTCGCATTTCTTGTTTTACCAACTGGTTTACCTACAAGGATATTTTATTCATCAAAGCGGATACGCTGCCAACATCATGAGTTTCAATTAGTGCCCTAGAAACAACAGCTTGTTTGTTTAATAATGTGCTCCCATCTTCTTACGGAAGCAGCTGTGTGGCGCATAACGTTGTGAATGAACGACTGGCTGAACTCCGTAATTGGCGCAATTGGCGCAGTGGTTAAAGCTGCAATATTTGGGACGGGAGGTACCGGGTTTGAATCTCAACGGGGGAGGGTTGCAAAAGTGATATTTCATCACCTGATTACGATCGGTGATGACGAAGAACATAACTATGACCCCCTGTTGGAATGCAGAATCCTGAGGTCATGTCAGTATAGGTTGACTGGAGCAATGCAATATGCACATGGATTTAAAACGGAACCTGTATTCGTGCGTCCTCGATTTGGATGGTGACGGCGTAAGGTAGGACGTTAAAAATTAACCGCGAAAGAGTTGGGAGAGCTTCGGCCCCAGAAAAGTTTGCAGGGTTCAAAAAACAAAAAAAAATAATATGGAAAAGCATTCTAATGAGTGGAAGGAACATAGGAAAGCCCTAAAAAATTACAACACTAAACTAAGACGTTCCAAACGACCAACGTGGAGAAAAAACTGTGATATAATATCGAGAATATACCAAGCGCGGCTCGATTTCATAAAGTTCTAGCTAAAGAGCAGTACAACGAGATTGAGCTTCTTCTCAAATCCGATAGTGATTATACATCAAGTCGCAAATGATTACTCTTGCTCTGGTAGCTTTATTTAGAACTAGCTTCCGTGCCGACAATGCTGCCAGAGTTCACATTTCAGTTCAATTGATTTTTCACGGGATGTCATTGATCGTGATGTCTAAATTTTATGAGATTTTATCCATTGAAATTTCGACAAATACGTCCCTATACCTGATAAAAAGTTAAACTGTAACTATCCTCCTTAATTTGCCAATCATCTAATAAACCTAAAATTCGAGTTTTCCGTCAAAAATGTCGTTCAAAGGTGTTGTTGGAAATAATCCTTGGGAAATTAATGACTTGCTTGTGTCATTTTTCAAAATACATAAAGTCAATATTGACAAAGATAAATATGAATATGAAACCGAAAGCTTCAATAATATTATCGACATTCCTCACATTTCTTATGCTATTATTATCAAATCTGTCAGTCAGTTTAAGGACGGTCAGTTTAAAAACGGTTGTATATATTTTTGTATAGCATAAGTATGCAAACAATACCGCTTGTAGTAAAGAGGGTTTTGGTACCAATCCTACTTTATTGAGGCGGATATGTAGTAGTATAAGTGTGCGAAAAAATGAATTGGTCTTTCTATAGAGACGTTTTAGCTACAAGCCGTATTGTTTGCATACTTATGCAAACAAAGTAGAAATCGTAAGTAAGTAGAAATCGTGTTGGGTATTCCCTCACATTATTCGTTAGGTAACGAATTTTTCCGTTCAACGGTGACAAACTTATTTGAGTTTTCAAAACTTATGATGTAGAAGTGATAGAGGCTAATTCTCAACTTGTCAACATTTATACATTTCAGCTGCATTTGACTCAACTGATAATTTTTTTGCTCTTCACAAATTTAGATCAATTGGTTTTAATGATATTGAGATTAGATGGTTTAAATCATACCTAATTAATCGCTTGCAATTTGTCAAAATATACAACATTTTATATCCATTCTGAGGTACCATAGGGCTCGCATCTGGGACCACTTATTTTCATTGTACTTTCAAATGATATAACTATAGAAGTATAAAATTTTCCCGTTGTTTACTATATGCCGACGACTTAAAAATATTTTCATCTATATATAATCTATCTGATGCAGCCAAGTTGAAAAAAAGGATATTGATTGAAAGAAACATTTTTTTATTTCTAAATGTAGCTAAATGTAAAACCGGCTACAATCATGATACCTGCTACATTCTTCATTTTCCCCCTATACCAATGCAACTGGTTTCCACGAAATCGATTTTGTAGGTAAAGGGGAAATGAATAAAGAATGAATCCGATATCATAAGACCAAGTGTACATAACTGAGTGTCACCAAATAATAAGTAAGGCTAAGGCTAATAACAATAATAAGTAAGGCTAAGGCTATTTATGAAACAAGTAACAGAAATAATCCAATAAACCAGCGCGATAATTGAAACTGTTGGCCAAGGAATTAATTGCCTATAGGAATTAATTAATGCCCTTAATTAATTGATAATGACAAGAAGTCACGAATTCAACGGCCTTTTGATTTGTTTCATAATATTTTTGATGTGGCGAACATTGCGGCATACATAAAGCAACTATTCTGAGTAACAAAACTCACAAATGCTGAATTTATCTCCGGAATCTAGCATTTCCATTAGCTTTACCTCAGACTAATGTTCGAACAATATAGTCCACAATTCAGATTGCGTTCAGGTATTGAATGCATTCCCGGCAAACCACTTACAATACCAGCTCATACCATCATTGCTAGCTGAAGTGAATCATGATAGAACCGAGCAAATCTCACAAATATTTAATCAAATTTTTTTAAACCAAATGGCTAATTTTAAACTTTTCGTTTAACTTGGAAGAATACAAAGTTAGAAATCGTACTAATTAGTTAACCCAATTAGGATAAAAGGATCAAGTTAAATTATTTCCACCTACTAATTAACACGAGTATTTAGAAAAAAATTCGGCCCATACTCTGCAATAGAAAGCAAGCTATTAATGAAATACAAAACCACACAAAATCATACAAGATTAAACAAAAGTTTAGTTATGGACCGATCCTTAGACATAACCGTGACGGGAGCTTATATTAAGTCACGTTTGCAAAAGGACAGCTTAGAAAAATTAGGAGAATTCCAAATAGACATTTAAAGTATCGATTCAATCGCCTGAGATTCATATGTGGTGAAAACCAAAATTTAACATTACTAAAATCGAGCATTTAGAGCGGCTGACGATAATGATGAGACATATAATTACTTTTATACGGCCATTAAAATTATCAAACGTACTCAACGAACGTCTATGGAAAAGAAGAAACACTCACACAAGATGCTACAAAATGTCAAATTTTGTGGTGTGGAGGAAGCAACAAACAGAGACGATTTAAATCGAAGTTACTCTCAAATATGGTAAGATGCAGTTATGATGCGGATAGAACGCCGAAGGTTTGCAATGGAGAAATGGCCTGTACAATTTTCAGTGGATGGTTTGCAGCCGTTGACCAGTTTTGGGAGATTGGAATTGTACGCAGAGGCAGACGAGGTGCAAATGAAGGTTATATATAATGTCATATTAAAATTATTGGAGAGTATCGTGTTGGTGCGGTATGAAACTACATAAACAGTTGGAAAGAACTTTAGTCACTATTTAACAAGATGTACGTTCTTAAAAAAGAATATATTGTCCAATTAACGACTACAGTTATAGCAGATGTCTTAAGTATTGCTGAAATTGAGAAGTTGTGCAAAAATATATGGACAGGGCCAGGCTGATGGATCAAGACCACATAACTATCGTTAATCGAACAATTTCTACCGACATCAGCTGTTTCAGTGTAAAAATCTTTGTTTCGACGAGGTGAACAGAAATATGTGGCTGTAGTTGATGCGGACCAAGATTTTACTCTCAGAGCTACTTATATTAATTGCCTAAATACAAGAACCCAACAGAAACGACAATTCAACAATAAAATGCTGGGATTGCTTGCAAACTGGGCATCGACATTTCGATTGTATTCGCAAGCATGTGAAAAGGTTTATTGTTAGTATTGTGGCATGAACGGATTTCAACTTGAACAACTTCCAAGAAACACAGAGGAGAAATTTCTTTACAAAAGATGACGAAAAGACATAAAAAAATAATTCACCTGGCATACTCCATTTTGGGATAGAATAGGATAGGTTCATCTCAAATCTTCAATATCATCTTGTAAAATATTTTGTATATTATTTAAGCGGTTCGTATAAATTTAGCAAATGAACTACGATTGAGTAATAGTTGTTTAAAAATAGAATCATTTGGATTCTAATGTCAATTAAAAAACTTGTGTTTGATTTGTAAGCAAATACATCACTTGATTTATATACTTCATGCCTTTGATGCTGATCCAAATAAAGAGGCAGTAGCACTTTCAGTGTTTGTTCAAACATCCAAGCCAAATATTCAATTAAAGTTCTCAACCATTAACTAACCAACATCATTACTCAACACAAGAACATTACTAATTTTTAAGATTACTTCCCAAGTTGGATTTACAACCGCTGGAACTGCTCGATATTTCTGTCCAAATCAATAAACTAAGACATAAATGTGCACAACCTTGTTTCGTTTTTAAAAGTACAGGACTACTGCTAAGGATATTTTAGAAAAATTTGAAATCCCACCAGGATGACTAGATCATAATATTCACATCAACATAAACAAAAAATGTTTTAAATTGTGTCAACTGACTTACTCAATGGCCTAAATCATTTTGTATGAATGATGTCAGTACAGACCATTGCCAAAAATTGATCAGCAATTATGTTTCCAGATTTGGTGTTTTGAGCAATATCACGATCGACCAAGGAACGCAATTTAGGTTTAAAGTGTCGAATAAACAACAATCATATGAGTTCTCATTATATACGAACCGCCAATTGACACTCCTCAATGACATGGTCAAGGGATTTCATCAACTGCTTATAAAGCTACACAATGAAGCTTGAAAATACCAAACTTAAATGGTCACCAGCCGAGTTGGTTTACGGTCAAACTATAAAACTACGCAGTGAGTTTTTTATTAAAAATCCTCTTAAACCTCAATGATCAAACTAACAAAATCATCCACCAACTACACTTTAGTTTCGTTACAAATATTAAAACAACATTGGCTCTAAAGATCACTCATTCCAACCTCCTGGCATAAATCAGAGAAAAATTCAATGAGCAAACAAAACATATAATTATTGATTCCAAATTACTATTATAACATTGATCACAAACCAATGTCGTTACGAATAAAATATCCTACATAACCTATAACACGAAAAGCTAACAAACCAAATTGAAAATCGCTGGCTTACAACTTTAGAATTTATACTTTCTACTTCCGGACGTCGCGTTTGTTCAAATATACCCACTCCGAAAGATCAACTGTAATCAATCGTTCATTTATCGTAGAGATGTTATGAAGTACAATCGTTGAAATAGTACACAATATTGTACATCCAGGTATCCGTGCAACTGGTAAATTGGCTAAAAAATGCATTGGTGTTTGGAAATACCAATCGTTCTACTTGGTATTTAAGCCAAGGTCAAAGAACATCTTAAATGGTACCCAAATGAGATGGTTTACGGTCAAACTAGTAAACTAAACCCAGTTAGTTTTTATTGAAAATCTTCAAACCACTTTCATGCGATCTCTGGTGTTTAGCAATTAATAAATACAAGTATGGTACAATATGACACGATGCTATTAGCGATAGATTAGGTAATAATTTATCATCAACGTTAATCTAAATTTTGCAAACTTCGATACTTATTATTCAAGGTGTGTTTAATTATAAACCTGTAATAAATTATTAAATCAAATTTAACCTTTAAACTATGGGTCTCGTCATGAAAAAATAAAAATTATTTTCATATTGTTCTGTTGAAAGAGGGGCCGTTCGATTATATCGAAAGGACTATGTATACATGTAAAATTTCTGAATAAAATTATTTGGGCTTCTTTTGTCCAGTTCGTGTACACTGATTAAACTGAAGTTCAAGGAGTTCAAAGAAAAAAGTACAGTATGTATGAATTCACAAAAAATTATCCAATAAAATAAAAATATCCAGGTTTTCTGAGAAAACTATTTACACATAAAAAAAACAAATGCCAATGTAAATCACACCATTTTTCTTAATAAGAACTTTGATAAAATCTTATCAAAATAAATATTTTCAAAACTAAATGCGACGAAATGTTCCAATTCAATTAATTGTAAATTTATTGTAGTATTTGTGCTCATAATTAATTTTTTAAAACATGGCCGCTGAACGAACACAAATGAAGACACACAAACTTTAAAAGCACAAACAAAACCTTTACTACCAATTTGGCTACTATATTTTCCGTAATTTGAACATTTTATAATCAAATAATGAAAATTATAATTTTTTAACAGTATATAATTATTTATTGGATAATTCTATTTTCACGTAAACCGTCAATATAAAAAAAATGGTTTGGTTTTGTACACAAAATAACGACGCCATTGAAATAAAATTTAATCGCAATATTTTTTATCGCAAAACATAAACTTTTTTTTATAAAAAATTGGTAAACTTACAATTTATTAAGATGCTTTTATCTTTGAAGATTTTCATCCGAAACGCAAAATCCGCATGTTGATCTATCGAGTTACAATTTTTTTTTTCACAGCACAAAAAACTTTCCCATTTAAATTTTTTTTTAACACTTCGTCGAACCAATTCACTTAGTAGATCACAACTAACAATGCAATATGATTTTTCTATTGCATGGAGCAATACGCACAAATACAAAAATGTACCCTAGACAGGTTTCACATTATTTGTTTTATTTTTACATAGCAAAATTATAATGTGTATGTGCTGTAACAGTGCGTAAGTAAAATACCAAATTATTGAACCAACATTTCTAAATTTGAGTATACCATGGAAATTAACGGTTATACATTTAAACATCGTATATTGTGTTGAACAACAACCTACCTCAATTGGTAGACGACAAATCAGCAGATTGTTTATTGTTCTGTAAAAACAAACGGTTTATTTTTGATTTCAATGTCAACATCTGATATCAAAATTTGTTACTCTGTCGTGGTAATAAATATATGTATATACATATGTAGTATTTTAGGATTTATAGAGCATTGTACCAGATGGTGTTATAGATCGATTTCGATTACTAATTATTTTTAGTAATTATAGAACCTTGCTGTTTTGTAAAACGCCATATTTTCATATGACGTAAAAAATGCGCTTGAAACGTTAGCTAAATATTGATACTAGGAAAAGTAAATAAAATATTCATACAGGGTTGAAGGGTGATTTAAGATGCTGAATAAAACGATTAAATTTATTTGTTTGTACGAAATGCACCATTATTCCATGTCCCAGACGATATTACACGTTCAATAAATCTGAATGGATCATAATACAATTCCGGTACACGAAAAATATATTTTGATTTATATCGGGAAGAAAAGAATGAAATGTATGAGGGAAACGTATTGCATCGAGTATTTTTGATGCTACATAAATTAAGGAACCAAAAGCAAATCCTGGAAGCAATTTTGTGAAAATAAATAGGGGTTTTCTAAAGCAGCTAGGCTATGTAAAGTTTTATTAACTTGTCCTGCCATTCCAAGTTATCTTCAACGACCGGATGGTATGTGGACTACAACGGGAGCGGAATCTTTGGATCTTCTACTGAAAGCGCATTTTCTGGGGTGTTCCGAGCCTCCGCTTGTTCTGTCAAGAGCGAATACGGCTTGTATGATTGCTGGGAAGATTGTCAGCAGGATAGACATTCTGCGGGAAGCAAACAGTTTTAAATTCGGATGGCATTATTCCAGCCGACATTCAACAGACCTCTGATTTAATGGTTCCCTGGCTTAATGTGATCTTCAAAGGTAGCTTGGAACTATGTCATATTCCAAAAAATGAACTGAAGTGAAGGTTATTTTCATACCTAAGGCGGGAAAATGCTCTCACTGCGATCCGAAAGACCTTAGGCCAATTAGCTTATCTCGAGCATGGTCTTTATGCGTCTAAATGATTCTGGTATCTACGCGTTGGAGGGAGGCTAACAGTTTAGCTCCGTATTCAATAAAACATCTGATAATTGTTCATCCCAAATCCAGAACACTCAACTTAATCTCCGTGAAAAACATATTACCAACAAACATGATGATCCATCACTACTGCTGGCTCCTACACGGAAAATGTATTGGATTCTAAATGACAAATACAACATCAAAGAAAGCATTCAAAAATGCGTCATTTGCAGCAAATTTAAAGCACAATTCCAACAATAATTGATGGACAGCTTACCAAATTCACGAGTAGAACTAATCCGCCCTTTTTAACAAAATAAAGAGGGCAAAAATCTAATAAAGCATATATCCTTATTCATATGTTTGAGCACGAAAGCTATCCACTTGGAGTTGGTCGGCAATCTAACCAGCAATCAATTTTCAAGGCTCGACAAGGAATTTGAATTGACCTTCATAGTAATAATGGTACTAACTTTGTGGAGCTGACATACTTCTGCAGCGAGAGATTGAACCAAATTATTAAATATAGTTTCTTGAAGAGCAGTCAGAAAACAAATCGACCTTCCAAATATCTGTGCAAGTTCTTTATAAATAAGGTTTCATAAAAAAAAACCGGGATATAAAATCATTGACTGAATCAAGCACTAGGAAGTCCTAGTTAAGCTATACTGTGGCAATTAAAATAACGAATATCCCCTTTGGCAAACTCTCATTTTTTTCTACTGCACTACATGTACGCAAATCATTGCACTAAAACAGAGAAAGTGTATTTTACATTTAAGGCTTCTTTAATTTTTAATGTGTCAGTGCGCCTTAGAAAAAAATTAAAAATTGCAGAAAATCTGGGTTGTCTTTATATCTGCAGCTCTTTCGGCTCAAAGTGCTTTAGGTCTTTCATCTAATCTACTCATCAAAATACATATGAGCCAAGGATCACGAGTTTCAGCAACATCTTAAAATGCATTTAAGCCATTAAAAATTCAAAAAAAAAAAACATGGATCGGACATGATCATGAGTGGTTTAATTAGAGCTGCACACTTGCACTAGAAGTCTGAATTGGAGATTGCTAAAGAAAAATGCTGCTCTCCTCGTAATAATTCTTTCCGATATTGTGCACCGAAACGTGCAACAAATTGAGTTGCGTCATTTGAAGTATTCAGATTTAAAACTATGTTACCCTGTATTGAGATTCATATCACCGATTAGAGTGATTAAAGATTTTATAATTTTCTTCGTATCACTCTGTTTTGTGTCGTTAATTTTAAAAATTAAAATATAATTCAAATCTGTGAACCGATTGTTTACAAACAATTATTTCCTTAGTTGTTTACATTGTAAACAATTTTATGTAAACAAGAAATTTTATTCTGTAAACATTGGAAACAAGTAAACAATGTAAACATTATAATATGCTATGAAATATAGGTCGAAAACATCCCATACCGCATCTCTAAAGAGACCTTTTGAACCAAATACTGTGAATTGACGAACAATGTATAGGTAATCAACCCAACGAACGTTTATTTTCAGACGATTCGATCGCCGATGCATAAGATGTAATCACTTAGTTGATATTTATTAATTTTTGGTCAATGGCGAGAATCGAACTTGGGACTACAACAATTATTTCTCATTGTTTACTTTGTTTACATTCTTTCCATTTGTTTACATTGTTTTCATTTGTTTACCAAATATAAATTGTTTCCACTTGTTTACGATATAATTGTAAACAATGTGGGTTTACTTGTAAACAGCAATCGCTGGTTTTTTCACGTGATTTAGACACAAGTTTAGGTGTTTATTTGCTGGGTCTGGACCTGCTTTCTTTGCAAATTTAATATTTGTTATTAGGTTTCTTTTACAATTTTTTCTTTTTTAAGTGCGCCCAGATTCACCATTTTCATATATTGGTCCTTTAGTATGTTTCACAAAAAGTGGTTATTAAACCACTTTTCATAATTTTTTAGAGTGGCTGAAGACTTACTCATTTATTTGATACAGTGTTTTTCGCAGATTCACCAATTTAGCCTGTCTGTAGAAATCGTTTTTAAAATCATATATTTTGATAGATAAACTGGTCTAATAAAGTTCTGGATTACTATGTTAACGACAAGCCTAAGCTAAAATTGCTATATAGTATCGTTACTTTCAGTGAAAAAATATTATATATTATCGTCAAAAACCACATGCATAAATATTTATCGCGCAGTTAATATATGTTTGTACATTCTAACTAATAACATAGCACAGTATAATCAAGAAATAAAAGTGTGACATTGACGACTTTTTATATCAAATCAAAGTTTAAATCAATCCTTATAAAATTAAAAAAAGCAAGTCATGCAACTTAAAACTGTCACAATGCAATGAAATCACGATAAAATGTTAAATGACATTGTAAAATGGCGCCATTATTCCTTTTGTAATTTAAACTGACATAGTAAATCAAATGTGATTTGTAACTATGAGAATTTAAGTGTATATATTAAATATATATATATATATATATATATATATATATATATATATATATATATATATATATATATATATATTTATATATATATATATATATATATATATATATATATATATATATATATATATAGATATATATATATACATATATGTATATATATATATATATATATATATATATATATATATATATATATATATATATATATATATATATATAAACAGTCCACGCCACAATTATTCCTACTTTATGAAAATTTCATATTGATTTGCACATAGAAATTATAATTCTGCTTTCATGAATTAAAGCACTATCTCGTTGCAAAATGAAGTGTTTGTCAATACCTCCTAACACCCAAGAATAAGAGAATTTTTGTTAAGTACGTATAAATATGAACTTGATGTTACTTTGTCAGAGAACCTAACCAGATCGCTAGCAACATTAAAAAAAAAACAACATTTTATTACAGGTAAACCTCGCTTTACGAACTCTCGAATAACGAACCCTCGAATTAACGAACATTCAAAATTTATACAAAACCTCATATTACGAACCAAAAACCTCGAATTAACGAATTTTTTAAATTCGCTTTTTTTGCAGCAAATATAGAAATAAAACAAAAATTACAAAATAAAAAAGCAAAACGATCCTAAAATATTTTCGAGAGAGAGTAAATTATTTTTAGTTTTCTATCTAAATTTTCTTCCTAATTTAGTTTATGTTTCTATAAAACGGTAATATACCTTTTTGTTTTTTTTTATATTAGTAATTTCGTTACATGTTAATCATATTAGTGACGAATGGTTTGTGAATTTGGTATTGCGTATTCATAGTTGTGCGCATAGTAATTAAAAGTTGATTTTAAAATGTCGGCAAATATAGATAAAAGTGTATCAAAAATAAATAATTCGGGAGCGGTTTGTGAGAAACGCAAAGTGATAAGTTTGAAACAAAAAATAAGACATAATTAAAAGAAAAGAATCCGGGAAAAAGACAATGTTTATTGCCAATGCGCTAGGCATATCAAAGTTGACGATTTCGACTATAATCAAACAATCAAGAGAAATAAAAGAAAGTATTCAAAGGGCTGGTGATACGAGTTCAAATCAAATTATAAATCGAAAGCGGCAGTCAACGTCAACAGATGCTATAGAAACTTCGGAAAATAAGTTTGTCGCAAGCAATGGTTGGTTAGAGAAATGCCAAAAACGGTACCATTTGCATTCCATTAAAAAATCGGGTGAAGCTGCAAGTGCGGATACTGAAGCTGCACAGAAATTTATGATTAGTTTGGGCCAACATACAAAAAACTACAATGAATGCTGTGTGGAGGAAACTTTGGCCTGAAGTTGTAGAAAATACCGAAGAAGTAGACATCACTAATGTAACAGAAATGATCGTGTCTATGGCAAACGATGCAGGAATAGAAGGAATTGACGAAGAGGGGATTTCCAACGTTATAAAGGACATTCAAGAAGAAATAACAGTGTCAGAGATCCAAGCTATGCTAATGCATACAACTATTTCTTCCGATTCAGAGGCAAATACGGACGATTGTGTTGTTAAAAAAGGTCTAAATGCAACGAATCTTTAAAGTATTTTCTATAAAATCGACGAAGCCATCAAAATAATAAATGAAAATGACCCAGATCATGATCGTAGTAGCAAAGTAAATCAATCTGTTAAAAACAGCATTCCATGCTACAAGGAATTATATAACAAGAGGTTAAAACAATTAAAACAACCAACTTTAAAAGGCTTTCTTAAAAAATAAATTCATTAATCAGACATTCGGTTGAACTTCAAATAAGAATTATTTTATTTTTTTAGTTGCCTATTACATACATATGCATGTACATATGCATATGTACATACAGATATATGAATGTTTATGAATTATTTTAAATTTTGAATTAATATGTATTGTATCATGAGTGAAATATAAATAAATTTATTTAAAAATGAGAAGAATATATGTAATATGTAGTGTTTTTTATTCTTAAGTATGTTTATGTACGTAAATAGTAAACTTTTAGAAACTATAGAATGACTTTTTCCCCCAAAAGTAGCGGATAAAATTATTTACCTCGCACAACGAAACCTCAACTAACGAACGGTTTTTTAGGTACACAATGCGTTCGTTAAACGAGGTTTACCTGTACTATAACTATTCTATCGCAGTCAAATAATATACTTTTTTAAACATGTGCCATCTAAACAAAAGCTAGACTCATCGGTTCATAATACACTGCGCCGAAACTCTAATTGTTTTTTTGGCATGTGTGCGTTAACCAAAGTCACTTTTCTAAAAAAAAAACTCATTTCCAGTAGGGCTAAAGAAAATTTGTCTTCAACTTGTAAATTAAATACTTTTTCTTCTTATTCTCATGTAAATATTGAATCGTCTGGTCAAATTTATTTTTGTCAGAATGTGCGCGGATTACGTACTAAAACTAATATCTGAATTTGGTTAAATGTGGTTTTGATAATATTGTTCTAAACGAAGCTTGGCTCAATGCGTGTTTTACAAATTTTGAACTTTTAAGTTCTGAGTACATGCCGTTTTTAGATGTGATAGAGAATTTGTGCATGGTGTGGAATGCGCACTAAACTCCATTGTAAAAGGATTGAATTTTCTGACCCATTTAATTGCTATGCGGTTTGAGTCGAAATTCATATAAAGCAGCGGAAATTTGCTATTGGGGCTTACTATATTCCACCCTCATCGAACATTTTAAAATACGATTCTCACATTAGTGTAATTAGTTCAATAACTGAAGGGTATGATGATTCGTCTCGTGTTTTAGTGTTTGATGATTTTAATTTGCCCTAACCTTATTGATGCGTTGCCGTCTACGGATTTAATTCAAATTAATAATGTATTTAACATTAGAAATCGATTACTTGATTTGATTTTTATTTTCGGTAATTTCTTTGAATTTAATTCTTATTTAGAGGAAAGTAACGATGTGTGGTTAAGAACGAAGAGCATCACAACTTTATTCTGCTTAGTATTGATATTAGCTATATGGAGTTCACTTTATCTATTAAATTGATAATTTTGAACTTTATAAAAGGTGACTACGTTGGATTGAATTCGCAGCGTAAACCTTTGTGGTTTGATAATGAATTAAAAGCTGCAAAAAATAGAATGAACAGGCTCTTGAAGGTTAAGAAGAAAACGCTCTTTGAATGGTTTCAGATCGCTCGAAAAAAAATTTAATGGGCCTAAAAGATTAAAGTACTTTCAGTATGCTGATAGGATTGAGCGAGCTATAAAGTAAAATCTCAAAAAATTATGGTATTTTGTTAATTCAAAACGTGTTGTATCCTTGAACCATGTTTTTGGGTGATAACCTCTCCAGTTCTATAAATAATTCAGCTAATATGTTTGCATCTTTCTTTCATTCTAATTTGTCATGACCTGTTAACTCAGAAACACCTGTGTCTCTAGTAAATGGTCATAGTGATAGCTTCGGTTTTTTGCAACTGGAAGTTGAGGAAATTTTTAAATGTCTAAGTAAACTTAAGGTTAATTATTCATCTGGTCCTGATCACCAGCGATTATACTCCGTTAATGTGCTCATTCTCTGGCTTTTCTTTTAAAGTTAATTATTGACAGGTCATTGCATATTGGATACTTTACTAAATGCTAGAAATCTGGTAATGTTGTTCTGGTTCTTAAGAGTGGTGACAGATCTAATGTTAAAAACTAAAGATCTATCTCTATTTTATCTGCAGTTGCAAGTCTCTGGTTCGTGATATAATGTTTAATCTATTAAAAACAAAATTATTCCTCAGCAACACGGATTCTTTCTTTCCAGGTTGCTCAACTGCAACTAATCTCATGGAATTTATAGGGTTCATAATAGAATTTTAGAAAAGTATTTGACAGAATTTCTCATGAATTTTTTTTGTCTAAACTGCATCTGATTGGTGTTCATCCTCGTCTGCTTCTTTGGATTAAATCGTATTTATCTGATCGGGTCCAGTAAGTAAAGTTACACAGTAGTTCTGGTGTTACACAAGGAAGTCATCTTGGTCCATTGCTGTTTCTGTTATTTATTAACGATGTCATAAATTGTTTTCTCAATGTTTACTTTATCCTGAAAGATTTTTCGACCAGTCTCTGTTGCGCGTTGTTACAGAATGATTGCCAACGTTTCTACGAATGGTGCGTTGATAACAAGTTGGAATTAAACGTCAATAAATGCCGCGCCCTACATCTAAATAGAAAGAAGTTGTTTGATTGAAAAAGTCACTGAATTCAAGGACTTAGGTGTAACTCTTGATAAAAACTTCCTTTCTTCCAACATATGGGAAAACAATTTTAATAAGGCAAATTCCATGCTTGGTTTCATGTTTCGTTCATGTAAAACCTTCAAAAATATCGAATCATTGAAGGCTATTTACTGTACTTTAGTGAGATCAAATATCGAATATATATATATATATATATATATATATATATATATATATATATATATATATATATATATATATATATATATATATCAGTTATATGGAGTTCACAATACAATTTTCATTCCCAAAGAATTGAGAAGGTCCAAAAAGATTCACCAAGGCAATGTGTTATCGCCTGGTGCCAATTATAAACGCAGAAGTGCGGTAAGATTCCATTTTCGTTCGATCCCAAAATCAAAAAATTGCAAATAGCACGTGGAAAATAACGCAATAACAAGTAACGCGATCGAAAATAAATGCAGCATGGTTTGGAGTATATTGTAAATAATTTTTTTGAAGTAATTTGGCTTGCTCGTGCACGTATACAATATGACAAAAAACAACCAACGTGAAACCGGACCAAATAATCCCAGCGATGATTAATTTACACAAAAATTGTTCAGACGGGCAATCGATAATGAGTCCATCAATAGTGATCCTGGAGCTAAACCAAAACAAAATGCACGAAGAAGTACAATGACGGAGTACAACACTAATGAAATACAACAAGAGAAGCAAATGGAATTAATTCGTAAGAAAGAATGGGAATTAAAGGATAAAGAAAATTGAACATTTAAAAAGGGAAAATGGGCTGATGAAAAGCGGTGGATCCACATCAACCAACCCAAATATTTGTTTAAATTTTACGTTTAGAGATGTTGAGGAATCGACGATTACCTGCTTAGTAAGTAGGTAAAAGATATCGAGCTGTTTGTACCGGCTGGACTGATCAACAAAAGGTGGTGTATGCAAAGCGTTTACTGAGTGGAACAGCAAAAAAGTGTTGGAGGGTGGTAGAGAACATCGACACGTGGGACATGTTAATTCAATCATTGAGAGCAGAGTTTCCGGAGAAGACGAATAGTACATTGGTTCACAATAAGATTGCCAAACGGAAAAAAACAACCGAATGAATCGTACAACAATTATTTACTAACTATGCGGGAGCTTGGTAGGAATGGGTATTTGGAGGATGTTGTGGTAATACAGTATTGCATAGATGATAATATCGATTTTGAACGAAACAAAGCGGTGCTGTACAGAGCAAAAAAAGTTGAGGAGTTTAAGGTGAAATTGAGTTACTATGAAGAAATAAAGGAGGAATTGAAGAGTACCCATAAAAGTAACCAGCACTACCGAAGTCAAATGATGAAATCACCAATCCTATATATATATATATATATATATATATATATATATATATATATATATATATAAATATATATATATATATATATATATATATATATATATATATATATATATATATATATATATATATATATATATATATATATATTTATGTATCGTTGTCCCCAACTAAAACCACCACAACATCCGAGGTGTTAAAGAAGTAAGAAACCATGCAGACTACTTTTAGGAATCCGCAACATATCATCACTGACCGAGGTACTGCATTTACCTCAACGTCTTTCAAGGAATATTGTGAGGCAAATGATATAAAACATGGAACCATTACTACTGGGGTACCACGGGGAAATGCCCAGATAGAAAGAATAAACCGAGTGATAATCTCTACACTTACCAAAGTCTCTATTGAAAATCCGGAGGGTTGGTATAAGTATACCAACAAAATTCAGATGTAGATCAACTCGCATTGGCATAGGAGCACCAAACAAACGCCATTTGAAGTGATGTTTGGCGTGAAAGCGAGAACAGCCAATGACATTATTATAGCCAGAGCGATAAGCGAAGCATTGGCAGACGCATTCTTTGAAGAAAGAAACAAAATGAGAGAAAATGCTAGACAGCAAATATTAAAAATTCAAGAAGAAAACAAAAGGACATTCAATAAGAAACGACAACCACCTACGAGATATAACATCGGGGATCTCGTTGCTATAAAGAGATTACAATTTGTAGCTGGGAGTAAGATTGCATCCAAGTTCCTAGGACCATATAAAGTGGAGAAAGTTGGGGACAACGAAATATGTGATGTGTTGAAAGTTGGGACGCATGAAACCCAGTCAATACGAGTACGAGCGCCGAAAACATAAAAATGTGAGTGCCCCACCTCGAATCAGACGACGAAAAAGACGAATCCTCTTCTCTTTTTGAAAAAGATCAATAGAATCACCCAGAACCGACGAATCCAATAACGACGAACTTAGCAACGACGAACTTACTACTGTCTACACTATGCAAATCCACTGATATATTCTATCATGATATAAATTTTAACAATGTATGTGTGTGTATATTATACACATTTTGACACTATTAGCGAATTATCAGAAGGCTGTTTTACATAATTTTTTTAGTAAATTATCATGAAATGTCGTACGAAATTAACGTTTGCGGTTATGATTTGCCATTTGTATTTGATCTCTTAAGTTGACGCATCGCACATATTTTTAGAAAGCAAAAAAGCTTGACCTAAACAGAATTATTTTTTTGAGTTATTCAAATTAGTAATATCAGTAATATTAAAAAATGTCATTTAGCACCGAAAATACATTTTGTTTCTTATACCTGAAACATATTATTTTAGTATTATGCATTTTAAAGTGTAAAACATGAATTCTTATCACCAAGAATTCTTATCTCATCATAGCAATATTTCGTTATATTGTACAAAAGTTAGCCGTTTAAAATTTTTAAACGAACTGTTTTGTCCTCACAGTAAGCTTTCTAATACTTTATCTTCCAAAAGTACGATTTTTTTTAAAATTATTTGAAGGTTTCTCTCCGCATATTATATGATTATATTGTACTATTTTATAACTTTAAACTCCAAGCGTTAAAAATCAACTAATTTTTTGATAGTAATAAAATAATTTTGTTTGACATTTGAAGATATTATTATGATAGTAAAATGCCCAACCACGCATTTTTTCCGACAAATATTTATCAATACATTGGAAAAAAACATATACAAACATAAAATTGCTGATAGAAAATATCAGTAGATTTGCACAGTGTAGACAGTGGGTTAGCAACGACGAATCTAGCAACGATGAATCCAGCAACGACGAACCCAGCAACGACGAATTCAACAACGATGAAATTAGCAACGACGAACTTAGCAACGACGAATCCAGCAACGATGAATCCAGCAACGAAGAATCCAACAACGATGATATGAGCAACGATGAGTGCAACAGTAACCGATCCAGCACTGGTGTGACGTTCAAACACTATTTTTACGAACGCCGAGGCGGCGTATGTTCAGAATGGCCGAATATGTAATAACACCCTGTAATCTTTTTTGTCTATCAAATTATTTTGGGTTATAAAATATTCCCGTTAAAGTATCATGACTTAGTTGTAATTTTTGCACATTTTTTAATTTGAATATATATATATATATATATATATATATATATATATATATATATATATATATATATTTATGTATATATATATATATATATATATATATATATATATATATATATATATATATATATATATATATATATATATATATATATATAATTATGCTTGCAAATAATGATAGCAAGTAGAAAATCATTAAAAATTTATATATAGCTAGAGCTTTAACATATATACATTTTCTTAGTAATTATGATTCGATTTTAATTATTGTTTTTGTTTAGTATAACGAATAATAATTGAAATCCTGCTCTAATGATTTACGATTATTATTCCAATTTAAAATATTAATTTGTGCAGTGAAATTTATTTTAATGTTGAGTAAACTTCAATGTTAATATACAAAATAAAATGCCCTTTATATTAAAATATTTAATTAAACGTATTCGATTTAACTAATAATTAATTAATAATAAAAAATAAATTTAATAAATATAACTTGTATAATTATCTGTATTTGTAACATAATTAACATAAAGTGTAAAAATTATTAACTGTCAAAAACTATTAACTTTCGATAAAATATCAATTTTCATGATAATATTATATGACAACACGATAAAAAATCACCCCTCGACCACCATTATATTATAGTGAAAATGTGCACACGCATTTACACACTCCACCAAATAAAAACTAAACAATCAAATTTTTCAATTTTCCACCAACGATTATTTAATGTGAATGAGCGGCAACAATATACTCAACCATGTCTGTATATACTACATATACGCACTATATGTCTATATAGACGACATTGAAAATATATTCACAATGAGTACACGACTTTTGTACTAAGGGAGTTTGCTTTCTTCAACGATGTGTACGCAAAAATTATTATTTTCCTAATAACAATATCATAAAAAATTAAACCTAAACAGGAATACGACAGCCACTAGAATTTTCCTTGTATATATCTTACATAAATACATATATACGTATATATGTATATACTTCTACCAAATTTTTTTTACGAACCAGACAATAAACGAAAATCATAAAATTAAGCTTTTTTCGTGCTTTTCGTTTCACATTTTTTTTATGTTTTTATTTGTGTGCCATCCAAAGAAACGTAAACCAGAAAAAAATTTTGTGTACCATGTTTCTAAATTTCAATTATTTTATTGTCTGTACCAGCACAACGGAAAAATGGAAAATGTCTTAAACTCTTAAAAAAAAAAAATTACTTTGATTTGTTCAGAATGTCACACGTTCGTGTAGCTTGTGAAAGGCAAATGTTTTTCGTTCGTTTTTGGTACGAGGAGTAAGAAATTGTATGCGTTAACAGGTGAAATTTTACAGATTTTTATCGTATCGTAAATAGGTCATCCGGGTCATGTGTTATGTGTTGTAATTACTCTAGCATAATATCAAAGATTAAATTGTGTGACGCTTTTTATAATTGGAACTGTTATACCGAATGACACTTTACTGTACTGTGACTATGGAGATAATAATTTACGAAAATCTTTATTTGTTACGATTGGAGTTCAAGACGATTTACAACAATTGTACGTCGTATTCCATTAGTGAAATTTTTGACAGTTGCCTTATTTTATTAGAAGTTAGCAATGATTACAACCGATTCTACTGCACCGCGTCTTGGCTAGAAACTATTCAAAAGATAATATAATATTCAAGCAATTCAAAACATGAGAGTCTAGAGTAAGTGATGAAGACTACTTCAAAAATAACTAGTTCGTGGCAGAAGATGTTACAGTTTTACTTATACCGAAAAATCCTGCTGGCGTGACACAAAATTTGTTAAAGAGGTAAAATTTATCCTCTTGAAGTATGAAAATTTTAGGCTTAAAAACGTAAAAACTTCGCTTAATAACCCTTGCAAAATATCTTATCAGAACAATTAAAATCTAAACAAAAAATTCACTTACTGGTCTAAAAGACAATGAATACTATATGGAAAGCAACAAGAAGTCAGTTTCGTGCACAGTACCCCGATTTTGTTCGATTTTTTTTGTAATTCTCATGCGTACGAATTGTTAAACCGGAACGTATTAATATTGGTGTTTGTGTTCGTGGTATTGTACTTGCGCAGTGTATTTGCGCATGTTGTTTACATTTTTTTGTTGGTGAATGATGACATTTCGAAACTTGATTTTGTGATTTTATTTTTCATTTTGAAACTTAAAATTGTGAACACTTACAATTTTGAAACATAAATTTTATTCTCTGTTCGATTTTCGATCAAAATAATATAGTTCCGTCTAAAATATTTTTCTTTGAATGAAAATACAAAACGACATTTGATTTTTGATTTTTGATTTTGTATGTATAAGCCATCTATCGTCACATCGAAAGGTTGGGAAAATAATACTCATGCGGTAACCGATTTCAACCGCTTCGACATTTAAGCTTTATTGAAACAACATTTAGGCGTAAATTACATGAGAATTAAACTAACACATTAAAATAAAATTGTATCACACAATAATAATTGTGTATATTATACACTGTATACGTATACGAAATTTTCAATTCTCTTGCGTTAGAATGAATAAAAAAACGAACAAAATCTGGGTACAGCTCGAATAAGCTTGATATACAAACTGCAAATACAAAATTATTTTTTGAAATACAAAAAGTAGGAAACTACACCACACAAAGCGATAAACGAACTTCTAACATAAAATCAAATCTTTGTTTAGAAACATTTGAAGACAGTGGAAGGTAGCAAAGTGGTCATGATTTTAAAGCCACACAAAAATTGTATAACGATAAACTTCATAAAAACTACCAACATTAATTAATGCAATTAGTTACTGGACAAAGAAATGGAAAATTAAGCTTAACGGAGCCAAACCTGTACAAGGAAATTTTAATAATGAAACAAATTACGCCAGAATTCAGTTTGAAACTCTAAACGAGTTCTTCATGCAAATACAGCAAAATATCTTGAAAAGCCGCTGAATGTTAAATTAAAATGAACAGAAAACTAAAATGACCTAACTAAACATCAAATAAATATATATATATATATATATATATATATATATATATATATATATATATATATATATATATATATATATATATATATACATATACATGTATATATATATATATATATATATATATATATATATATATATATATATATATATATATATATATACATATACATGTATATATATATATATATATATATATATATATATATATATATATATATATATATATATATTTAGTGATTTTAACCCTCTTTTAATCGGAACTAGGTATCTGGATTTTTCTTGATTTTTCTAACTAACTGAAACCTGGTTTTTGTTCATTAAAACCGGATTTTAAAATATTTACCAAATATCGGGAAACATAAATGTACATAAACACAGTAATTATAATCATTTAGAAATGTATAGCACATAAACGTAGGTAATTGATTGTAACTATATTTAGAAATTGTTCGATTTTTTATAATTTGGGTCTAGTATTTAAAAGTGGGTCGTATGATGTCAAAAAATCGGGATTGTTATATCCACTAAACACGCCGAATTTGGGTTAAATTTCAAAGTAAATAAAAAAGCATCTACTTAAGATGGTGCACCTATCATGCAAAAATGTGGCCGTTGCTTGCCAGCAGAAAATCTAGCAATTAAGAAATCAAATAGGCGAGAATCAGAATGCCGAGAAATTAAAAACTTTCACAAAATAACTAAGAAAATTTTAGTTGAAAAAGCAGTTTTCAATATAATTGAGATTGAAGATAGAAACATGGAAAAATTTGTCGAAGTTGCCACAGTACCACTATATCAATTATTCGGTTTGATTTAAATCGTGTACTGTCAGTAATCCAACAAGTAATACTTTTTTTCAATTCATCTGTTTGTAATTAATTTTTACAATAGTATGTGAGAATGCAGCATTGTAAAGAGATAAAATTATGATTTGACGTTAAAACTCCATTAAAAGTGCGTTGAGAGAAACCGGTTCTAGTTTAGTAGTCTTTAATGATGACTACAAAAATAACCTAAACAATTTAATTGAAATACTAAAATTTGTCGAACCTGTTTCGAACCTGATCTTGAATTATATAAGGATGAGGCAACCATATTGTCGAGTGAAGTTGTAATAACATTAATATTTAAAAAGCTTAAAGCAATGAATACAAGTTTGATTAAAGTAAATTTTATTATTAGAAAGATAGCGAATGAAGAGAGAATAAATGTTGTTTAGTATCCTTGTTAGTTTATTTGCAAGGTGGTGCTATTTCAAAATATGATCCCAACATATAGAGATGTTGAATTATGCTACGGAAATAAGGTATATAGTTTCTTCAATACATAGTTATTTACAGAAAGTATGAATTGTACTTTGGATGTCCATGAGACTTCTGAAAATCAAACCTATTTCTTAATGGAATTTAAGCTTTTCGATGTGGAAAAAATTGATAAATTTTAAAATTCTTTTCTGTGCACCTAACACAATTATACTAACTTCAACGGAAAGTGAACGAATGTTTTTGACAGCATTATGTTCTTTTTAAACATAAATACGTAATTGTTTAACTGAAGGTTTCCACTTGGCATGCCATTGCGAATAATCGCACTATGATTTTAACATTTCCACACATATATTTTTTTTAACTTACATATACAAAAAATTCAACGCGATTTGCAATAGTAGTCGGGCATAAATCTTTTGTCTTTGTAAATTTCATTATAAATGAAAACAACAGAAAAAATTTCCCTTTGCGAATATTAGCACCCCATTCTAATGGAAACCAGGGTAGCCATAAATCATTAGATGCGCTCGTATTTTTAAATTTTATTTTCTGTTTTTGAAGAATTCCAAAAATTATTCAAATATACGCATATTTTTGATTTTTACTGAATACATATTCTGAATACTTCTTACATATTTACAATTTTACATATTTACAACTGTATAAATCCAAAACCGGAACCAAGTACTTGGTTTCTGTAAAAAAATTACTTGAAAAACCTCTGTAAAACAGGTTTTTTTTGGAAACACTAATTATCTATATTTATATATATATATATATATATATATATATATATATATATATATATATATATATATATATATATATATATATATATATGTATATATATATATATATATATATATATATATATATATATATATATATATATATATATATATATATATATATATATATATATATATATATACATATATACATATATATATATATATATATATATATATATATATATATATATATATATATATATATATATATATATATATATATATATATATATAAACATCATATTATTAAAATTAAGTGATCCAAAGTGATCAAGAAAAAGAAGGTTAATCTATGTCAAAAACCGTATCAATTAAACTTTACAATTTAAAATTTAAATGGCGTGCGGTGCAATATTAATTATCTTTAATTCAAGTAAAAAAAATTAAAATATAAATTACAATAACAGTTTAATGTTTATACAGAAATTAATTTAGCAAACACAAACCCAATATCTTTATTTTCAAAAGACCAATTTTTAATCCAATTTAAGCAAATTTCTACAATTTAGTTGCAACCGTAAATTAAGTGACAAACGATTGAAAAATGTGGGCGCCGATACAATATAGTACATATTTGTGAAAAAATTTAGCTTGGAAAAAAATTTATTTTTTTATGATTATTACGAATGTCATAGATAGTAATTATCCTCAGTAAACGGTACAGTTCTAGAAAAAAATGTAAAACCTTTAAAATAGATAGCTAGGTGCTGTAAGTATATAAAAATTGACCAAGAACGTTCTCTGCGAGTTTTAAAGAGCACAACTCTAATAATAGTAAATTGTGTCAAATACTCAAAATAAACTCTATTTCATCAAGGTAATCCATAACTAATTTCCGACTCAACACACGCATAATAAAATGCTCGTAAAACTGAAGATGCCCAAAACGCTCAATCTTTAAACATAAACTGGTTTAAATTAAAGAATTACAATTAGGCCTGGTTCTATATGCCAGGCCTAATTGTAACATTACTAGAATAAGAATCACCAGCTAGTCTAAAACACATAATATTTGTTTTATTTTTACATAGAATCATAGAATGACTATCGAACCAAGAGCGTAATATCGAAATTTATGATGTTGGATAATTAGCTAGGACTAGAAGCAAAATAGTGTCACGCCATATATAGTCTGCAAACGCAATTGTTGTACTTTTCAAATTAAGCTTGCATATTGATTAAATATAAATTAAGGAGAGGATTAGATTTAAGATTGAACCCTGAAGGCCTTTTTAATGTCAATAAAACCAGTACCAACGAATTTCTTCACAATAAGATTGAAATGAACTCTATTTAAGATTTCAATTAGTGCTGATTCGGTATTTTTACCAGGACAGAAATCATATCAACTAATATTGCTATTTCTAATTTACTAAAAAACCTATTGATTTGAGATTTTAATTATTATTCCATATAACTTTCAATATTATAGAAATCCATCGGTAGTTATCTTTACATAATTTATCACCTTTTTATGATACAAGAATTAAAACGTAAGTTTTAAAGGAATCAAGAACGCAACCTGTGACAACGGATTTTTAATAAAATGAGCTAAAATGAGAATAAATGTTGACTTATAACATATTTGAGTTCATCTCAAGGATGTCAAAGCTACTATTATATTTTAATTTGTCAATTATGCCACTAACTTGAGTAGCATCCACAGGATTTATAAAGAAGCTTCCCGAAATGTTAATACATTTGTTAATAAGGCATTATGTTAATAAGGCTTACTAGAGTTTTAGATACATTTATAAACTTATCTAACTCGAGGTTAGATAAGTTTTTCCTAAATCAACACTAATTTCTGAAAAATATTTACCAAAATCCTTTGCTATATAATTATATGAATTTGCACGAAATATTTCGTTCAAAATATAAAGAAAAATGTGTACGTACGAATGTTTAGCAAACAAAAATTTTAAAGGAATAAAATCCATTTGCCTACTTAGATTCGAATTCGTCTTCCTCTACTGTAGTAATGAGAAAGAAAACACAAAACCAAACAAAATTGAAAATAAAAATTTTTTAAATTCAAAATAAGGTGCAACAAGGATAGATATATAATTAAAAATATGTTGTTGTTTCGTTTTGTACTGGCATGCAATAACCAATACACATTATATGTATATATATATATATATATATATATATATATATATATATATATATATATATATACATATATATATATATATAAATATATATATATATATATATATATATATATATATATATATATATATATATATATATATATATATATATATATATATATATATATTTATATATATATATAATAAATATATATATATATATATATATATATATATATATATATATATATATATATATATTATTTTTTTGAATGCAATAGTAATTTATTAAATTTATGATTCTTATGTACTTTTTCTATGGTTTTAGTTTCCATTTGAAAGTCAAATGATGAAAATTTGGAATAGAACGCAGAATAATTGAATTTTTAATAAGCTGTTCTTATCAGAGAAATTAAAGAAATGAACAAATGATAATATGATTAAAGCTGCATCATTCTAATCAGTTGGTAGAATCCCAACGAAAGTGGAATGTAAAATATGTTTTTTCATAACGTGGTTGCGTCCGCTGATGACGATGCATAGAACTTTTTCTCTCTGTTTGATTAAATAATGCAATGGCAAAATCATTATCCTTGATAGCATAGTATATGCTAGTGCATCATCGTTCATCATCGATTTGTCCGTCCACGTTTCATAAATTTTTGGTGATTTCAAAGTTCTTTTTAACACTGTGTATTTTGCAACATTTAAAACAAAGGTGTATTTTGGTTTTAGTGATTAATCAATTTTTTTAAATTCAATTATATAAGTTTTAAAGTTTTGTGTCGATTAAAATGTATATAAATTAAATTTTCGACATGTTTTGTCAATTCAGCAGTTGTTTGATTTAATTTTGGTGTTGGATGGTTTTTGTTTATTCTACAATATGCATACATATAATTTTTTTTATTTATTAATAAATTATTGAAGTTTTAGCCAATATCCTGATACTCTTAGAATAAGTGTTTCACTTATAAGTGTAACAGTATTAAAGAAAATATTCTTAAAAGTAATTTTGTTGAATTTCAGTGCAGGTAGAAATGAAATAAAAAGTTCTCGAGGTATTATAAACATTATAATATATTGCTTTTACTGTAAAATGCCTTTGGAGTTTACTATAATAAATCGCACCATTGATAAATAATGAAGCTTTAATGTATGTTAGGTGACCGCATCCACCGAGAGGTAGTAGTAACTATTGCATGATTTAGCGGACCATGATTTAAACTACAGTAATTCAATTTTTTCCTTGCTTTATATTTCTTATCAACTTTTTAATGAGATGCTTTCTCATTATATTAAGAGTAATAGGTCTCTTACAATTTAATTTAATGTACCTTTTATTTAATGACAAAGGGCTTTCAAGCAACATTAAGATTATAGCCCAGAAAACTACCACTTTTATTTAGTAGATCGTATACATTACCGTTTGTAACAATGTACATTTTGACATGTTTATTTTGATATACTGTTATACACTTGAGTGGCATAAATTTAGTTTAAAATTAAAATTCGAAATTATAGTTACCGGGTTTTTGTAAATAAAAGAAAACTTCTAAATTTTGTTTGGAAAAATAAAAATTTTATACGATGATCTGTTCTTGATTTTGGATATTTCGGTCAAATTTTTAAATAAAATATGTGTAAAAAAAAATATCGTAATAAAATAAAACTATAATTTTTTTGTATACTATATTATATAAACGTAAAAAAAAGATAAAGGTGTTTCTTCGTAATAATTTTAATAATTGGACAGTTAAAAAAAAAATATAAAAAAAGATATAGATTTATATAAAATATAAATATAAAATATAATATAAAATATAAATATATTTTATTGTGCTGTTTCTTTTTTTGCTGATTGCGTTTGCTGTGTTTGCGGTTGCAGACTTTGGTATTTAAATTTTGGTTGCAGTTTTGTGAATTTTGTGTTTTTTGGTTGCTGCTGTTTTGTGGTTGAAGCTATTTTGCGGTTGGGTTGACTATTTTTAAAATTTTCAAATATTACAAATTTTAAAGATTTTATTATCTGTTATATGCATAATATCGATTTAAAGAAGATTTTTGTGTTTCCTGTGGTATAACCTTGAATATTACGTTTGGTCTGAAGAATATTAGCAAATAAAATATTACCTAACAAATCAGGAAAATTTGGCCAATAAAGTTAATTGAAAATCACAAAGGAGAATAACCGCCGAGGCTTTAATTTTAACGATGTTGTAATTGCTGAACGATAAAAATCTGTTTCAATCAAATTTAAATATTTAATTACTTAATACTAACAGAACTATTAAATATTAAATATTTAAATATTTAATATTTAATAGTTCTGTTAGTAAAAAATTCTTAAGTCTTATAATTAAAACTAGTTCAAATTTTTTAGACAGAATGTATAAGCCTTGCTTATATTCTATAAATCTCTGCTTTTACAATAACTTTTTCAGAATACGTTGAAGTGGCTACCTTATTCTATTTTATAAATTGTAGAATAAATTACTGATTTAATATAAATATGTATGTTTATATATATATATATATATATATATATATATATATATATACATATATATCTGTACCTCGAAGGCATACGACACTATGTCACAAATATAAAATTCGTTGTAATTCGTTATTTTAGTTTTTTTAATCAACCTTTTGCCAATGTATAGTTCACATTAATGTTATTTTACTACTTGCTTTTAAATAAATATAGTGATACGAATAAAATATAGGTGTATGTTTAAAAATCAAATTAAAATTATGTTTATAATTATAAAATGTACATAGTGTTTTTACCCCTTAAATTAAATCATTTTTCAATCATGTGATTGCTAAAACCAACAATGAGACTAATTTGATTTATTACGATCTATTATATTTTTAAAGTATAATAATACAATAAACAAAATAAATGGAAATAATAATATAAACTAACAATAATTAGTGTTGCTCATCAGATTGTCATAAAATATTACTCCCAAACATTTTTTTATTTTTATAAAATTAACTTTATGTCATTAACGATTAAAAAACAATCTGATATTCCTCTATATCATCACCACATGTGTAATTTACAATAATATTTGCATGGCTTAGGCTTTTGTAAAAAGCATGACAATCACTTGGTGATTGGTTTATTATTTCCAAAGTTTCTGAGAAATCAACCACCTCTCTTCTGACATTACTTTAAAGACAAACTTCTCTAAAGTCACAGTTTTCATCAAATGATGACGTAAAGTACAAATTACCATTATATTCTTGCCGTACTTGCAGATGAACACACTGGCAAAGCATTATTGGTTGTTTATGCGTGTCTACATTTATAAATAAAAGTGGTGATGTATAGGGTATATTATAAAGTGATGTGAAGTTTTTGAAATCCGGTAGTTCCATGTTGTATACACTGTACCTGTTAGAACATTGGCGTACCAATTGCTGACAGTCCCAAGGTGTTAAGATAGTCAACGCTTTAATAATTTTTTTTTATTCTTTTCAATTAGATCATGTACAGTATCTACTTCCATATGGGTATGCCCCTTGAGCAATTTAATTTTCTCCACGGCCACCTTTGGATTCATCCAACATCATACAATAGGCAGACATATTTGAAGAATCATAAATAGTATAGCTTAAAGTACAAAGCTTCCATTTATAAAAACTTAAGCAATTAGTCAAAAATGGAGTGAGTAGACATTTTTGAAGATCAACGGTCAAAACTTTATCTTTTGGATATTCTTTTGACAATGTCGTGTCTCTGCTTTTTAAATCATACCAAGTTTTTGATTCCAAAAGAAGTGCATCGTAATTACTTTTAATGTTGTGTTTTTCAGGATGGTTTAAATTATCCTGCAGTTGCAGATTAAATATTTCGCATGTGTCACATGTGTCAATAACTGGTGGTTCTTGCTTTCAATGCCAAGGTTCTTGCTTTCAATGCCACAATTTTTTTTGCTCGAGATGCCATCAAACAATAATTCAAACAATGAAAAACAGTAACTATAATGTTATTATAAACGTGTTCAAGTAAACACAATAATTTATGGTAAAATAACACATCTAACTGAATGAACAAATACAAGATTAAATCAACTTCTAATATCTATTCCAGTTTTCAAAAAAACCACCTAATAAGCCACCTAATAAGACATAGTTTTATAAGAAAATACAATTTTCAGAGGTATATGAATTTATGTCCGGATAGTGTCTTTTGCCTCTAACGGAAACTACACATAGTGTTATTTTAAATATGTGAATTTCCGTAAGTACTTTAAGGATTACATAGAGTTATATTCCATTAGAAAGAGAATTCTACATAGTCAAATTCAATGTGGACAGTTTATTTTCTGAAAAAATTGGGCATTGTGTCGTATGCCTCCGAGGTACAGATATGTATATATATATATATATATATATATATATATATATATATATATATATATATATATATACATATATATTTATTTTTATTTAAAACTTAAATATGTGTACTTATATTTAAAGTACCCCAAAAAAAATAAAAAATATAAATTAATAATGTAAAAAAAGCATAGAAAAGCTTTTATTTTTGAAGGACCAAAGGTTTATTTCTATTTTAACTTTACATGTATTTATTTTATATTTTAAATTATTAATGAGGTTTAAACCTATTGTTTCCAATTTTATAAATAAAATTGCCTGCCTAGGAGATTAAAAGCTTACAAAAAAATGTATCTCATACATTTCTTATATTCCCAATTAGAAAATTATTATAAAATGTTAATGCAAATATTAAACATATTAAAAATAATACAAAAAAGTACATGAAGAAAATTTAATTTCTAGATTTTTAAATATTTAATTAATGGGATTAACGAATTTCGAGAAAGATAATTTAATCCTTTATTTTTACAGAAAGGCATAAGAGTAGTGGTACATTTTTAAACATATTAATTAAACGATCATTTTTTGATTGACTTGTAGGCTAGACATTTATATATATATATATATATATATATATATATATATATATATATATATATATATATATATATATATATATATATCGATAAGGACAAAAAAAATTCATTTTAATTTATCCAAAAAAAATAGTTCATTCTGGCTTATGTGTTGGAATATGCTGCTTTGATTTAACTTTATCAACACTGAAAGAATGCTTCATATTACTTTGGCCAGCATGTGTTAAAACTTAAACTATTAGCCAACACTACTAACTAAATTCTACTTGCCCATATCAATTAACTGGCTTGTTATTTTAGCAATTAACTGGCTTGTTATTTTAGATTAGTAATGAAGAACCAAAAACTTTTAACAAAATTGATGGCGTACAATGTCCTTAGAGGCCAACAAATATTATAAAAACTAACAATGGAGCAAATTAAGTATAAATCATATTTTCAATAACGATATTGTTCAAGATACAATATACATAAATACCCATGTACAAACCTAGTAACATCTTTCTTACGAAGGATAATAACAATGGGAGAGCGGTTTAATTTCAACGCAGTTTTAACGTATAAAAATCTTACCATAATAAAAAGTAATAATAGATTTTTAAATCCCCAAAAGTCTTTTTTCTAATTATTATTCGATGGCCATAACCAACGATTAAACTATGATTCAAAGAATATTTTTGATGCCAACTATAAATAAAGTAAATGTACAAGTGAGAATTTAATTTTTTCAATAGCTATAATTTTCATTCTAATAAAGTATTCCCATTTGATTCTATATAAAGGATGTTATCTCAAATTGAACAGAAAACCATACCCAAATTATAAGAAAACCCAAAAATTTCACAAACTTTAAGCCACACTCAAATGATTTATGGTTTAAAATCAAAACAACATCCTTTCAACATTAACATACAACCACAACCGATGTAAAAACCAAAATCTAATTCAATAATCGTTTAATACGCACCGAATGTATTCGCAACCCCACCAGCACACAAATCTCAACACACAAATCAACATATTCGTGTATACAACAAACAAAACAAAACAACAAAATAAAAAAGGAATTTCCACAGTGGATAAATTTTCTTTCCAAACAATGAATAAATGATTCATCATCTTTAAATAAAATAAAAAAAAAAAACAAACAAGAAAACGAAAATTTGTTTTTTAAGAAAATTTCATTTCCCCAATTCTCGCTTTGAAATAAACACAAAATAGACACAAGAAAATTTAAGTACACAACAACAAAAGGACGTACTAACATATACAGACAATAGCAACGGGAAAAAAGTTTAAAGTGTTTCAATTTATCTTGATAAAGCTTTTTTGTACACTTTTTTTTAATGCTATATATACAAAACAAAAAAAAGCTTCGAACAAAAAATATAAAACGTTCATGCCACCTTCTTTTATTTTCTTATTTGTTAAGATAAATTACAATGTTCCTATAGACGTTTATAGTTTTGTTTTTACCATTGTTCTCTTCCACTTTGATATTTATGCCAGGTTTTGTTTCGAGAAATTATCAATAGCGTGCATATATCGACGAAAATTTTCAAAAATTTAAAGTTAAATCTACTCGCGTGTTTCGGTTTATATTTACGATGGTTGTATGGTAAGTACTTTTCCATAAACTTGGGTCAATATTTACGATTATTTGAATGTGAATCAGGTTCTTATTATTCGATCCTGTTTTATGCATCGAACGAAGAAAAATTTATATACGAATACATATTGTCATCCAATAAAAGTGCATAGTGAATATAAGACAACTATACAACTTGAAATGCTTTGGGAAATTAAGATA
Source organism: Tipula confusa (assembly GCA_963556175.1). NCBI lineage: Eukaryota > Metazoa > Arthropoda > Insecta > Diptera > Tipulidae > Tipula > Tipula confusa. The sequence goes on from OY744475.1 coordinate 204,661,055, forward strand.
TTTCTATTTTTACTATTTGGAATGAAGAAAATTGTCGTATTGTAGTGGAAACATTTTAAATTAGGTTATCCAAACTGAATTATAGTCTCTTAAGTATTACGAATTGAATCAATAATAAGTTTCTAGACTAGGCAAAAATAAAAACATTTTTGGCATAGGGAATAGAAATTGGGAAAGATTTATTTATAATTTAGGAAAAGATTTGTAATTATTAAAGTTTTTCCACGCCCTTTCAATTTATAAAGACAATACTGTGCTATTAAAAACACACGAGCACTTGTAAATAGCTTGAATGTATGATATATGGTTTTTATGTATAGTATGGTGTTTTTTTTGTAACAATGCTTGCAAAAGTGTTTTTAATGTCGGGCAATTATTTTAATAATCTTTCAAATCAACAGGAATCATATCTTGCCAAACCTAATAGCTATATTCCTTATATTGTAAGATTTTACGTAAAATTAGGGACAGATTACCGAAATAACTTAAACGAGAACTACAATTCAGAGGAATTTTAAAATTATTTTAAAACTTATTTTAAAGAAACTTAGCTTATAAGAATCGTAACCGTTTCAAATGCTAAACGCAGTCTTAGCCTGTTCTAACAATTTCAAATAATTTGATTTTACTCAACTAACGGACATTATTTCCGAAATTGGAGACGATCAAAACGAACAATTTAATAACATAAAAAACGATAAAGATTAAAAATTGACGACCAAATTGAGAACAGGGCAAGCCTTACAAACCTAGAAGAAATCACCGTCCTTGTGAAATGCATGAGAGTTCTCAGGCAAACCTGAAAAATTCAGTTGGTGGAAAAAGAGTGTAGATCAGATCGTACCTTAAGGGAATGCCGATGTACTATACGGCATTATATAAAAGCTATCAGAAATAAAATCGTAGACAACGCAGACGATCCACTTGAGTTTTTTAACACTTCATTTAATTGACAGTAAATAGCCAAGTCTATTACTCTTCATTATATTGACCAACGAGATCTAGGAAATGATGACGCTTATAAAGGGTAACCATATGTTACCAGATGTTTACCAACATACATCTGTCGCTAATATTAAAGAAACTGTTCTTTACGCGCATGAGACAGAAATAAATGGAACATTTAACAAAAACTTACCGAGATAACAAGCTCAACACATGTATTAAAGGTTTAAAAGGAGATCCCTTATAGTATTAGAGAGTCGTCAGACTAGCTTTATGACCTACAGTTATGCCTAAAATTACAAAATATGGACTAACTCTCAATATGCCAACAGCAGTGCTCAAAACGGTAAACATAGACCACTAACTCCTACACCTCTTTTTATGAAAAGACCACTATACAATTGCAGTCACAACAAAAAAATAACCAACATAAAGCACAAAAGATATATCACAATACAAACAGTTAACAGAAGATACAGCTTTACAACAGCACTCACAACATGAATATGACTCACAACATGAATAGGTCCTCGTTGAGTATACTAAGGCAGAAAAGTTATGTTAAAAGCAAAAATATGCAAATTTTAATATTTTAATATTTTAATATTTTAATATTTTAATATTTTAATATTTTAATATTTTAATATTTTAATATTTTAATATTTTAATATTTTAATATTTTAATATTTTAATATTTTAATATTTTAATATTTTAATATTTTAATATTTTAATATTTTAATATTTTAATATTTTAATATTTTAATATTTTAATATTTTAATATTTTAATATTTTAATATTTTAATATTTTAATATTTTAATATTTTAATATTTTAATATTTTAATATTTTAATATTTTAATATTTTAATATTTTAATATTTTAATATTTTAATATTTTAATATTTTAATATTTTAATATTTTAATATTTTAATATTTTAATATTTTAATATTTTAATATTTTAATATTTTAATATTTTAATATTTTAATATTTTAATATTTTAATATTTTAATATTTTAATATTTTAATATTTTAATATTTTAATATTTTAATATTTTAATATTTTAATATTTTAATATTTTAATATTTTAATATTTTAATATTTTAATATTTTAATATTTTAATATTTTAATATTTTAATATTTTAATATTTTAATATTTTAATATTTTAATATTTTAATATTTTAATATTTTAATATTTTAATATTTTAATATTTTAATATTTTAATATTTTAATATTTTAATATTTTAATATTTTAATATTTTAATATTTTAATATTTTAATATTTTAATATTTTAATATTTTAATATTTTAATATTTTAATATTTTAATATTTTAATATTTTAATATTTTAATATTTTAATATTTTAATATTTTAATATTTTAATATTTTAATATTTTAATATTTTAATATTTTAATATTTTAATATTTTAATATTTTAATATTTTAATATTTTAATATTTTAATATTTTAATATTTTAATATTTTAATATTTTAATATTTTAATATTTTAATATTTTAATATTTTAATATTTTAATATTTTAATATTTTAATATTTTAATATTTTAATATTTTAATATTTTAATATTTTAATATTTTAATATTTTAATATTTTAATATTTTAATATTTTAATATTTTAATATTTTAATATTTTAATATTTTAATATTTTAATATTTTAATATTTTAATATTTTAATATTTTAATATTTTAATATTTTAATATTTTAATATTTTAATATTTTAATATTTTAATATTTTAATATTTTAATATTTTAATATTTTAATATTTTAATATTTTAATATTTTAATATTTTAATATTTTAATATTTTAATATTTTAATATTTTAATATTTTAATATTTTAATATTTTAATATTTTAATATTTTAATATTTTAATATTTTAATATTTTAATATTTTAATATTTTAATATTTTAATATTTTAATATTTTAATATTTTAATATTTTAATATTTTAATATTTTAATATTTTAATATTTTAATATTTTAATATTTTAATATTTTAATATTTTAATATTTTAATATTTTAATATTTTAATATTTTAATATTTTAATATTTTAATATTTTAATATTTTAATATTTTAATATTTTAATATTTTAATATTTTAATATTTTAATATTTTAATATTTTAATATTTTAATATTTTAATATTTTAATATTTTAATATTTTAATATTTTAATATTTTAATATTTTAATATTTTAATATTTTAATATTTTAATATTTTAATATTTTAATATTTTAATATTTTAATATTTTAATATTTTAATATTTTAATATTTTAATATTTTAATATTTTAATATTTTAATATTTTAATATTTTAATATTTTAATATTTTAATATTTTAATATTTTAATATTTTAATATTTTAATATTTTAATATTTTAATATTTTAATATTTTAATATTTTAATATTTTAATATTTTAATATTTTAATATTTTAATATTTTAATATTTTAATATTTTAATATTTTAATATTTTAATATTTTAATATTTTAATATTTTAATATTTTAATATTTTAATATTTTAATATTTTAATATTTTAATATTTTAATATTTTAATATTTTAATATTTTAATATTTTAATATTTTAATATTTTAATATTTTAATATTTTAATATTTTAATATTTTAATATTTTAATATTTTAATATTTTAATATTTTAATATTTTAATATTTTAATATTTTAATATTTTAATATTTTAATATTTTAATATTTTAATATTTTAATATTTTAATATTTTAATATTTTAATATTTTAATATTTTAATATTTTAATATTTTAATATTTTAATATTTTAATATTTTAATATTTTAATATTTTAATATTTTAATATTTTAATATTTTAATATTTTAATATTTTAATATTTTAATATTTTAATATTTTAATATTTTAATATTTTAATATTTTAATATTTTAATATTTTAATATTTTAATATTTTAATATTTTAATATTTTAATATTTTAATATTTTAATATTTTAATATTTTAATATTTTAATATTTTAATATTTTAATATTTTAATATTTTAATATTTTAATATTTTAATATTTTAATATTTTAATATTTTAATATTTTAATATTTTAATATTTTAATATTTTAATATTTTAATATTTTAATATTTTAATATTTTAATATTTTAATATTTTAATATTTTAATATTTTAATATTTTAATATTTTAATATTTTAATATTTTAATATTTTAATATTTTAATATTTTAATATTTTAATATTTTAATATTTTAATATTTTAATATTTTAATATTTTAATATTTTAATATTTTAATATTTTAATATTTTAATATTTTAATATTTTAATATTTTAATATTTTAATATTTTAATATTTTAATATTTTAATATTTTAATATTTTAATATTTTAATATTTTAATATTTTAATATTTTAATATTTTAATATTTTAATATTTTAATATTTTAATATTTTAATATTTTAATATTTTAATATTTTAATATTTTAATATTTTAATATTTTAATATTTTAATATTTTAATATTTTAATATTTTAATATTTTAATATTTTAATATTTTAATATTTTAATATTTTAATATTTTAATATTTTAATATTTTAATATTTTAATATTTTAATATTTTAATATTTTAATATTTTAATATTTTAATATTTTAATATTTTAATATTTTAATATTTTAATATTTTAATATTTTAATATTTTAATATTTTAATATTTTAATATTTTAATATTTTAATATTTTAATATTTTAATATTTTAATATTTTAATATTTTAATATTTTAATATTTTAATATTTTAATATTTTAATATTTTAATATTTTAATATTTTAATATTTTAATATTTTAATATTTTAATATTTTAATATTTTAATATTTTAATATTTTAATATTTTAATATTTTAATATTTTAATATTTTAATATTTTAATATTTTAATATTTTAATATTTTAATATTTTAATATTTTAATATTTTAATATTTTAATATTTTAATATTTTAATATTTTAATATTTTAATATTTTAATATTTTAATATTTTAATATTTTAATATTTTAATATTTTAATATTTTAATATTTTAATATTTTAATATTTTAATATTTTAATATTTTAATATTTTAATATTTTAATATTTTAATATTTTAATATTTTAATATTTTAATATTTTAATATTTTAATATTTTAATATTTTAATATTTTAATATTTTAATATTTTAATATTTTAATATTTTAATATTTTAATATTTTAATATTTTAATATTTTAATATTTTAATATTTTAATATTTTAATATTTTAATATTTTAATATTTTAATATTTTAATATTTTAATATTTTAATATTTTAATATTTTAATATTTTAATATTTTAATATTTTAATATTTTAATATTTTAATATTTTAATATTTTAATATTTTAATATTTTAATATTTTAATATTTTAATATTTTAATATTTTAATATTTTAATATTTTAATATTTTAATATTTTAATATTTTAATATTTTAATATTTTAATATTTTAATATTTTAATATTTTAATATTTTAATATTTTAATATTTTAATATTTTAATATTTTAATATTTTAATATTTTAATATTTTAATATTTTAATATTTTAATATTTTAATATTTTAATATTTTAATATTTTAATATTTTAATATTTTAATATTTTAATATTTTAATATTTTAATATTTTAATATTTTAATATTTTAATATTTTAATATTTTAATATTTTAATATTTTAATATTTTAATATTTTAATATTTTAATATTTTAATATTTTAATATTTTAATATTTTAATATTTTAATATTTTAATATTTTAATATTTTAATATTTTAATATTTTAATATTTTAATATTTTAATATTTTAATATTTTAATATTTTAATATTTTAATATTTTAATATTTTAATATTTTAATATTTTAATATTTTAATATTTTAATATTTTAATATTTTAATATTTTAATATTTTAATATTTTAATATTTTAATATTTTAATATTTTAATATTTTAATATTTTAATATTTTAATATTTTAATATTTTAATATTTTAATATTTTAATATTTTAATATTTTAATATTTTAATATTTTATTATTTTAATATTTTTATATTGCAATATTTTAATATTTTTATTAATATTGCTAATATTAGTGCTAATATTAGTTTGAATATTGGCTACCGTGAAGCCGACTACTCACTTACCTTTCCTTTCCCTTCATCACAAAAAAGATACTGAATATCGATCGCTCAGGTGTCTGTAACTTGGTCTATCATAAATAACATTCTATCCACTTCTTGCCTTTTCTTATATATAAGACGATTGTATGTTGGTGACCGGCATGTCATTATATTATCCTCATTGCACCTAGAGAAATTTGAAGTAAAGTTAAGGTCAGCAACCTATAGAAATCTAAAAAATTGAAAAATCTTAAGAAACCCATTTCTAAGAACTATAGTTTATTTAATATTGTTTTCACGGCATAGTATAATATTTGCCAATGATGTTTCAGAAAAATAAGGAAATGTACGATTTGCATAAAACATTTCACAATTTTTATTTACAGTTTTAGCATATTTTCATTAACCAATTCATCGTTTAGTATATAAAAATCAACCGACAAATATTATTCCCACTGTGAACACACCCAGATGTTAATTCTAAAATAACATAACATTTTTAGATAAAGGCTAAAATATCAAATGGGATGAATGGTACACCCTTTGATACTCGTACTAAAATGGCACCACACACAGAGTATACTTATATAGCTTTTTATACTGTGTACACATAAAATTTACCATTCCTATGCAAATAAATTATGTTTTTTTTAAGGTTAATTTAATTATGTTGTGATTTTGTATAATTTTATTGTAAATTTAATTTTTTTTTGTGTTAGTCAAAACCCAAACCAAATAATGTAAATACGATTAAATTTCACGAGTATACCTACTCGTACCTTTTAAATATATGTAACCTTTCTGCATAATTCTGAGAACATTAAAACAACAACAAGCAGAAATGTTTTTTTTAACAAATCAACAAATGAACAATTTCACAATTTTTAAAATGATATGATAATGATAAAATCATATTTAAATCTACTGATTGATAGAATTTAACAAAATAAGTAAATTCCAAAATATAAATTTGAGGTGTTCTGGTTAGGTTAGCCATAATAGTACTTTGCAAACAAGTTACAAATAATCCAAAATAATTAATACTCATTTTAATACTAGGAATTAATTATCTACGTAATTTTATCATTTTTCTGTTTAAATTACTCATGTAGGTAAAGAACATTTAAAAAGTCCGCACAATCTCATTACAAACTTCTAATAGGCAATTAAACGACTCAAACGCTAAGATGACAATCTGCATACCACCCTAGAAAACCCTGAAATTTAATTTTTCAAGATTCAAGATTCAAGATGCCCAGTTTAAAAGGTGAAAAATGATTTAAACTGCAAGATGGATCTCAGAATTAGTGAAATTACACAAAAGCAACGTCCTCATACATGTCATGTATTTCAACGTTTTAAGGTCAAATTTGTTATGGTTTCAGCCTTCACAATTTTTTGTTTTTTATTTTTTAATTATTCGAGCCTTAGTCCTATCAGAATATTTTTAAAAGTACTACAAAAATTGACACAACAATGATATAAGGACATATTGATGTTAGGATACAAAGACAATATATAAACTACTGCTGTACCTTAACGCAGGTGGAATATTGATATTCTGTGTGGACCAACAATGGCCTGCCAAAATCCAATTTTATTATTATTCCAAACATTATTTTACTAATTTTCATTTGTAAAATGAATAAAATAAAATAATTTTGATTTAAATAATTAATAGATTGTTGGTTAGGTAGTATATATAATAGGATACTATACTCGTAGGTATATATTATCTATAGGCAAAATTTTGATGGTAGTAACATAAAACTGAGCAATATTAACACTTTCACCTCAGTCCATTCCTAAAAGCTAATAAATTAAAGGTTCATCGGATCAAAAGGGACCTATATTAGAATTTTTAGTGAAAAATGAATTAACCAGTATTTTTGGTTTAATATTTATACACGAATAGAAAAAATTATTTAGTTAATTAGTAGTTATACCTGTTTTTTGCCAACTAATTTGTTTAATTGTGGTTTTAATTGAAATAATATTACATTAATTATTTTAAAAAAATTATGAATTTTGCCATAGCTTCTATGTATTTTGGTTTCGACCAAAATTGACCAACATTTTTTGTAGAAGGAGGTTCTTACGGAATGAAAAATTAAGAAAATTTCGCAGAAAATTGAAAAATTTCAGAAAACTTAACGACTAAATTAAAGTATTTGCATGAAGGATAGAAGGATACAAATTAAGTAGCCTATGTGGTTAATAATTTATTAGGTATGATGCCGCTTTCATGAAAAAATTCTGTAAAAAGTGTATACCAACTTAAAATTGAATTTTATTATTTATTACTAAAAAATTACTAAAAAAGATAAACAATATTTAATTCGGTCATGTTTTGCCGAAGAAATATTACTAAAGAATTTTGCAGAATTTTTCTATGAAAGCGGCCTGAAAGCGCAGCAACTATAAAAAAAAAAAAGTTTTTGCTTACTTCAAAAAAAGGAAAATAATCTTTTGTTTAATTTTTTCCTGTAAAAAAAATTTAATACAGCAAAATTAAAAATTTGAGTGTTTTAAAAAATCAATTCTATCAAATATAATTTTGTTTAGAATCAATTTGGTAAATTGAGTGAAAATGTCAATTTGAAATTTATTCAACTTGGTTAGAAGTTTATTCAGGAACTTTTTGAATTTACGCAAGAATTATTTTGTGCTTTGCAAAATTGTCAATTTGGCTTACAAAACCATATTAATACTGATTAATTTAATAGGCGAGTTAGATTATATGTTTTAATGGTTTTTTTCTAAAAAGTCTGAAATAAAAAATTGGTATCTAATATACATGTTTATTTATAATTCAAACAATTCGTAAATCGTTTTTTACCGATTTCCCAAAACTTTAACAAAATGCCAAAAGCCGCAAAAATTATTAATATTACCACAATGATGATTGAAAACATTCCACCAAGTGTTTCTCCTCAAGAAATATTTCTCGAGAAATTTTACAAAAATCTAATCTACTTTTTCGAGAAAATTTTTATTTTTCTCGAGAAAAATATTTATCCTTCATTAAAAAAATAAAAGATCATATTTGCTAAAAACAATTGAATATGTAAAGTTTTGCGGTTTTCCGAACAAAAAAGAACTAAAATGACGGTAAGGCAGATTTATGTACCACTGCACCCTAAATAGTTTGGCATTTTTTGTGAAATGCAAAACAATCATAAACAAAAAATTTTCATGAAACAAAAGTTATTGAGGTAAGTAAAATATTTAATGTAAATAGCTGCTTTTTAAAAATTGGCCCGTTTTCATCCAATAGCCATTAAAATAAACAACCCAAATATATACGATAATATTTGGAAATATTTTACCAAAACAATAAAGAAACTGCATCAAACTGCAATATTTATGATAATATCTTATTTATATGTAAGTGATCTGCAATCACTGATTTTCATAGACATTTGAATGCCATACATTTTTTGAAAAGAAAGGAGCCGAGCACCAGTCGAAGAAGTAGTTGAAGAAACAAAATTGTTGAGAACCGAGCAATTGGCGCAGTGGTTAAAGCTGCGGTGATTGGGATGGGAGGTACCGGGTTCGAATCTCAACGGGAGAGTGTTGCAAAAAGAGATTTTTCATTACCTGATTAAGATTGGTGATGACGATGAACACAACTAAGACCCCCTGTTGGAGTGCAGAATCCATGGGCCGAACCATCGTCCATGTCAGTACAGGATGGCTAGAGCAAAGCAATGTGAAGATGGATTTAAAATCGAACCAGTATTCGTGTGTCCTCGATTTGGCTGGTGACGGCGTAAGGTAGGACGTTTAAAATTAACCGCAAAAGAGTTGGGAGAGCTTCGGCCCCAAAAAAAATTTCACGATTCAAACATAAAAAAAACTGTTGAGAACTGGAATAACCAATTTCTTGTGTAAGAGTAAAATCTAGACTGTGAACTTAAGCTACGAATAACATGTGGAAGCTTATTAAAAATTGTAGGAGCTATAACTAAAAAATAATAATTATGATTAAATTGCGTTTTCACGAATTTAGGAACAATAAAAAAATTCAACATTTTTTCCGCAACATGTAATTATGAACTTAAAAAACGATTACCACTTCTTCTAAAGTATTTATCCATAACAAATGTTTCAACGGAAGAAACTCAATTTAAATAATGTCAATGACATAAAAAATTAATTCTTTAAATGCAAATTTTATAAAAATTAAGAAAATTAATCTTAATATGTATTTCTGAACAGGAAAGTTCAATTTTTTTCTAAATAAGTGCCACCCAACAGCAGATACCATAAAGTAACCTTGATTCAACTAAGGGTTAGGTTAGAGTGGCTGCTAACGCACACTTAGACCGGTGACGGTCCATTGTGACCAAAGGATCCTACTCCCCTTTCACCTTCATTGGAACCATTCAGAGCTACTTATGTAGCGTAAGATATCTCACACAATGCATTTCTCGATATCCATAAGGCCGTCGAAACAATACTTGCCCAGATGTTTGTGCCCCCTGTAAGCAAGCGCCGGGCATGATCAGAGGAAGACATAGTCTCTTCCTCCTTCTCATCCATACAGCTTATACGGGAGTCATTTGCCATTGATACAAGCCTCCTCGCATGCTCCTCAATGAGGCAGTGTCTTGTGAGCACCCCCACGACTATACTTAAGTCAGGTCTACGTAGGGATAGTAGTGTTTTGGAGCGCTTCAAATCCAGTTCGGCCAGACTTGCTGCGCTGCATTGCATGTTATGGTGCAATTCCACCTCTTCTATGCCGAAGCTGTCTCCTCATTTTTAAGCGCCATAAAAATGCTGCTATAGGCCTCCCCAGATTTACGCTTTCTGGGTTTCAATTGGAGAGTTGTACGATTCCTTGCCAGTTCGTCAACCCTGCAGTTCCCCAGAACGTCCGAGTGACCAAAAACCCTGACTATCTGGATATTGAGATGCTCACTCATCTCGTTAAGAGATGAGCGGGATTTCAATGACATCACGGATATCAGAGAAACTGATTCCAGCAACTTAATTGCAGCCTGACTGTCCATATATATTGTTATATCCCTTGAAGATATGACATTATGCATCAACCCAGTCAGTGCTTCCTCAATCGCTACCATCTCTGCCTGGTACACACTGCAGTGATCAGGAAGACGAATGGATATATTCACATTTAATTTGTCACAATAGACTCCAGCACCCACTTTGCCGTCTAGATTGGAGCCATCAGTGTAGAATTGTATACTTCCCGTTTTTGTTTTGTATACTTCCCGTTTTGACCTATTCCCCCAGGATTACTTTGAGCGGTTAATGGTCCGGAAGCCTTATTCAAAGCATACAATCGGTATTGCCTAGTCACTATTCGCCAAGCCTTCTTTAAATGAACTGACAATCGTCGAGTGGCCTTACTGTAGACATTTCCACTCAAACACGGCAGAGAGTCGTGCAGCCTGCTTACTGGTAGAAGGTAGAGCATAGCCTTCAGAGTACGTGTAGGGGTTGCCTTCAGTGCTCCGCTTATAAGCAAGCAGGCCGTTCTTTGTACCTTCTCTATCATATTTTTAAAAGTTTTCTTGTCTAGTGCTGACCACCAAATAATCATCCCATACAGCAAAATTGGTCTGACTACAGCGGTGAAGAGCTAGTGTACTAACTCTGGTTTTAGAACCCTTCTCCTACCGACGGCTTTCAAACATGATTTCTTTACTATCTCTAAAATATTGGGCTTCCAATTTAGCGTACTGTCCAAAATTAGGCCCAGAAACTTTACCTTATCAGTAAAGGCCAGTGTCATGCCTTCTAAGGTAGGAGGGGCAACTACCGGAATTTTATATTTTTTTGTGAAGAGTGCAAGCTCTGTTTTGGATGGATTTGTACCCAGCCCATATTTGCTAGCCCACTTTGTAATGATTAAGAGCGCGTCTTGCATGACTTTCCTAATCGTGCTTAGGAACCTACCCGAGATTATGATCGTTACGTCATCATCTGCATATGCTATTACCCCTGTTCCCTCCCTCTCCAGTTCCAAAAGTAATCCATTGATTACTATGTTCCAGAGAAGAAGTAATAGGACACAACCATGCGCAGTTCCTCTCACTACTCGCCTCCTTATGGTAGATTCCCTTATTTTCGCGTTAACAATCCTGCATTCTAGCATTTCATTTATCAACCTCCTTAAAGGGTAGTCCACATCTAAGAAATACAGTCCTTCTTGAACTGCCTCCGTCCTGACATTGTTAAAGGCGCCCTCTATATCGAGGAAGGCTACCATACAGCACCCTTTCGAGTTGATTGGTGTCTCAATTGTTTGCACCAGGGAATGCAGGGCCATCTCCACAGGTCTCCCTTTTCAATACGCATGCTGAGAAGTCGTCCAATTTCTGGGTTTTATTTTTGTGCGTATGTACATGTCAAACAATTTTTCCAATGTTTTCAACAGAAAAGATAATAGAGTTATAGGTCTTAAGTCCTTTAGGCAGGCCTGTGAACTATTCCCCGTTTCGAGATAAAATGTCTAACCATTTCTTAGGAATATAATTCAGCTTTAAACACCTCCTGAAGGTCACCTCCAGCCAAGGGAGAATGCTCGACGAGTGTTTTTGTAATTCCATTGGAATGGTACCGTCCGGGCCTGTCGATTTATACGACGTTTAGTGCCCATTGGATCCGGTTTTTGTACACGACCTCCTCCGGGCACCCTGACGATAATTTATCCCTATTCCTAGCCAGCTTCGTCGGACACATCCACACTACCTGGGAAATGGGTTTCCAACAGAAGCACCAATGATTCTCCAATAGACATTGTCTACAGCCCATCTGGTTTAATTAAGTAACTAGGGCTCGTTGGGCTCGTAGATAAAATTTTCCTGAGGCGCAAGGTCTCCGAAACTCCTTCCACTTTATTACAGAAAAGTATCCAAGACCTCCACTGCGCCTTCCTTAATTCCTTTTTATACTTTTTGAGGTGCTCCTTATAGGAGTCCCAATCCTGAGCTGCCCTAGAGCGTTTTGCTGTGTTGAATGCCTTCCTACACGCTATACGAAGGATTTCCAAATTGCTGGACCACCATACCGGTTTTTGCTTCCCTTTTCGTATTCTCTTGGGGCCAGCAGTGTTTAAGGACAAGTTACAGTTTCAACTAAAGAATGGTAAAATATTTTAAGAAAACTTGATGAAAATTTGAGCGTAATTGGTACAAGTTTAGGGAAATAAATTTTTTAGGTCCAGATGTATACATTTTCCAGTATAAACGACTATCTACATTTAATCCTAGATATTTGAATATCTACATTTAATCCTAGATATCTACATTTAATTCTAGATACTACCAGACCTAATCTGCAAACAATTATCAAAACAATGGTCGTGCTTTTTGCAATGCGGATAATGATGAATAAGATCATCATAAAAGAACGAACTTCATTCAAATCACAAATCTTGGCTTTAGTTTTTGAACTTATATCAACTTATGAAAATCCAACCAATTGCTTAAAATTCTTAGGTCATGATTGATACTTACCACCAGAGAATTATAAACAAAGTTATTTTATTCAAACGTCACATCATGAGCAAATGCAACTATTTTACACTTAAACATTTGATTAAAACCCAAATTAATGTAAATAAAAAATAAAATCGACTTAAACACCGATCCCTGAAGAACACCCGCTTTCAGAACCAAAGATTTACTACCATAATCATTACATCAAAGTATATACGTTGTCATTGCAAAGAGCAGTTGGTATACGTTGTCATTGCAAGTTCAACCGCATGGTCAGGATAATAATATGAAAATTTTAAGTACGGAAACAAGTATTTCTGAAAACACGGGGAAAAAAGTGATTCAATATTCTTAAATTCGCTTTTAACAATCAAACCAACATTAACACAGAATGAATGGAATTTTTCCACAATGCTGTGAATTTGTACCTCAAAACAAAATGTTATAAATTGGTAAAATTTTAAAGATTTAAGTTCGAATTAAATTATTAAATTTATTTTTAACAATTAAAAAATAAATAGTTTTATTCAATATTCATAGTTTAAAAATTAGTGTAACGATACGATGGTTTTGAATTTGACGTTATAAACGAGTAATTCTAGAAAATATATATCTGGAGATTTCTGGAGAAATATATATTTCTGGTTTGCTTTTTCGAAAAATTTAAAAGTCGAAAAATCAGAAACACTAAGTCCACCCAATAATCTTTACTGTTGTCCATTTTAAATCGTGCAGCAATATCTGACTAAAAAACAGAATGTTTTGTACCCACCAACAAATAACCTACAATAAGCCGGAAAAACGATACGCTACTGACCAACAATGGTCTGTAAAACCGATTAATATTTTGCTACATTAAGTTGGGTTTTAAAAAATTAAATATTAAATTTAGTGAAATTATTAAAAAGTTTATTATTGTTGATAATTTTAAAATTAAATAATAAATCATTTTGAATTAAAAACAAAAATGAACAAACTACTCATATGCACATATTAAAAGTATATGCACATATTAAAAATAAAACAAAAAATTAAATGAGTTTTAATTTGACAAATTTACAATTAAATCCGTATGAGTCCATAAAAATAATTTGTAAGCTTTTTTAATATATTTTCATATATTATATGCATTCCAGCGGGAATTTTTTTTATTAATTAAATAAAAAATATAAAAATAAATCAATAAAAATATATGTACGTGTATTTATAAAACATAAAAGCGTTACGCTATAAAAAAAAGCTTATTTCCTAAACATAAATAAAAGCTTTAAACCATGTTAATGCTTTATTATTTATACTTTGTAACCAAAGTCATTATGTTGGCAAATAGTTTTTAATGCATAATTGACTGTTCTAATTTCAATAATTCTATTAATTAAAAATGCACTTTGTATGACCCTTTTTTGCACACAGTAAAATTTATCGTTTATAACCAAATGGAGTGAAAACATTATTCTGGTTTAAGAGCTTTTTTATGGCATATTTTTTATTTTATTTTTTAATATGAACATGTACGATAATCTTTATCTATAGTACATAATTTTATTTTTAGAAGTTATTGTTACATATAATAATTTTTATGTTGTGTCTGTAGTTTTACTGGAAATTTGTGGTTAGAATATGAGCATATACGAGAACACACGTACGTGTAAGTATTCACATTTTTAATATCAAAATTAGATAAATTTTATTTTATTTTTATGCAACTCAGTATATATTTGTTGTGAAATGCAGATGGTGACAGTTTTATATATCTGCAGTATATTCAACCTGATGTTATGTACGTTTGAATTTTGTTGGGTTAGAAAATTATATCGGAAGTTTGAGTTTCTTGAGCTTAACAAATTGTGATTATGAGTTTTTTTTTATGTTTGACATGTGTCATGTGAAATCTAAATTTGTAATATTTTGTTTAGGAAATATATGATTTGCATTTTTTAATATATATATATATATATATATATATATATATATATATATATATATATATATAAATATATATATATATATATATATATATATATATATATATATATATATATATGTATATATATATATATATATATATATATATATATATATAAACCTATATATATATATATATATATATATATATATATATATATATATATATATATATATATATAAATATATATATATATATATATATATATATATATATATATATATTTATATATATATTTATATATATATATATATATATATATATATATATATATATATATATATATATATATATATAGATATGTGTCTATGTGATTCGGTTTAGTTAGGGTAAGGTGTATGTTAATCCTGGTACTTTTCTGTAATAAGTTCAAAATGACCCGCATAAGATCTGCTTCGTGATAAAATGAATATATTTGTACGAATAAAATATTGGTGGCCTGATGGCTCCACAATACCACTTAAACAAGATTCACATAGATGAATTTGAGTTTGCACAAAAATGATTATAGTTAATTTATTGAAAAATCAAATTGAAACTGGCTTTTATTGAAACTGGGTCACCTATATATGTCACCTGCAAATCCAAAATATAATATCGAAACTAAAATTTCTTTCCGGTCAAAAAGTCCAAGAATGTGCAGATAAACCCCACTTTTTAAATAAATTTATGTCATTTTTATTGCCATCGTTCATTGAAACCATGTTAGTATTCGTATATAAGAATGCTATGTCATCAAAAATTGGATTAAAGTAAATCAAAAATAGTAACGATCCCAAGACAGAAACTTCGAGGACTCCGACATTTACACTTTTCTCTTCACTATGAGTTTGGTTATATAACGACACTTTGAACTCGGTTTAGTAGGTGGGATTCAATTAAAAAATGTGCAATACCTCTGATATCTATATTTATAGAATAGATATAGAATCTTTGATTCTAATATAAAATAATTTATATTGACCATAATTTTTAAAAATTCAGTAAATTGTAAACTGATAGTTATTCAATTTATACTTGGGCATTTCCAACGCAATGTTGGTAACTGGCACAAATTTTATAACTGGCACTATAATCATCGGTTACTGCTTCATTTGCTAACATTGTTAAATTCCTACAGGTATTCATACCATAATTTTTTCGAGTTCCTCACGCTCAGATTTTGCGAAATGGGGACTGATAAATATATCAAATGTGTAATTTGGTTCTCTTTATTCTTAAATGTTTAACCCCGTATGTTACTAGAAAACGTGTAATCCTATAATACAAATGCAGCACATGTGGGATGCGAGTAGAGTTCTCTAAGAACCAGCTTTTTGATCGACGTATTTATGTCAACTTTTGATTAAACAAAAGTTCTTATTGGAAGTGGAATCTACTGTGTAGTGTGTGTTTGTTTGTGATGTGTTGTGTACTGGTTTGTGGACAGTGGTAATAAGTAAAGCTATTCAACGTAACAACTGGTGACAGCGGTGGGATTGTGAATATCTAAAGGGATTATATACAAGTAACCGAATACGCAATGGAGAGAGGAGTTGATTCTTCATGATTTGCCAACCAGTGATACTAAATGCGAATTACAAATAAGACTCCGTGAAGTCATGATTAATGACATGCATATCGTACACGGCTAAGATGGAGGTGGTTGATTATGTTAAGCAGAATACTTTGATATAGGAGACACGCGCGCCAAGAAAAATGTTTGATATGGCACAGTGGATTGCTGTCATGAAACAAATGATGATGAAAGCAAATGTCAAGAAACATTTCTTGATGAGAACTTGCGAGAAGTGACCATTATTTTTGATCATAGAGTAGAAAAAATACAAAATGATTTTTAAAAGGAAGCTAAAATCGATGTTCAAAATGTTAAAGTGGAGGTTCAACATGTTGATCAAAAGTTAGAGACAAAAATCTAACAAGTCGAACTGAAATTTGTACTTCTCGAAAAGGGTTATTGTTAGATTAAATTAGAGCGAGCCGCATCACTGAGTGGAACTACAACTGAGACTCTACAGTACATTCCAGAAAACGAGCATTGTGATTACGGTAGATTAATGCAAATGTTGGAGCGTAAATATGGGGATGATTAAAAGCCAGTACTCTACTGAATAGAGCTACAAATTCGCCTTCAAAAGAGTAGAGAATCACTACAAAAGAGTGGAATATGCCAAAAATATCGAAAGGTTGGTGAAAATTGCACATTCAAAAATGGCTCCAGAAAAAAAAGAGAATCAAGACTATTTCTTAGGGTGTAAGAACAAAAATCCTGTAGAATTGTCTCTAAAGCAACATTCGTAGAGATCGTCGACTATGCATTAACCAAGAAGACTTCGTGTAAGATCATCACAATGCAAGGGTTGGAACTGAACGAGCCTTCGATGTGAGGAGATGACTGCCAACTGCCAGAGAGGTTCAGAAATTTGGCCGAAAAATCAAATACTGCGGTTATGACAGAACGAGCCACATATTGAGGGATTGTGTAGAATTGCGTAGAAAGCGATCGAGAACACTATCGCCAATTTATCGCAGGCCAAAGAAAGAAGTTGACAGACTGGCCGAAGAGCTAGGATAAAATGATAGTATGAAACGACTATACGAGAACGATCGAAGGCGCCGGTTTATCATGGGTCGGTGAAACCAGCGGCAGGCCAAAATGTTGGATACGTGCAATGTTGGTTATTTATCACGAGACTGTAAATGGAAAATCGGAAGATCACCATCCCTTAAAGAATTTTGCAAAGGAGTATTGAGGCAGATCCTATTAATGAAATCGAAAACGGGAATACCGATGCTTGGCCGAGTAGATTTAAAAAGAAAGGTATCGATTAGGTTTTAAGGATTACGACCAAGTGGAAATGAAAATATAAAGACATCAGACGCATGGAAGTTCTACTATCGGTATAATGAACTCCTGAGAACGATAAAAAGGAGCAAATGGTTTCAAATGCATCTGTATCTGATCAAGAGTACAAGAACAACTGGAAAGAAGAGTTGAACGAAGGACATCAGCTTGTGCAAAAGGAAATACGACTTTTCAATGATACAATAAATGGTTCGATATGACGTACAAGCCAATAACAGACGATTTGAAGATGGCCAATTGTTATGGCTTCAAAATTCACAACGAAAAAAGGGTTTATAGCCAAATGAAACAACGAGAAAAACCTAAAGGGGTGCATCTAGAGCGATTAGTGCTCTACCGAGGAAGTGCGTTGGATCTTGTTCGAAACGAATAAGCTTAGGTTGAGGGTGATGTTACAATTTCTCTAGAGTTAAACCTAGAGACATGTATCAAGTAGCATTAGTACTAGCATTAGTACTTAATATTGACCAAAAAAAGGAGAATTTATTACGTCTTATAACTAACTTTCAAAGCAACGGATGGACAGGGGCCAATGAGAATTATAAATTTAAAAAAAAATTAAAGTAAATTAAAAGGTTTAAAAGCAATTTGCTATGGCTTTGCCTTTTTTACGAATTTGGTTATAAAAATTCTTGTACTATACATACAAGTCAAAGTTTAATATCCGTGCTTTTTTGTTAAAATCAAAAGTTATTTTGTTGAATTAAAATTGAGTTGCTCCAAGATTTTGAGGTTTAGAGTAGTTTTAATATCCCAACAAACAATTGACAAAGCTTTGAGAGTAAATTTATTTCAGCTTCTTGAACCGATTAAACATAACCTTCAGAGTGATATATAAGATTTAACCGAACATATAGTAGAGTACTTTTATAAGCTCTCTACTATATGTTGGTATGGTTTTGGGAGAAAATAATTTAGGGATGTGCAGAAAATACTTTGCTGTTCTCCCAGAAATTTTCGAGGTCCGACGTCTTTTTATAAAATACCAAGGTGGAGTATGTCATCTGGTAGTAGTTGGCATTCACAAAATTAGTAGCGTTGCAAAAGAAATGACATTTCATTTAAATTTAAAAAATGCAAGTGAATATACCGGCCATTGCTTGCTTCGAACTTTAGCTATACTTCTTGTAAATTTTGGCGCTGACCTCTGGTTTGGGTCTTCACTATAATATTTTTCTCCTAGTATTAAAAGTGTAACTTAGCAACACACACATTTTTTTAAAATAGTAAGAAAAAGGTTAACTTCATTATCTAAAAATAGTATTGAAACAAAAGGCTTTAAGAAGTGGGGAGAAAAAAATCTTTTTACCTTATAGTGAGTTTAAAAAAACGGTTATAACCAACGAATCAGAGATAATTAAGATATTTGCCTACCACTTGTTCCTTGTCTACATGTCGTTGGCTAAAATTATATGTATTTAGAAATTGTATTAATTAAATCTGGCACCGGTGACCGAATTATGTGTAAATCCAACGTTCTCTATAAAAGTGCTTTATGTGGCGTTTACTGCGTTTAGATACTATAGTTTAAGTGTATACTTAAATCATATATCAATCTTTTGCTATATTTCTCTTTTTAAATAATCGAATTAAAATGAAAATATAGACTTAGAAAACAGCAACAACGAGATGAATTTCTTCAAAACATTTAAATTATTGTGTACAAAGCTTATTATTAAAGTTGCGTACATACACACTATGTTTGACTTAACCCAACTTTAATGTCTTCTTGTCTAGATTTTATTATTCTAAGTCTTTAACAAAAGCATACTATAGGAAACAATAAACCCAAAATAAAGTCGAGAAAAGCTAAAACAAATAAAAAATATTATTATATCCTACATTTATACAAATGTATAGACATCATAAAAAATAAACTTTCTGCACAACAAAAACTTGAACCAAATAACAACAACTAAGTAAAAATACTGTATTGTGTATTGCGTTGAGTAAATTAATAGAATATCTGCTTATTTCACACGAAGCACAAGTACAAAACAAAAAATCTGACCATTCTTATGTATAGCAACACAACAACATTTTACCGACAACATTAAAATAACAAAATTATAACAAGTAAAAGCCTAATGATCTTTTTTATGCGCGCATATATACTCTTCGGTATATATACATATACCTTTACTCATTTTGGCTTGTAGAAATTCACAAACAAATTCTTGAAACAAAATTCAAGTTTTTTCAATGACTTTTAAAGTTATAAGCTTTTCTGTGTATGGGTGTTGGGGGTTAGATGTTGCCACCCTTAAATACTTAAAACTTTATTTATACGTTTTGATTATAATTATGAGATGTTAATAATATTTTTCAATTGTTTAGTTAACATTATTATTTATCAATTAGTCAAAAGATTTTACACGCAAATGTTTTATTCTTGAAATTGAAAGCTTTCATTTAAATTTATATTTGCAAACGATAAATTAAAAATAAAATCACGAAAATTAAATTTTCATATTTTTTACGGTACAGCATCATGAATTAATCTGTTTGTTCTGTTCGTTTTTTTTGGGGTATCACTTGAAAAAATCATTTTTAATATAATATTCTAATTAGATTTATAAAAATTCATATCTTCCGAATTAGCAGCCTAAGGTACTTTATCCTTAAAAATAATAAAGGTGAATATATTTATATATATATATATATATATATATATATATATATATATATATATATATATATATATATAAATTATATCTTTATAATATTTAAACATATATAGGGTGCTTGATAAGTAGGTACCTGCCCTGTACTCATAAAATAATTTTGTTGGAAAATTAATTAGATTTTGTAATAAAGTCTTGTTTTCACTTGGTATACACTTGCACTAACAGAGGTATAACCAAGCAAGTTTCAGTAAAAGCATCACCGCTAATAGAGTCAAATTTAATTTGATAGCGGGCAGTTTTTTTAAGTTAGGAAATAGGAATTTGTTCAGGTAGTTTTTAGTAAATTTAGTGTTTAGTAAATTTAGTAAATCAAAGACTTCCGCCTTACGCAGAATTTTTTTGTTCGACGAATTGGAAAATAATATGATCAAAGCTGCAGTTAACAGTTTGTTCTTAAATTTTGTTATTAACTTTATGTTTTACAAATAAACATTTTTTTCTCGGAAAATAATAAAAACAAAAGTGTAAAGAACTGAAATCGGCACACTAGATCAGGTTAAATGTTTCTTGTTAAATTGTAAATTCTATTCAATTATAGGTAGTTACAAAAATAAAATTTTTGGAAACAAGTGAAATTTGATTTTATAACCAGATTTGAACTACTGTCACATGGTTAGGACCAAATGATAAAAATAGAAACTCCATAAATATTAAAAAAATAACAAGTGTGTTTGTAACTCTTGAGCACGAATAAATTAAATGACAACTAACCATAATAATGGTTTTAATTTAAGTTTCGTTATATGTATATATATTTATATATATATATATATATATATATATATATATATATATATATATATACATATATATATATATATATATATATATATATATATATATATATATATATATATATATATATATATATATATATAATATATTATCATAATTTAATCATTTGCACCTAAATCAAAAGGATAAGTTACCTTTGCTCTATATTTATTATTTATTGATTTTGTTACTTGTTGTTATGTTTTCTTACCTGAAATAATATAAAAAAAAAATATTATTTAGTTTTTATGAAAAAAAAGTTAAATACAATATTGAAAAAAAAAAATTGTTGCCATTAATTATAAATAATATATTTTTGTGCACAGTCCATATACAAGAGCAAAATAGATATATGCAATAACCCAATTTCAATAAATTCTCTAGGGAAATAAAATACTGGATTCCATGAAAAATCCTAATTTTATTTTCCAATACATACAACAGATGATACAATCGTTATATATATATATATATATATATATATATATATATATATATATATATATATATATATATATATATATATATATATATATATGTATACATATATATATATATATATATATATATATATATATATATATATATATATATATATATATATATATATATATATATATATATGTATACATATATATATATATATATATATATATATATATATATATATATATATATATATATATATATATACATATATATATATATATATATATATATATATATATATATATATATATATATATATTTATATATCCTCTAAGACAAAGAATCTTTTGAAAAAACAAAGCAGCGCGGTTAATGGTCACCTCACTCACTTCAAAAATAAGGTTATGAGTTTTGAAAGTATTGAAGCAATTGAATCTAATTCGCAGATTAAAGTTGCTGTATGATAAATGTCATCAAGTACAACTAAAAATAGAATTGCAAGACGATACAGTTTTAGTTGTCCAAATCACATTTGATGAAAATTATGAATGGGTCGAAATTAAGTTATTATATTAACTTCTATTAAAAAACTGGATATTAAAAAACTGGATTTTGCTCTGAATAATGCTAAGTGTTATTATTGTGGTTGAGCACGTTTAATGCATAATTGTTCTGCAGTAGTTGATCCCAAGTTCATTTCGTTCATGCTTTTTTAGTTTCCTCGTAACGCTTCTTTATGTACTAATTGTTCACCGAGAGATAAACCTAAGTTTTACAATTTAAATTTTTAACCTCAATTATTTCGATATCCAGTAAAATTATCGACCAATTTTGTTGATTTTACAATTACATATATTAATTTTATAAATAATAATATAAAATATTAAAACTAACATTTTGATTGAATTTCTTTAAAAACAATTCACAAAAAATCGAATTGTAACATCAAATTGAAGATTGGTGATTTTACCAGTTTAGCAAAATGGAAATAATACACTTACAACAAAATTGTAAAAAATAAAGAAAATGTATTTTATTTGTTTTACTTATAAAAAGAATTTCGATGACAAATTTTGGCACAACTTTAAGAAGGAACCGGGAACCACAATAGAATAGCATTAGAAGCTCAAAATCAAAGAGCAGCGATCGGAAATTTCCAATTCTCAAGCTACAACTATACGGAATTTGTTTACTGATTGACCAAGATACAAGGATCATGATAGTCACTGATTCATGTCAGGTTTCTATTTTTTAACAGATCAAACTTATTTTCAACGGTAAGCATTGTTAATTTTAATCAATAGACCAAAGATAATTGCAAAAGCACAGTAAAGAGAAAGCAGAATAATATGTGGTACTCTGGTAGTTGATAATACCCATAATGGTAAAGTATTATTTTAAAAATAAAGTTCTCTTTAAGAAATTTATTTTATTTCCAGATCTTCGTTCTACTTTTAAAATCGTTCACTATAATTGCTGACTCCTACAACTCGGTTCAAATTTAAAACTGTTAATAATAACAAACTCACTGGAAGCTACCGATTTAAAATTCCATGGACAGCATGTTTTTATTCGTCGAAACAGAAACTACTATTGAAAAACAAATATCAAACTCATCAGAGAGGCATAAAGTCAAAAATTTAATATTGCCACCTATTGCGGTAATTTTAATAGACGGATAGTCACTTTTCTATTTTTTGTTTGAGGACAAATAATACACTTTGAGTTTTATATGTCTGCTTATGGAACATGGTGTTTTGTTTTTCTTTTTCCCTTGATTGTAAACACTTGATTCTTGCAAACGATCAAGTTTGGAAAAAAATTTGGAAAAACAGGTCTACTAAAGTAAGTGGTTTTTTGGTTTGAAAAATTATAACATCGCGTATACTAATATAATAATATAATAATATAATAATATAATAATATAATAATATAATAATATAATAATATAATAATATAATAATATAATAATATAATAATATAATAATATAATAATATAATAATATAATAATATAATAATATAATAATATAATAATATAATAATATAATAATATAATAATATAATAATATAATAATATAATAATATAATAATATAATAATATAATAATATAATAATATAATAATATAATAATATAATAATATAATAATATAATAATATAATAATATAATAATATAATAATATAATAATATAATAATATAATAATATAATAATATAATAATATAATAATATAATAATATAATAATATAATAATATAATAATATAATAATATAATAATATAATAATATAATAATATAATAATATAATAATATAATAATATAATAATATAATAATATAATAATATAATAATATAATAATATAATAATATAATAATATAATAATATAATAATATAATAATATAATAATATAATAATATAATAATATAATAATATAATAATATAATAATATAATAATATAATAATATAATAATATAATAATATAATAATATAATAATATAATAATATAATAATATAATAATATAATAATATAATAATATAATAATATAATAATATAATAATATAATAATATAATAATATAATAATATAATAATATAATAATATAATAATATAATAATATAATAATATAATAATATAATAATATAATAATATAATAATATAATAATATAATAATATAATAATATAATAATATAATAATATAATAATATAATAATATAATAATATAATAATATAATAATATAATAATATAATAATATAATAATATAATAATATAATAATATAATAATATAATAATATAATAATATAATAATATAATAATATAATAATATAATAATATAATAATATAATAATATAATAATATAATAATATAATAATATAATAATATAATAATATAATAATATAATAATATAATAATATAATAATATAATAATATAATAATATAATAATATAATAATATAATAATATAATAATATAATAATATAATAATATAATAATATAATAATATAATAATATAATAATATAATAATATAATAATATAATAATATAATAATATAATAATATAATAATATAATAATATAATAATATAATAATATAATAATATAATAATATAATAATATAATAATATAATAATATAATAATATAATAATATAATAATATAATAATATAATAATATAATAATATAATAATATAATAATATAATAATATAATAATATAATAATATAATAATATAATAATATAATAATATAATAATATAATAATATAATAATATAATAATATAATAATATAATAATATAATAATATAATAATATAATAATATAATAATATAATAATATAATAATATAATAATATAATAATATAATAATATAATAATATAATAATATAATAATATAATAATATAATAATATAATAATATAATAATATAATAATATAATAATATAATAATATAATAATATAATAATATAATAATATAATAATATAATAATATAATAATATAATAATATAATAATATAATAATATAATAATATAATAATATAATAATATAATAATATAATAATATAATAATATAATAATATAATAATATAATAATATAATAATATAATAATATAATAATATAATAATATAATAATATAATAATATAATAATATAATAATATAATAATATAATAATATAATAATATAATAATATAATAATATAATAATATAATAATATAATAATATAATAATATAATAATATAATAATATAATAATATAATAATATAATAATATAATAATATAATAATATAATAATATAATAATATAATAATATAATAATATAATAATATAATAATATAATAATATAATAATATAATAATATAATAATATAATAATATAATAATATAATAATATAATAATATAATAATATAATAATATAATAATATAATAATATAATAATATAATAATATAATAATATAATAATATAATAATATAATAATATAATAATATAATAATATAATAATATAATAATATAATAATATAATAATATAATAATATAATAATATAATAATATAATAATATAATAATATAATAATATAATAATATAATAATATAATAATATAATAATATAATAATATAATAATATAATAATATAATAATATAATAATATAATAATATAATAATATAATAATATAATAATATAATAATATAATAATATAATAATATAATAATATAATAATATAATAATATAATAATATAATAATATAATAATATAATAATATAATAATATAATAATATAATAATATAATAATATAATAATATAATAATATAATAATATAATAATATAATAATATAATAATATAATAATATAATAATATAATAATATAATAATATAATAATATAATAATATAATAATATAATAATATAATAATATAATAATATAATAATATAATAATATAATAATATAATAATATAATAATATAATAATATAATAATATAATAATATAATAATATAATAATATAATAATATAATAATATAATAATATAATAATATAATAATATAATAATATAATAATATAATAATATAATAATATAATAATATAATAATATAATAATATAATAATATAATAATATAATAATATAATAATATAATAATATAATAATATAATAATATAATAATATAATAATATAATAATATAATAATATAATAATATAATAATAATATAATAATATAATAATATAATAATATAATATTATAATCTATTCTAAATGAGACAAACAGTGTAAGAGGTATACAAATTAGTGTGAAACATTTACACAAACGGCTTTGTAAAGCGAATGTCCAGCAATAGTTTAAACTTTAGATAATAACTAAAATCAACTGATCAACTAATCACAACTGATAAGTGAATTCTTTTAAAGAATATACGAACAAATTAAACAAAAAAAGTACAGACTGAGGACTATCAGTACCAAACAACGATTATCATCGTCCAACATACACACTTAAATGCATATCGAGCCGAATAACGATTCCGCAAACACCACAGCGGACGGCGGCTGGTAGCTGTTGTGTTGGTTGCGTTATAGAACGCAACCAACACCACAGCCGCCAGCTACCGTGCGCTGTGGAGTTTGCGGAATCGCTATCGACTCGATATGCCCAAGATGGATGTGAAACGATGATTCGATGATTTGATACTATAGTACTGCCTGCAGTCTGCACTGAAATATGAACAATTTTTTTTCTATATATATTTAACAAGAGTGCATTAGTAGTTCTAGCGAATTACAAGAATTATCGTAAAAAAAAATAAAAAAAAATGTATAGCTTTCAGTATGTACACAAAATTTAAATCACTACAAATGTAAATCACATGAATACAAAATAAAATAATACAATATTAACACTACTACCACAGAAAAAGATATGAGATAAAAATATTATTTGCTTTTGGTTGGAATCGAAACGCAATATATTATATCACTGTATGCGATTAGGCAAAACCAAAAATAATTTTAGGGGAACGTAAAAATTACAATTACAATAACATTTAAATGACGATTAGTATGAAAAATTGATATAATACACCCATCACTCGCTTAACGAAAACTCTAATTATTTTGAATGAAATTTCGCTAATTAATTTCAAAATTAATCCAAAATTTTGGTTTACTTAATAAAATTTCGATTTACGAAATTTTTTTACATAAATATTTTACAATATTGAATCTCATTTTACGAAATTTTAATTTTCGAACTTTTTGTGAACAAATTAATTTCGTTAAGCGAGGGATAGGTGTAAAAGCATATTATCATCACCTATAAACAGGTTATTATGAAAAATAAAAATAATAACAATTGTATTACGCAATAGTGTTGGTTTAGAAAATAATAATAAAATTTCAAACCATACCATCGCAACAGTTGAGTGTATTAAAAAGCAGAACTGTTTTTCACAAAATATAAATATAATGATCGAGTAATGTACAACAAATATTACAGTCTGTCACACAACATAAGGGTGATTACAAATGAATGAAAACTTGTATCGGTCGTATTGTGTATGGTGTTGTAAATTTAATACTTTTTGATGAATATTTTTCATTTTTCTGTTTGCTCGTGTGGCGAATGGCGACCAAAATTAATTAATTATTCAGATAATTCGAACTAACATAAACGAGCAAACGAGTTATTTCATAAGAAATTGTGTTTGCATAAGAAAATGTTTTTCCACAACACCATTTATGTAATGCCCTGCATCAATGAGTGGAAAATTAATAATGCGAGATTCGCTTAACCATTTTGTTGGGTTCAATATTTATTTTATTCGGTAGAATCCGTTCGATTATGTAACCATCAGTTATTTCAAGTTTTATTTCATAAAAATTTCCAATTATTTTGATTAAAACCAAAATACAAGGTGAAAACCATTTACCTTGAAGTTGTAATGGATTTGACTTCAGAATCATTTCCGGCGTGCCCTCGTCGATTTATTGCCTGCTTTTCTGTCATACGAAACTACTCAAAAATAATTACAATTTAAAAGAAAAAATCCTGTGGATTTCTGTTTGTTTACTCTCTGTCCTATCAGTTTTATTTCGTTACTGTCGTGATAGTATAGGAGTGGAGGAATATGTCTTCTAGTTACAGAAAACTTTAATATTCTATTGTTTTTTAGAAGAATGATGTCGATAAAATAAATTGCTTCAATTTAAAACTAATTGAATAAAAATCTACATCATATATAGGAATAGCCCTATATATAGGATATTTTTCGATGAATTTGAGAACGATACCCTAGAGCGATAGTGGGCGAAATGAATCTA
Source organism: Tipula confusa (assembly GCA_963556175.1). NCBI lineage: Eukaryota > Metazoa > Arthropoda > Insecta > Diptera > Tipulidae > Tipula > Tipula confusa. Next base: position 204,690,193 of record OY744475.1, read on the forward strand.
AATATTCTGGATGTATCAAACTCTAAATTGTGTAAATATTTGGGAAAGGTATCGTTAAATGGATCTATCGTTTTAAATAAAATTGAGCCGAAATACACAATTCGGAAATCCTATGTATACTAATTTGACCTTGATTAATGGTGTTTTCTGGAGAATGCTTTTTGTAAATAAGGATGACGAGAAATATTTAGTCATAACATAAAACTTTTTTTTATCGCCACCTTTTTAACACTAAATTTTCAAAAGCAGCAGATAAATATCAAATGTAATATGAGCCAAAATAGAGGTGACACTGCCATTGAAAATCTGAAAAAACTGTACCTAGACGAGATGGAATTAAAACTATGTTCCTGAAATTTTTGCAAAGAAAGGCCAAACTCTATAATTTTTGAAATATTAAAAGTTTACGGAGAGTTTTAGATAGTTATTTTCAGGACCACTAAATTATTAAATATGAACAATGTTTTGCCACAATATCATCCTTTGCACAAGCTCAACTTTAACTAATTTTATTAGGAGAAAAGTGGTTTTGTAAAGTGGTTTAGAAAAAAATAAAATTTTGTTAGTTTCTGAATTTGAGAAAACTTCTTGATTCGTTTGACCATGATATTTTACTCGCTAAACTTCAATGAACGTTGATTGTGATCCGATGAAATTGTTATAGTTCCAGTTTTGCCCGCCATCAGGCTTAAATTTTGAATCAGAAAGAAAGTGATCAGTGATTATATCCTACAAAAAGTACACGGATCAATACCAGCATCTTTTAGTCAATATTCAACTTTAGGCTGAAATTAAGCAAAACATTTTTTTTTGATGAGATGCAAATTGATTTCAACATGGTAAATATTTGGCTCAATGAAAACAGACTACAGTTAAATGTGCATATAACCAATTTTATGATACCCAAAAATAAAAGGCTGTCGTATATGACTTTATGTGTAAACAGTATTTCCTTTCTTGTGGCGGAGTGGTAATAAAAAGAGTAAGTTTTTTCAATTATGTTCGGGCAATTTAAATGTTATATAAAGAATAGCGATTCATATCAGAGATCTGATTCGAAATAAATACAGATTTACTTGAAATATAAATATATATATATATATATATACATATATATATATATATATATATATATATATATATATATATATATATATATATATATATACATATATATATATATATATATATATATATATATATATATATATATATATATATATATATATATATATATATATTATATATATATATATATATATATATATATATATATATATATATATATATATATATATATATATATATATATATATATAAAGGAGTGTCAAATCAGCATTATATACCAAGTGATTTTGTATCTCTATAGACAGAACATGTCCTTCAATACAAATATTGACACTCGTTTCACAGTGAAACAGAATAAATACCTCTAGTTCACCATAATCTTAAAGAAAAGTCACCATTAGCTTGAAGAAATGTTACATGATTGTTGCAGGTTTGGTTTATTTGAGATGTGATAATGGAATAAAAATGCGGCTAACGCATTATAGTCCGTAGAAAAAGTAGTAGAAACGACCTAAATATCAAACTAGGTTGCGCCTGGAAAATTGAAATCGTCAACTACCATTAATTGTTTATTAATGCACATGAGATTGAATATACTTCGCCTACTTAAAATCGTACAAAATGTATGCTGGTCTTTTTTATGTACGACGTAGTTTGATATGAAGTATTTTTGAGACATAAAGCCTTCAGTAAACCTCAGAAATGACAATAATATCGAAATTGTTTTCGAGTATAAGTCCTGCAAAAAATGCTTTGGAATTATCGCAGATGCTAGAGGCATTGTGGTAGTAGAAACATGTACGCAAGCTTTCCACCCTACTTGACCTAAGTTTTTTGCCGGTAAATACATGTTTCATTTATTTTAAAAAGTTACTTTCGATATGCTTTTGGCCACTCGATTTTTCATAAATGTTCGATCAAGTTTTCTAGTAACTGAAAAAACCAAGTGCTCTCGTGACTAAAATAAAAATGCTAACCTACACATTACCCAAACAAATTTTGGGATCCCAAAATACATTAGTTTTTATACACTCTGGTTTAAATACTTTAAGCCAAACAGTAGTTAACCATCCATCGAACGTGTTAATGAAAAATTCTAAACAATTTTCCATTTCATTAAATTATTAATTTTCAAGTATATATGTGTATAAAAAATTCAGTTCAATGGGACTAATAATAATTATACGTATACCATTTTATAAAATTTATGATGTCTATTATTAATCATTGACAAAATAATAATTATGGATGGTATTATTCGTCCTATAAACATATACATAAACGTATATATAAAAGCTTTAATAACCCCCTTATTTTTTTTTATTATTACAATCACATTTTCCATATACCTACTCGTCCACTTATTGATTTTCAAATCAAAATCAACCTCGTCTATATTTACTTACATTTAATGGTGTCGTGCTATGATTATATTAAGGCCTGTTGACATCAACCAAAACTACTATTCACGGGATTTAATTTTAACAGACGATTTACTGTGATATATAATTTTTTTAATGTGGTTGCAATTATTTATTTCGAAAATCCGTTAAAATTTTTTATAATTTAATGTTTCTAGCATAAAATACCTACACCTAATAATAACATAATCCATCTATGGTAAAAATAATGGTCAATGCGTCTTCAACATTATGAAACGGTTGAGCGAACTAACAATCAATTAGAGCCCCATCAAAATTAATTCAAGTTTTTAAATTAAAGGCTTCTGGATTATTATGGATATGCCTTTATTAGTAAAACTAGTACATTAAGATAGATTTTTAAATTTACCATGACCACCAAACCTATTCTACTACTAAAAGTATTCTTCCGAAGATGAAATTAAATATTTAATTCTTACGTAGATTTGGATGGTTAATGTTTTGCTGAGACTTGGTTGAACGATTGCATGTCTGAATTGTCTATGTATACATCCGGATATAATGTTGGAGTATGAAGTGCATGTTGGTGTATGTGTATACATACATACATACATACATTCATACATTCATACATTCATACATTCATACATTCATACATTCATACATTAATACATTCATACATTCATACATTCATACATTCATACATTCATACATTCATACATTCATACATTCATACATTCATACATTCATACATTCATACATTCATACATTCATACATTCATACATTCATACATTCATACATTCATACATTCATACATTCATACATTCATACATTCATACATTCATACATTCATACATTCATTCATCGTATATGAAAATAATCAAAAAAACACAAAAATAGGGAGTGATGCTTCTCTAACTGCATCAGAAGAAACAGTATCTTTGAGAGGATTGAGGAAAGAGAATTTGGCAGGGCTCAGGGATTGATATCCAACACCGGCTAAGTTAGGGTGAAGTTCATCGAGATCCAATGTTTCAGCAGTAGAGAACATGACTGGTGAAGCACTAAATACTGCAATTACGCGTACCCCAGTGGTGAAAGAGCCTATGTTAGTAGACAAGGCCACAGGTGAATATTATTTTCAGTAAAATCTCTATACCATTATAAAATATTGAAGCACAGCAAATGTTTGCTGAACTTTTTTATAGCTACGTTTTATAGCTAAATCTAGACAGCTTTGGTTAACATAACCAATAAAAATATTTATTTTTTATGAAAAATTATTATAATATAAATAAACTTTGCTCAATTATTTATTTTTTTTTGCTCTGATCTTAAGAGTATGTATACATGTATTTTATTACATCGTTATAAAAAAATAACAAAAAAGTACATAAAAAAGTAAGTAGTGTGTGAATTTCTCATCGAGCCACAAATTTTACGTATATGTATTAAATATTGCTATAAAAAATACTCTACTCGATACTTTCTTATAACAACTTATAGCAACACACTAACACAAACGCAAGCATTTTTCTAAAATTATTTTGATTTCACCAACAAAATTGTGTTTGAAAAGTAGGCCAACTCATTCACTCACCCAACGAAACTATACATATTTTTTTTTTGTCTCATTCTGGTCCGCCAACAAAAATTTGGTAAACAACAATGTTTTATAATGGAATAGAGGCCTTACTCTGCACATTTTTTTAAAATTGTTTATTGTTTATATTTTTATGTTATTATTAAAATATAGTCTTAAATAATTATAAAAAATTTAGTTGCAGTACTTACTGATTTACTTAAGTTTAATTCAAATGGCCAACCTGATGTGAAATTCGATATTTTTATAGTAAAATGCTTCAGTGTGCTAGAGAAATTTCCTATCATTATACCATTTTTATGTAGATGTATTAAAAGTACTGCATATTTCAAGTACTGCATATTTTCAAGTAAATTATGGTGCTTATGCAATAAGCTGTTGTAGTAAATTATGGTACTATTTTTGCAGTACTGATTACTATAAAACATTTTTTTTTCTTTCGCACTTCAAGTGAATTTATATTTTGATTTCATTTTATTCTTACTGATTAAAATTTTTTTGTAGTGGAATAAAGACTTTAATTATGTTTTTAGTTATAATTTGAAACGACTACTGCAATGTTTCATTTTTATATTTCAATATTGACAACACTGATAGAAAAAAAAACATATTCTTGGTTCTTGGAATAGGATCAGTTTTGTACGAAAGCAATACATTATAAGATTCAATCCATTCGAATTTATAAAATTAATTGATTTTATTATAGACACCGATGTCACTTACATCTTCAAAATTTAAAACTTTTCAATAAAAGCCGAATTCATCCAATAAGTAGGCTGTACAAATTTTAGATTTAATGTTTAAGGTTAACGCTAAAATGTTAGTGAGATATGAAAACTATGAAGAAAAAATTGATTTATACTAGTGTACGTTATTTATTGAAATTGCCATAGTAAAGAAAAAATTCAAAACCGTGTTATATGGTTTTAAATGTTACAAACACCACACCAGATCGAGAATTTTATTTAACTTTTTTATATATTGGCGTGTGCTACGCGATTAGTTTGGCTTTCTTTTATTATAGACAGTTTTGGTTGTGTTCATTCGTTCGTTCGTATGTTCTGAATTTTTTTAAACCAATCATGTAACCCGAAAATTTAATTTATAAAAACAAAAAAGTTTTATATAACTACAAAAACTATTTTTCTGTCGTGTTAAAAGGTTCAGTAAATGTGAACTTTCAACAATTCGCAACCAGCGAACACAGTTAAAAAAACTATAGTGAGATCATTCTCGGAAAAAAAATGTTTTTCCTTGAAATAGAGAGTAGCTAACATCTAAAGGAATTTGAAAATTTCCATAAATTTTAATATTTTTTTTATCAATTTCAGCCGGAAGCTATTAAATAATCTTAAACTAATTTAAATATTACCAGTCGCAAGTTATGGATATGATACTTCCGTTTTTAAGTAAAGATGTCAATTTAACTTACTTACACCACAGGCCAAATTCTGGGTTATGAATCTTCCATTGTCCATGCGCCATTGTGAAGAAATTTGTCACAAGTGGATCAAAATATTAAATGAGAAATGCCTTAGGCTGTAGAACCTTTAATTTTTAGAAGGTAAAGATTTCAAAAAGACATTACGGATATTTTCTAAAAACATGGGTTTTGGACAAGGTGGCTTTTATTAGTGATTTTTAATAAGCCTTTGTCTATAATAATTGTTCTTACTCGTGAAGCTAAGGTCACCAGTTGATTAATTCAAATATACGATGAGAGCTTTACATAATGCCTTAATCACTGTCTTGAACTGTAAAGGTTTGCTATAAATATGATAATAGTAACAATCTAGCAAGAAACCTGACAAAGGTAACTTGGAAATAATAATTGAATTTCTTTCTTCACAAAATTCACCATCATCAATTTTCTTTGCAGCACTTTCAGTGATAAAATACTTTAACTGAACAAACAAACTGATCTTTCGAAAAAAGGTCGTTAACACAAAATTTGAGGTTAAATGCATTAACTAAGCTACAAAATATCCATTTATCCATTTATCCATTGGGCAGGAAAAATATTGGGTGTATGCATTAAAAACCGGATTTTTTTTTATGAAATTTGAGCCTTTATTGTGAAAAACTATTACAAGTCTTTTTATTGAAAGTATTGCCCATCGCTTCTCTTCTCACTACTTTTTCCCATCTTTTTGGTAATTTATGGATTCCATCCCAGAACAAATGCGCCGGCTTAGCGCCCAAAAACGAATCGAGCCAATTTTTGATACCTTGAAATGAAGTGAAGCGTATTCCTGATAGGGCATTCTGCATGGATCGAAATAGGTGGTAGTCGGAAAGAAGGCTATAAATCGGGTGAGGCAGAATTTCACCTCCGTTATTGTCCAGGTAATTTTTGACCGGCGCCGCAATATGTGGCCGAGCGTTATCGTGGTGGAAAATGATTGAATCATGTGAATATTTGGCTTTCATATCGATGAGCCGGCCTCTCCTTTCTTGACATACGCTTTTTTGCACTTAGAATTATCGTAATGGATTCATTTTTCATCGCCAGTGACAATACGAAAACGACTTCTTTTTGTGGCGCTCGAACATCATTTCGGGCATGCAAAATAGATTTTCCACGTCTCTTTTTTTCAACTCGTATGGAACCCAATTTCCCATCTTTTGGATGAGTCCCAAGGCTTTCAAAAATCTGGAAATTGTTGCTGGATCAACTCCTAATGATTTTGCAAGTTCTTCTTGCGTTTGACATGAATTTTGATCGAGTAATGCCTCCAATTCTTCATCCTCAAACTTTTTTGGCTGACCAGGACGCTCTTTGTCCTTGATGTCAAAATCACCACTTTTGAAGCGACTTAACAACTCAAAGCACTGTATTTTTGCAAAAGCATGCTCACCGTAAAATTCCACGAGCAAACGATGACTTTCAGCTACAGTTTTGTTTGTGAAAAAGTGACACAATAAAACTTCCCGCAAACACTGTTTTTTCGCAAATTTAAACAATTTTCCATTGTTGAAATCAGTTGGATGTGCACAATCAAAACAAAAATTTTTAGCTGATTTTGACAGGTATTGAATAGGGGTTTCAAATGACATTTATGTCCATGATGTACTATAACGCATAAATAAGTAATGACATCTAGTATTAAATTCCGGTGTTTAATGCAGACACCTTATATTTGAGGGGCTAAATAAGCTAAAAGTTGCTTTAACTATGAATGGACAGCAAGGTACTATATTACTATATATGCCGATCAATTGGTATAAGAACAAACTCTTAGCAGACCTACCTGTTAAACTGTACATTTACAACTACTTAAATGGCCATTTACCTTAGTCTTCTTATTATTGATAACCTGTCCTCAATACTCGAGAGATCACAAAATCTATAAATTTGGACACTGTCAGCAAAAAATGAAATTAACAGCGTGTTTTCACTTTTGTTAAGTTATTAATATACTTCATGGAAAAATGACCCTATAGTAGAACCTTGGAGGGAACCAGAGTTTATATATTAGAAACGGATGCGGAAGAGTACATGGCTACAATTTTTGAGCGATTCGATAACTATGCATGAGTCAATTGATTCGTAGTATAAGAAATCTTGAAATGTTACTGAAAACCATAATGAAATCCAGGAACACTAACGTACAAACATTGCTCTTATCAACTGCCCACTGAATATCATCGCTGATTTGGGGCAAAACAGTGGTCGTACTATAGTATGATCTTCAATATGTTCTTCTTTCTACACGTGGCGTCAAGTAATTTGACTCAGATGGAAAAGCAACTATAAAACCGTGCACTTGGAAACACATTCTGGAAAGCATAGTAAAATGGGCTCAGTCAACTCAAAATTAGGCTTCAAATCGATGAAATGGTTTCAAGAACAATTAAAATTTCATACATCATTTCATAATAACATTTCTGCGACTTTGAAGGCATCAAACAAAAAAGGACTGGTACAGTAACTCCATCAAATTTGCCAAAAATTGTAAGCAGTTGTGAAAAAAACTGTTAAACCGCTTTTCAGATAAAATAAAACATTTGCAATCTACTATTCTCAAATGATCTGGAATATTGATGACACGAACTGAAGTTGGCCCATTTAAGAAAACGACAAGCGGATGTGATTGCATTTTATAAATGTATGACATTAAACAAACTATTATACATGTTGCATAAAAAAGATTTTGGGGGTCATTTGGGTAAAGGATTTTGAAGAAACAATTTTTGGGCAAACATTTTTTGGCGAAGCGATGTTTGGGGAAACGAAAATTTATGTGTGCCGAAAATGCAGAAGTTAGGTATGAAAAAAATGTATCGTTAACATGTAACTGTTTATGCTAATTTTAGACAGAAGGTATCATCGGACCTGTATCACGACATGATTATTTAGTTTTTTGTGCCATAATTGGAAAACATGAATCAACAGATATGTGGATGTCATATGATTTCAACACGACATGCCAAATGCAATACAACCTGATTCAATAACCGCATGCGTTTCTGGTCGTGTAATTCCTCGTTTGCATTATAAGAAGTGGTTGCTCAGATCATTCGATTTAACTCTATTTGTTTTTTAAGTCTAAGGTTTTTACCAACAATCCAACGACCACTCATACCATGAAAAAATAAATTAAGTGCTTTCTCAATGATATTCTGCCACATTTATGCCACATTTATAAAACGTCATACGCGTTATTTCAAAACCCCAAAAACCTATTAAAATTACTTCTTGTATCTATTTTGCAACACCCTGTATGCCTACATGATATATTTATATTCGTCTATATAATATATACAATTAATGAATAATTTATGCCTATTTATTGATTAAAAGTTATATTAGTATGATTTCGTACCTGTGTATTTATGTATGTCAGTGTCCGACTACATAACAAGCATATTAAAATAAGACCAACCTCCCACTGAGCTGTGTAATTATTATGCGTGTATGCGGCCACAATAATAATACAAATAAATACTAAACGTGCAATTAATATTAAATCTTTAACGAAATTTCGTAATTATAATTAAGCTTTTTTCTTTTCAAAAGTTTTTTGAAAAGCTCTGTTCTAACCTAATTTCATTAATCTATATCAAAATAATTTAATTTATCCGTATTTTAATCGATCAAGATTCACAAAAAAAAAATATCTTAATATAGGAAAACAAAATATGTTGTGCTTTTCTTATGTACACACAATTTTTTTTTTACCTACATAAAAGCTTTATTTTAATTAATTAACATTTTACGAGATTGTGTTGTATTTGGGTATACAAGTATATCTATATATTTTATATACACATTCATATACAGTAAATGAGGTGAGATATGGTAGCTCGATAAGATAATTAATCTTTTATTTTGGAAAAAGCAAAAAAAATTCGATTTTATTTTTATTGTTGTTTTTTTTCAAAGCACAGACGAAGATAACTGTAATATAAAATAAAATGAAAAACAATTTTCCTTGATGATGTTGAGTATTTTTCGTTTTATATATTTTCATATTATATTTTATAAAAAATCTAAACTTAGTTTTTCGATTTAGGTTAAGCTTTCTTCTTTGTGTTTTTTTTCGCAACTAAAATTAAAAGCTCAGGTATAGAATTGAAAACTTTTTTTTTAGTGTTTTATATATTATGTATTTAACTTTTTTTGTTTTTTTAGTTTGGTTTTATTTATACATTTTTTGTTGTTGTTGTAATGTGTGTATATGCTTTTAGTTACAGACACAGTGTTATATATAGATGAACCACATATACGATTCGATAAATTTTATTTTTAAATTGTTAAAACTAAAACATGAAAAAGTTTTTTTTTTTTTTGGGTAGCTAGTACAACATAAAAAAAATAAAATTGTATTTGGTGAATTTCTGTTACACGATATAATGTAAAACATGACAAGACCAAAACTAGAGTATATAGAACAGCAACAGCAACAATACAAAAACGTATAAACTGATTCGGTTGACAGATGAATTTATTTTATTTTATTGAACAAATTTATTTTAGTTTTGTTGACTAAATTGTTCAACGTAGGTAATTAACATTTTAATTTAGAGTCATCGTCGGGGTAGTTTATGAAAATGTAGAAAATTTTAAAAATATTTATCGAGGTTTAGTGTCCCGAAATTTTATCGTCATTGCTTTGAAAATGTATCATGTAACAATTTGGATCAGTTTTAAATTAAAGTTAAGGTATTTAAAAAATGCTTAGTTTCGTAGTTCCAAAGCTTTTGAAAACTCTTATTGCAATTTATCATCTTTAAAAGTTTACCATTTTCTAAGGCATTACAAAGTTCTATTTGTACAACTTAATTAAATTAACAGACATTTTGAAAAATTCGCACTGGTGCTTAAAGTTTGCAAAATTATCGGTTGTTCCTGTTCTAATGGGTCCGCCTTCTCCAGAATTTGACTATGGTAACTAAAAATTAAGCTATTGAGAATATCTTTATTATGCAACTGATTAACGGTACATTTACTATCAGAGGCAATTTGTTCGAATAAAGGTTAAAATAATACAGGCTTTGATAGTCATGTAATATAGGGTATGACTATTTGTATCGTCAGTATACGGGTAAAACACCCAGAACAAAATAAAAAGCATTAAAATGTGGTAAAGGTGTGTAGGATCAGAAAGCTAGTGCGGAAGGCTGCAAAAAAGGTAAAATTAGGTTCTCGATCGTTCTTATCTAGCGACCGAAATGTTAAAGTAGGAGCACAGATGACAGTTGAAACAGCTAATAAAATAAAGCACTTCTTGTGTTTTACATTTGCGTGCAGGAAAACGAGAATACTTTTTGATAGGATATATTAGAAAGAAAGCCAATGAAGAAATAGTAGTATTTAAGATAGAAAAAAATTTTAAGATAGAGAAAAACGAAGCATGCTCATAAAGAAATGAAAAACCAAATAATTGCCAGAGTAAAAAATAAAATTTTGCCTTAACAAGCAATCATATAAGCAAACCGTTACTAGGTAATGGACAAATTCAATACAATAAAGAATTAAAATACAGAACAAAAATCAGCAACCATACCGTTAAATATAGTTGATGTTAAAGGTTACCCTATAAGGTAAATGTAATTATACTCTTATGAAGATAAAAAAGATAAACCAACTAAGGTTATGACTAGAGTTTTACAGCACAGTTGTGAAAGAACATAATAACAAAGTTACAGCATAACTCATCTGAAAAGACCGAACTCTACATATCATATTCAGAAGTCACTAAAATCTAGCGGTAAATTAATAATGCTGCAGTTAAGCTTAAATATATATAACCAAAATTCCACCGAAGTCTTTAATAACGAACCTGGCAAAGAGTCTGGCTTAATAAAATTATATTTGACTAATTCGAACCCCTGTCACCGTAAAACTAAATTAGTTTAAAATTGCCTAGAATACCTATCGTATAATATGGAATGTCATTACAGCTTTGAGCAAGAAATATTTTTGAAAACTTACGAAGTTAAATTATTTTCTATTTTTTTTATTTTGAAACTTACTGCATGCAACTGATAACAATTAAAAAAGAAGAAACAAATTACAATTTGGTCATTTATTATAAATAAACACCGAAATCGCTCCTGTAATTGTACATTGAAACAATGTTCTCCTGCCGTCAAATCTATGTAAAAGCTTGATAAGGTAGTCACAATATGTTAAAAAAAATTCCGCCAATGTAGACAAAACAAATATATTGGCTTAAGTCTTTTTCAACAACCATACCCTAAGCGAAAGCTTATCAAAGAGCTGTAATATTCTTATAACTTACGCATACAACATTTTTGAGAGCATCGAAAGCCCGAGTCGCGATTCAGTAAAAAAACATATCCAAAAAAATTTCACAGAAATACCTAGTTCTTTCAAGCCTTATTTCCAATGCTTGTGAATTTTCTAATACACTGGAATATGTTCCGAAATTTGGAAAAAGTTCTTTTTGCCAAATCAAATTTTTCTCTTGGGAATAATGCAGTATTACAAAATCAGCATTCTAGATGTGATAAGATTCCAGATGTGGAAAAGACATTTGACAATGTCTGGTACAAACTTTGGACGACCACCTCTTAAATTATTAAAAAATAATTTAGTCGAGTGTAGAATATTAACAGATGTCGTTATGTAAATTGAAGGGTTTTTGTAAATATTTGACGGGAACTTCGGGTGTGGCGTTTATAAATCTTTTTCGTTTCCACTAAAGCTTCATGTATATCAAATAAATACAAAATTAACGGTGGCAATGTATCTATATACAACGCTTACAGAAAATTATCAATTTAATCCATACATAATTCAACAATTATGAGCATTTTAAAAATTCTATTCCGTTTTTACTTTTTGTTTTAATGACGTTTCATTTGAGTTAACTTAACGAAACTTTTCAGTTTAACGACCTAATGAAATATTTTTCTATTTTGACCATATAACGTTTTTCAAAAAGTAGCAAATATTTTTTTTAAAATTTTGTTCAAACAAATTAACGAGTATTTAACGAAACATTAAAATTTTTTATAATTTAAATTAAAATTATTGATCGAAACAATTTTAAACTTTAAGTAATTTAGTGTAAACCCTGGTTAATTATTTGATAGATTTTCTCCTCAAAATTTGTATTACTCGGCAGTCCTAATTTAAGATGAATTAACATTTGTTAACAAAGAAATCCTGTATAGCGACAAAATTGTTTACAAAATTGTGACAGATGTTGACGACCAATATCAGTGTGATATTAAAATGCTAAAAAAATTTTCTGTATGGATCCAAAAACCAAAAACTATTCAAAAACGAACTTAAAGAAAACCACTTAATGGAAATTAAAAATTTAAACTATAGTATAATCAAAGGTAATTTATATAATTAGTAATTAATTTAAATCATTCAATGTTTTCGTTAAGTTAACTCGACGAAACTTTTCACGCTTAACGAAACAACGAATAATTTGTTTTGTTTCGATTATAACATTATTCAAAAACAAATCAATATAAAAAGTTATTAAATTATACTCAAATAACTTAACGAGTATTTAACGAAACCTATTATAAATGTATCTTACGAGTTTTTCAAAGTAAATTAATGAATTACGAATCTGAATCATTTTTTACATTTCAAGTATATTTAGTTATAAAGGTGTGGAAAATTACCGTTTAAGAGTCAAATATTATTGGAGCTAGACAAGTTTCCACCGTTAAAAATGTAATGGCTGTGGCATCAAAAATTCAAAATATAAACAAACGTATTTGTGACAAACGTATTTGTCGTAATGGTTTTAAATGGGAATTGGAGATTGCATTGTAACTTAACACTTTTAATTAAACATTAAACATTAAAAAACTTAACGAAAATACTTTTAAATTAAATCACGTTAATGATTCAATGATTTAAGTAATTTAACGAACAGTTTAAGAAATTTGAACTAAAATTGTTTAATTGTTGATAGGTTCTCGCCTTAAACTTCGAAGGTTCCAGGAATATTGTAACATTACAAGATCGTTTAGTAAGATCGTACAAATTCTATTGAATTATTTGGAAATGAAAATATCAAAAGTTTTTTTTTCTTTTTGACTAAAAAGGATGGTATTGCACAGAGAGCCACAGTTTAAGTTTAGAATGTAAAATGTTTTTTATTTGTGTTATTTAGACACGAATGATTGAAAATCGAACTTAACGAAACTAAATTAACAAAAAGTATCGCGAATACATGATAAATTCATGGTAGCTTTAGTAACTTTTTGCAGTAAAAATATCATCTCCGAAGACACCGGAAACGACCTCGGTCAAGGTTCGGTAAAACTCTTTAATCACCCTGCGAACCGCATATCAAAGTGAACTTTAAGAGGAATAGAGTTATTAGCATATTCTGAGAAACTTCCAGATTAGTTACCACTGATTGGTCCGAAGAGAATCAGTGCTGATGACCACTTACACAGTAATCACGTTGTGATAACCATTTTTTCGAAGATTTTTGGAATGTAGAACAGTGTTGCAATTTCACGGTAATGAAATTCACGGTTTGTATTGGTTCTACATTTTAAATATTTTACAACAATCTGGAAATTTACCATGACTTAACCTCATTGAACTAATTGGGCCTGCAATACGAAAATAGAATTATTGGACTAGGGCGCATAAATTGTTAAACAACGACAGGCCGGTATTACGGTTCATAAGTTCCATGAATCGCCAGAATTTTTTTAGATTATAGTGTGGTTGTCTTCTATAACAATCATATAACTGTCGCAAACAGATTGTTAAGGAATGAAAACAGATACTAAACAAAGCTATCCCTGCACGTGGTTTAGTAAACCTCGATCAAAACTTGTTTTAAATTTGAAAAATATCTTTACAGAAACAACTTGGCAAAAAACATCACTCAACCAAACATTGAAATCATTTACCGATCTTTTAAAGTAAAAATTGTTGGCCCAATACATTTGGTCAAAAAATTATTTTTTAACTATCTGAAGTTTCAAGCAGGAAAACGGAATTGAAACTAGAGTATGATATATACTCGAACATAATGCGAAATATTGACTTATCGAATCGACAACTGTTGGAGCAAAAAATCAAGTTTACTCTTAAGCTATCAAAGATGACTTAACTGTTTAGTCATCACGGCTATAAACACACCTTTCCATTTGCACTAAAGCTATATCGATCATGACAAAAAATTAAGAAACAAACAGCAATTTTTTTTCACACACAAAGCTTTTTCTTTCAACACCATGTCCATCACTTAAACAAGTTCACCTTATCAACTACAGTAAACCATAGTTCTATTTATGGCTTTGAAAATATTTATTCGAACAAACAAAAAGCAAAATCATGACCATAGAAAAGCTTGAGGGATTTTATAAATATTAAAATAATTTTTGTATAATTAAAATTATGTTATTATGAAACTTTATTTATAGAAAAACAGTCCAAAACTTTAATCTTATATAAAAAAAATATTTTTTCCTCTTCGGATACAATTTATTATTTTAAAAGCATCCATTTTTCCGTCATACTTTTCTTACTGACAATATCTTTATTTTATGTTTATTATATATAGACTATACAAACACACAAACACACTGGTACCGAGAGATAAGAAAAATGTTTTGTGTTTAGTTTTTTATGGTTGACCTAATCTTTTTTTGATTTTAATAAAGAAATACTTTATCAAAAAAAAAACTTTTCTTTAAAAATAACGTCTCTCTTAAAAATTATTATATTATTATAATTTTTTAAAAATAATACACAAGGTGGATATAATATTTCAGTTTTTGTGGTTTTATAAAAATAAAGCAAGCGGAAAACACAACACAAAAAATAATGAAAAGTTTTCCATTTTAAATAAAATACCACAAAGCACAACAAAATGTTTTAAATCCAACAAAATATTTAAAAAAAAATCAATATTGGTTTCTATATGTATACACAGCATATATAATAAAGTCATTCATATGGTAGTAACACAACGGGTGATAATCATATACACAACATAATATGTCTTTGTTTTTTTTTTGTTTCTTTTTTTAACCTATATGCAGAGAATACGTGCCATATAAACGAAAATTGTTAAATATATCTCAGTCACCACCGAACACAAGAAAAAATTAAAATTATAAAAATTATAAAATAAAATTTTATCTAGATATGAAAGCGTTACATAAAGCTCTTATCAAAAAGTTTTCAAAGAAGTGTAACAAAAACCAACAACAACTAAAACTACCGAATTTTCAACCTCAAGCTTAAATTATCCAAACTAATAAAATGTTGTTATTGTTTTTCTACGCTCGATATATATACTTTTATAATATGACCTGAAGACAGTACAAAAATTAATTACATGAAATCTACAAAAAAAAAATTCATAGTGGATGAACTATGACCCAACCCGCTTATGTTCCCCTACATGTAATTTTATACACGTTATGTATGTAATCCCTAGTTGAAAATGATTTTTTTTAAAGCATAAACCATAAACCAGAAAATTTAAATCATTTTCTAGTTCACCAAAAAAACGTTGATTACCTTGCGGAAAATATTCAACAAATTTTTTTTTGTTTTCAAATTTAAATTAATACTCTTATCGGGAAAATTGTATCGCCTTAAGCGAGTGTTACGTTTGGTTTGTTTATAAGTCTATAAAAATAATAACATTTTCTTCTGATAAAATAAAGTATCAGCTTTAAAATTTCTTGAAGATGTGTTTTTATGACGGTTTTGGGAGAGAAGATTACAAATTTTTCCAGACATTTTAAGTCGGTTTTCTTTTTTATTATTGTGCTTTTAAAAATAAAAATTTTTGGAATATAAATAAAGAAAATTGATAATACAAACCATTAGCTAAACCGAGTACAGTGATTTACAGTTCAAGTAACTCAGTTTTTAAATTAAAATTAACTTCAAAAGTGCATTTGATGTGAAAATCACTCCCATTTATTTACTAAAAAAGATCATAAAATTGACCTGAGATACACTCAAATATTTCATATACAAAACCATCAGTAAAAACCAGATACCAAGATTTATGGAGAAAACATAATAAAAGCGGAATTTTCGACAAGGAGAAAGGAATTTAATGGAATTTAATCTAAACTCCAAAATTATTTTGGATAACGCCAACAATGATGTATAGTTTTTTGATATAAAATTATGTTGGTGATATGTATATATAGAAAGACCAGCTTTTTAAAAGATTTTCAACAAGTTTAAATAATTAAGGAATAAAAGATATCAATGATATGCCTCTGTAACATAAAATATTACTTCTACCTCCACCATTAATATTATTCTAATACTTTCCACATTTTCAAAAATGTAAACTGCCAATCTAAGAAATGGTTTGAAAATTAAGAATAGTGGTAATTCTAAAGTTTGACTGTATATTGATTGTTCCTTTAATACCGAGGCAGATATGTTTTCAAGGGCCGCATCTGTTCATGCCTTCTGTTGCAATAGTTGGAATTTGTAAGGACAAATTATTATCATATCTACTATCGGATTTTTTTAATTTATCAACAACTGTTGAATGAAATAATAAACATAAATGTTAAATATGACAGTAAGGTTACATTATTTGTGCTCAATAAATGCCATTTCCTACGGAAAATCCGTTGGTTTAAAATAGGTCCAAAAGTCTTCGGATAACATTTGATTTTGCCTTTTATACAATTTTCCAAATAACATATATATATATATATATATATATATATATATATATATATATATATATATATATAAAAATATATATATATATATATATATATATATATATATATATATATATATATATATATATATATATATATATATATATATATATATATATATATATATATATATATATATATATATATATATATATATATATATATATATATATATATATATATGTATATATATATATATATATATATATATATATATATATATATATATATATATATATATATATATATAATTATTACATTAATTTGTAAATTTTTTAATAAACTTAAAACTTTAAGATCGATACTGTGGCATTAAAAATGTGACCCAATCCTCAAAAAATTCATTTAAAATAACCGACTTAGAAAATAATGCTTTAAAGATCACCAAGTAAACACAGCAGGACATATTGAACTGATATGGATATGTTGTTAAGTAAAACCATAAATTAAAATATATATAGATGTCAAAAGCCCATATATAGTGACTTGTCTTCGATCGATGTGGTATTATAGGAAAACAAAAGAACCCAGTGCATTTGTTGTGTTTTGATATATAAAGAATGTAAATAAATTTTTTAAAAATCATGAAATTCGAATGTTTTTTTGTTTTCTATTTTTTGTTTTTTATATACTAGTAGGAATTTTTTGTGCGATTGACGATTTAGATTTTAAAATTTTGGTTTTATTTTTCGTTTAGTGGATCGTGTCGTGGTAAACAAATGGAATTTATTTTATAATTTTGTATTTTTGGAGATTTTGTGGTTTTATGCCGTGCACATGCTGCATTTTCAATCGATTCAAAAAATTTAACATTGATTTTATAAATCCTTAATCCAATTTAATTCATCTATATACCTACATAGATTCTAACACCCCCTTGAAGTTATGAATTCACAGAAACATTTCAAATTAACTCTATTAATACTAGTGGATTTGAATATTGAATCGGATTGAAATTTCTAGCCATGGTACTGCTTAATTCTTGTAACTAAAAATTATAAAACTTGTAAAATGGGTATTTGGTGTCAGTAAAATAAATCGATCATGAATAAAAATAATTTGTTAAAATTTACTGAATAATATTAAAATTCAATCAATGAAAAAATAGTTTTTAACTAATTAATTAATTTACAAAACTTTGAGTTTAAGTTAATTAATAAAATGTGCTGATCAAATGATGATTTTAACACAGAAAGCTATATTTGATGGGTCGCAAAAATTATATTCATTGGGACTTCCAAAATCCATACACTTATATGTAAAAGGTTACATCGCAATTTTTTAACCCGTTGTTTAATTGATTTTCTGGAATTGCATCGTTTTTATTCTAATACAGCTCATTCAATGATTCCATAATTACTAGGTTTTAAAAAAAAAAAAGTTTTATACTTTCATCAATGGCTATGAACTATTTTAAATGTTTTGAAAACATTAGATCGTTCTATAAAGCACTGCAGAGGCCAAAGGTATGATAATGCGGTTAATTGCATTATCATACATATGCACGATATCGATATCCACGATTTGATAAAAGAAGAACCAAACATTTTGTATACAAAATGGATAAATTTAGAGAAAGCCTTTACATACGTAAATTGGTGCGATTAAACCAATTAAACGGAAATGAACTAAATATTGAATTAAAAATATTACAGATATTCAATCAAAAATGTCTCCTAAACAAGTGTTATAATGTAACTAAACAACATGTGATTACTTTATACCTCAATACAGTAATAGCGGTTAAAATATTATTTACTTTGCCAGTTACGATACCGTCTGGAGAACATAGTTTTTCAAAATTGAAAATAATAAAAAATTATTTAAAAACTTCCATGACACAGGAAAGATTATTTGGCTTAGCTATAAATTTCAATCGAGAAAGAAATACAGTTAACGTGATGAACAACGATGATTTGATTGATCAATTTGCAAATATCAAAACTCGCAAAATTTAATATGGTTTTAGACTTTGTAGATTAATCCGAAAGATATAACATTTCAACTTCTCCAAGAAATAAATTATAAATCCAATATATCGAGGAAAAGGCCTGCCGGGGAAACCTCTAAAAAACTTCGTGTAAGAAAAAGAAGATACAAGCAAAAGAAGAAGTAGTTAAATATCAAATTATCGAAAACGGTTTTAGTGGTGGTTTGTTATTGTTTCTACAAAACATATGTTTTGTTAAATTTCATAAATACATAGTATTGGTTTCGTTACTTTTTGTATTTCATTCTTTCCTTATATAAAACATTTTCTCGCTTATATACTTAAAACAACCACAATAATATTACAACAACTGTAATGTGTTCCATTAATTACACTTACAATGCTGTAGTACAGATCGCTATATGGTTTTGTCTCTCTATATGTCTTTCTGTTATGGTAATAGTCAATAATAAAAAATAGGACTAAATTATATTTTACCTTCAGACTGAAAAGATTGTTGAATAAAAAAAATAAAATAAAAAGTTTTATCTGTACTCGACTTATAATTACTCCCATTTTGCACCCCTTTTATCGGTAAGCAGAGTCAAAATTACCATCTTGATTAAACTAAAAAAGGTAAAGCATTGGATGGTTAAGAAAAAAAACAATGAATAGGACGAATTTGGCTATATGGACAGGAATTTAAAACTTTATATTTGCGACACCTGAATTTTATTTTAAGCCCTAGTGTTAATATTTCCTTAAATCCTAGTCTATTAATGACTTTTGTATTGAGTGACCTTTATTGTTGAGACAAATAATTTTTTTGTAAATGGTAATAAGTTTTGAAATTCAAACGTAAAATTTTCTAGCCAGTTATTATTTTTCACAGCCTAATCAAAATAAGGCAGAAATATATAAGCCGTTTAATATTAATTTTTCATTAAATCTGATCAATAAGTGTGGTCAAAAATAAAATTAAGCGTCACGTAGCACTCAAATACTGAAACACCTTTTTAAGATCCTAAAACTTTTCATAGGTTTTTCACAAAACTATTTTAGACCTCAAATAAAAACCAAATTTTGAATGTTTCAATTTTGGAAAAAGATTTTAGAGTCATTGATTTATTTCTTCTTGAAATTAGGAAAAATAGCCAGAAATTATGAAGTAAATTGCTAATTCTCGGAGGTGATTTTTGCCATACCCTATTGCTTGTTGTTTCACGAGGGAAACATAAGAGGAACAATTTTTATCCCTGGAGTGACTTTGATTGTCCTTAGTTTAAAATGAAATTTTCCCCATTCCAACTGTACGTCGGCCCAACTGTACGGAAAAAGCATGATAGGTAAAATGAAAGGTGCATTTTACAATACTTAAAAGCTTAAAAATAACTTAAAAAGTTTTGCACTATTTTATGCGGACACTGTCTGGACATATTACTTTATTAACTATGGTCGTTAGTCCTAACATTTAGTTTTAATGGTTATTCGAAAAAATGCAGTCAAAGTGTGGATGTAAATTCAACCTATTAATGGCTTAACTGAATGTTGCCAGGTCATTCGAAAAAAATCTAACACTACTTAGATCATTTATCGAAAATTGGTGACATTCTGGCACATAATATTAACGATATGCCGATCCAAACCAATTTAATGAAAACATGGCAATAAGCATGCTAAAAGCTGATGATCATAGAATATATGTAAGGACATTATGTTGATGATACAATTAAGGAAGAAGTTTTGAAGCAAATAACATAAATTGAGGCGGAATCCAGCTTACATATAGACATATTTTATTATGTTCTGTCAAATAATTTTAAAAAGTAGTTTTTAAAACTATAAATTATTTCAAATATTAATCGAGTGGCAAGAAAAAATATCATCGTTACCAAACAGGAGACATGTTACATAAGTTATTTTGAGACGTTAAAAAATTTCCTAATAACAACAACACGAGTACCCCGAGTTTAAAACATATTTCAAACAAAGTATTGCAAATAACCAAAAATATTTTAAAAATTGGTAATCTGCATATTTTCGGAAAACACTTTTAGGAGAATGAACTGTTTAAAGAAGTTCAAATGCAATGGGCCATGACATTCGAGTAAATTAGTATTACTTTTTAAACTGTCATTGTTCAACAACTCATAAAGACGAATTACGTGCAAAAAATAAACCCCAATCATGGACTTTACATTTTCTTATAAAAGGTCCCGAAAACCGAACACACGACGCCATTGAGACACAAATTTAGTTTGCATCACTATCAAGTAACAATTTCAGAGATACTATGCAATATAAGTGTGGGCCATTTATTGGTTTGTTTTTCAATAATAGCCTATGGCAACGTTTTTACTTTGAAAGCGCTTGAAATTTTGACAGTTTCTCAGTTTAATGTTTAACAGTCATGTTTTTGCTTGAAAAGCGGTAATTTTTGTGTATCCCAAACCATTCGAATTCTGTAGTGCAAATTCTGTGGTGAAATTGGTTTAAAAAGTTAGTGAAAAAGGCTTGTTATTGGATAATAGAAGTAGTCCTAAGCTAGGACAGTGCGAAAGCCCGGGAATATAGGCTGCTGTGGCCTATAGTGTAGGATAGAATTCATTGACCTCAACACAACACTGATTGCAGCAACAGCGGCCATAAATTGTATCAGCCTGAGAAGAAAACAGCACTATTTAGTATTAATTGACTCAGACGTTCAAAGCAAATGACCATCCGCCACGATATCAGCTGGGAAATGACCACGATTTGGGTCAAAAGATCATCTTTTCAGATGAATCTAAGGGGCTATATAAACAAGAAGATCTGTTAAATTTTGGGTTCCGAACAGCCACACCGTAGAGAAGACAATGAATTCACGAATAGTAACAGTTTGCTGTGGATTTAAGATTGGTGGCATAATGGGCCCATTTATCTTGGAAAACGTTGCTGAAAACGCCGTTAGTGGTAATGGTGATCGTATATAAAGGCATTCTAATTTGTCATTCTAATTTGTCCAAAATCGAAAAAATTTTTGTTTTGTTTTAAGCTATGTTATCAGACATAATATTTCATGGCACACTAAAAAATCATTTACTTAGACAAGTAAACACGTGTTTGATAGACATTTCTAATCTGAAAAGTGAACACATGTTTGATAGACATTATATGTTTTGAAAGTTATAGATAAATTATGCATAACTTGTGTCCCAAAGCAATACGTTACTTTAAAGAAGATTATTGCCCTAAACACTTGGCTACCAAATTTGCTAGCACCGATTATCTGATTATTTTATTATCTTGCTTTTTGGCTAGTTGGGGTTTACAAGGGATTGTAAATTTGCTAGAAATACCAGATTTTATAACCAAAATTGCAAAAAGTGATGTGCTATCAAGTGACGAAACAAATAAAATTGTGCAAGACATTGAAATAATGAAAAATGGAAGAGTATCGCATACAATGCGAACCGAGATTAAATGTTAGATTACATTAACGACAAAAACAAAAAAAAAATTCTCCACATGTGGCTAAGTCAGTGCGGAAAAATGTAAAACTCAATCCATCTGATGTAACATTCGAAAACAGATTTGAAGTTCTGCACGCGGAAAGTAAAAAGCCTAAGGTAAGGAGGAAGAGTCTCAGTAGAAACTACATCCAATCTATTTAAGAGAAGCGCTAACAAAACAATTATTGGCAATGCTAAATGCTGATGCAACTACAAATTTTTTTGTTGTTCTTATTTAATGTAGTAATATCAGTGAAACCAGGATTCAATCCAAAAACATCGACAGATTCAGATTTATATAGTAGCCGCATTAAAACAAAATAAGAAAAGCTCTTACACATAGTGTTTCAAGAGCGCGAAAGGAATCACAATAGTGATTAAATAGTGATCGAAACCCTTTTAATAAATAACCTCAATGAATTAATAAATAAATTTATGCAAATGATGGAGAGCAATATGAGTCTCATGCTCCAAAACATGAATACCCTCCAAAAAAGCAGCAGGGCATGATATAATCAGCAAAAAAGTAATTAAAGACCTTCCTGAAAAATGATATAAACAAAAAAGGATCCCTCTGCTGCGTTTTTAGACATAACACAGGCTTTCGATAAAGTATGGCATGAAGGCCTTACATACAAAATTAAAATACTGTTACCTGCAAGGTTTTAAAAATTCATTAAGAGTTATTTGCTGAATCGAAAATTTTTGGTGAAATACAATACCGCATCCACCAATTTCAAGTCTTAATCAATTGTATTTAATTAGTTTGTAAGATTTGATTACATCTTGTGAGTTTCCTAGACAGGAAATATTCAAGAAAGGCAGTTAAAAAAATCATAAATCCCAAAACAAGCTGAGCTGTACCAAAATAAAATTTACCCTATTACTAAAGCTTAAATAAATTTTGTTTTAGTACTTAACATGCTATTTTCTGTTTAAGAACGATGATGTTTACAATATAATGGTTTTCGTATTAAAACTCTTTTTCAGAGCTTGCAAATTACTGTTTTGAACAGAATAAAATAAAATTTGGCCTAAGGAGCTTAAAACCAAATGCTTTTATTTAAATCCATTAAAACAAAAAAAAGGTATACAGGTACTTTTCCTAATTATCAAATTTTTCGTTTATTTTTAAAATTCAAGTGTAGGACTACTGCCCACAATTTACCTTACCACCACATATTATATTTTCTGAAACAATAAACATTAATTTATGTATCGATTATATTTAATTAATAAATGTTTGGCTGTCCTATAAATGATATTTCCCCTGGAAACATGTTGGCCGGGAATTTTTGAATAACAATACAAAATATATTTGCATAGGCCATTACTGGCCTTTACTTTATCATTACAACCTTATTTACCTTATTTTAATATCAAAATAAATTAAGTCGTTTTCTAAAACGTTTTGTAACGCCATAAAAAATATTGATTGTCTTTACTTATATTTTAGACCTTTAGAAAAATCGATATGTGCAAATTTACAATATTTATTCTTGTTATAGGGTATATTTCAGTAGTCGATGAATCACTCCACGATCACTGAGGTTGTCAATATATCGTAATACACCATTCAATTAATTTTTTGTTGTTCAATGGTAAAGGTATAAATTGTTGTAATAAAAAGAATTCAATCAAAAGCCATATTAATTATTCTTTGTATGGATATTACGAGTGTGTGTGTGTATGAATATTTTTGGTGCTGGTGTAGAAAATGTTCATATAGTTAAATTTGAAAATAACGTAAAATTGTTTTGATCCCCGCACGTTAAACAAGGTACATACGAAGTGACATTCATTAATTGATATCGATTGGGTGCTTTCAGACACAGGTATATACCCTCTAAAA
The DNA here is from genome assembly GCA_963556175.1 of Tipula confusa. NCBI lineage: Eukaryota > Metazoa > Arthropoda > Insecta > Diptera > Tipulidae > Tipula > Tipula confusa. The sequence goes on from OY744475.1 coordinate 204,714,690, forward strand.
TCTCATGTGAATTGAATGGAATACGTTAATTTGATATCTATTTAGCCGACACAATGGACTTTATTCATTGTCACTCTGGAGGACACTCGACATACAAATCAATCATCACAATTTTTTTTTTTGTTAAAAATGTTTACAAAAGAAATTGAACAAATTTAAATTGAATCAGATTTCTAAATCCGATGTATAAATTCGGAAATGTACTAAATCAAAATACGTGAAAAATTGAACATTTGTTTGAAAATGAATAATTGAAATATTTTCAGTAACCAAATATTTGAATTAAAATAAATAGAATTGTAATTTTATAAATCAATGAGCATGAACGACATGATAACATTTGGCGTTTTATTTTCGTATGGAAATTTATGTGAAAATGTAGTATTTTATTACAATACGAGTGTGCTGTCGAGGTACCTCATGTCATATGAATTTTTCTTTTTGGTTTTGTTAATGGAATTTTAATTTTGACTACAATATTATATACTCGTAGTTTACGAAAATTAATTTAAATTAAAATTATAATTAGTTTTTAGATGAAAGTGCTGTTCTAACATCGAAATTGGGTACTCGACACTTGAAAGCGATATTTTTCTTTGTAAACAATGATTACAATACTATTAAGTGCACTTTGCTAAAGGATTTTTTTTTTAAATAATTAGCAGGTCCAAAATAAAAATATTTTAAATTTAATTTTTTAATGAGGACTTGTAAGGGGAACTTACCAATTCAGTAAAATTTTGCTGTTGTCATAAAAAAACTTATATCTTGACAACAAATACCCCAGTGTAGAAATGGAAAATGTGGTACTTTACTACTACAGGTTAATTTTATTTTGCAGAAAAGAGAAAAATTCTTCAGAATTCAGTAGACGATTTTGTCAGATAGCGTAGCTGAAACTAAAAAAAAAACTCAGAAAAGTATGTAAAAAAACGCAAACATATAATATTCTTTGAGTGCGATTTAAAATAAAACTCGTAAACATACTTAAAAAATGAAAAAAAAAAAAAATTAAAATGTCTATGTGCTATGGTTGACGTTTATTTGGTATGGTTTTTATGTCACTAAACCAACTAGAGTAAAAAAACTGACTAGGTCCAAATGTTTTTTTATGCTAAACACCAACCTGAAAGTTTTTTTCACACAATTACCAGCATAACATTTGATGAACAATTGTTTTTCAGTAAAAAACGCACGTGATGTGAGTAAAGTGAAACACGCTTGTGATTTCGACACCACTTTATTATTAAACGGACAGATTTATATCGCTAAAATTGAACACTTCGGATATAAACCAAAGTAACCAAATTGCAAAAGACTTCGATTTATCACACAAAATACGGACAGAAACGTCAAAATGGACGTCGCTCAACGGTTGGTACTTTGAAGAAAAAATTACATCAATGCAAAATTCAAAGCCTTTAAACTATACACAAATATCTAATGGCTACTGTTACGATGTTTTTGAATAAAATTGACCACAACGGGATTGTTGCTTCACCTCAAGCACTGGAACCAACAAAACTGATAGTCGACGAACATTTTTAATAAATGTCCGACATTCTTTTTTGAAGTGAAAACTTCTTTAGGCTCGTTTTGCATAGGGTAAACTTTAATAATTTGCGTCACCAACATCCTAATTTGATTTTTAAAGCTTACGTAATTAATATGGCAATTAGCTGATGTTTATTATTTGACAATTTTGGTTATCACAAAAAAATGATTTTGTAAACAAAGTGACACAAAGCATACTATGCCATACATAAATCAAATAAAATTCTTTCATACCTTGTTTATTTCATTATTAAGACTGTGTCCGAAACCTATAACCGCATTTTTTTTAAATACAACAAAAATGGCATTAAATAACTCCTCGCGGTAGTTAAATAACTCTTTAAAATCCAATTTCAGTTATAATACCCAACATCAGGTTTTCATGTTTCTAATTTTTTTTTATGTTACTTTTAAAGGTTATTATCTAGTTATCTAAATAATATATACATTTCAGAAGCGTCAACGTCAATTTGTTTTTAATTGTGTTTACTTTAGGTTTAATAAAATGCCGGTTTCGCAGGTTTTTTCATTTTACCAAACGTGGTTTTATGTGGTTTTTCTTTGTGGTGAACGTGGTTCGCTATTTGGTCAACTTATTTCAATTAAATTATCCAAGTTGTCATCATGAATGAAAGTTTTATTTGACTTCCGTATCAAAGTCGAATGACCAGCAACATTCTTTAAAAAATATGGGTCGTTGTTGTGAACCACAGTTTGTACCCTTAGAGGAATTGGCATCTTTGGGTCTGCAGCACCAGCTGCAATTATGTCAAACTCTGCAAATTCAGCTGGTCGTTCTGTTTCAAAAAGATCTCATAATAAATCTTTATAGGGTTCCACCGCCTACCTTGCTCTTGTCTTTGATATATTATCTAGGGCATCTTTGTATGCCCTTTTTAAAGATTTTATTTTAGTTCTAATTTCTGACTCCGTTCTGACTCCGTGGACCAAGTTCTTCTACGGGCACTAAAAAATTAGGGAACATTTACATTATTGTTTCAAACACAATGTTTTTGTGGCGGTATATCCACATATTATATCCACATATTTTCCAATTTTTATTGAATTTCCCATTTAATTAAATTCATTTATTTATTTAAATTTAAATATAGCGTTAGGCGTAACGCTTGTTCAATTATTGTGATTTTTTAAAACAAATAAATTGCTACTGCCAACACATAAAAAACAATTAACTCCAAAGGAGTTATTTTTCAACCAAATACGCTATATGATAAATATTGGAATAAAAATTTTAGAAATTTACTTGATAAAATCGATGTCACTCAAATTATCACAGTCATAATTGCTTTGATAGTTTTTGACAAATACTAACGGCCGGTGCACATTGAGAACGAGCGACGAGGACGATAATTTTATTTATTATTAAATAATGAAAGAAAATGTTAAAATAAAATGGATCTGTCTATTTTTTATTAACTATCCACTCGTTTTTCACACATTTTTTGCTAATACAAAAAAAGATTTCGTTGTATGACCGGCGATTGACATTTTACATAACCTAAAAAACATTTGAAGCTATTGATTTCGGTTGCAACATTCAACAATTATTTTTAAATTAAAAATGGAAACGGTAGACTTTGATGAAATGCTAATTTTCGAAGTAGAAAACCACCAATGTCTTTATAACAAAAAGCATCCAATTTACAAAAACCATTTAAAAAAAAATGAAGAATGGGAAAAAATTTCTTCAATATTGAGTGTTTCAGGTAAATTTATTTATAATATAACCAGTTAAAAAAATTAAAACGTTTCGTTTAATTTTAGTTGAAAATTGCAAAAAGAAGTGGAAAAATGTATGGGACACTTTTTCCAAATGTTACGTAGCTCTAAAAAAATCCCGAGGGAAGTGGGGCTGTCAAAATACCCAAGTGGCAACACTATGACAGCCTGTATTATCTAATTCCATTTTTTGATGCGCCAAGTTGAGTTTCAATATAGTATGTATTGTGCTATAATGTGCGGTCCAATATAACACAACAAAGTCGTGCCCCGTCGGTGAGGGCAATCACACCTGAGACTGATGATGAGATCCATTGTTTTGACCACATAAAAGGGCCAAAACAAAAAGTTCTACTATTGGAATATAAAATCATTTCAATTTTGGAAAAAGATGTCATAAATGAAAAGCCACAACCATCCGATGCTCGAATGTTTTTAAAAAGTCTTATAAAACGGCTTGAAAATTTAAGCCCTCAAAATCAGTCTAAAATACAAATTAAAATTTTAGAATTATTCCATCATATTGAATTTGAAATGGACGACAGCAATATTGAGTTCCTCTTCGATTAATATGTACCTTAATATGTACCTCGATTAATAAGTAATAATTTGTGATAATTTTATTTTTTTTATTATATGAATTATTTATATTTTTTATTTGAAATAAATGAATAACTTTTGAAAAGTTTGAAAATTAATTTGAGTTGACGACCTTATGCTGCCAAAGAACATCACCTTCTGAAATGCACCAATTAGCATTTTCGAACATCAAATGCTCTCAGGTTGGATATGTCACCACCATCAGAGTATTGTGCGTTCGTGATAGAACAAACGGGATCACAATAATTCGATTTCGAAATTCTCAAATAACAGCAACAGGTCACTATTAACTAAGTAAATTCTTCCCCACATTGTATTCGCTTTAATAATATCCTCCATATTTAAGAACATATACCAAGGGCATTTTCTACAATCCGCCTGGCTCGGCTCAACCTAAAAGAATACATTTTTAGTTCTGTATTAAACAAATTGTTATAAATTATCCAGGATAAGGTCTAAGTATGGTAGGCTTGAGGGCAAATGCTTCATCACCTAAAATAACAAAAGGTAATTTCGCGTTTGTTCTTGGGGTTGGTTGTGGATTGGGTACACTTAATTTATCTTGCAGCCATATCTGTCCAAAATTACTGTTTGCAAATACTGTCGCATCTGCCATTGAACCATAAGCACCTACATCAATAAAAACAAATTTGTAGTCTGCATCAACTAATGCAAGAAGTATAATCGAAAAATGTTTTTTTGTAATTAAAATTAATACTCCCACTGTTGGCAAATGAAACAATTTGTACTTGTTTGCCGTCTACAGCACCTAGGCAGTTTGGAAAATTCCAACGCTTTAAAAATCTGTTAGAAATTTCTATAAATTATTATAATTTAAGAATAATTTTGTTAATAGCTTCTAATGTTTCCCTGATTATTTTGCCGATAGTTGAATATCCCCAACAAAAATGAATGGAAAGGTCTCGAAATGACCACCCCGTGGCTAAAAACCTGAAATGAACATGCAATTAAAAATGATTATTATGTACTAATATGTATTGTTATATAAGTAGTTTATCGTAATGACCAGTTTTTTGTTCCAGATACCCACTCACGAAAATTGGATGGCTTTGGTTCAATTTTGCTCTGAATAATATTAAATAACTTATTAAAATTAAGTCGGCTCATCCGGAAATATTTGTAGTACAGTTCCGGGTATTTGTCTACAGTTCCGGGTATTTGTTCTAAAATTTTATGATATAACCCCAAAGTCCCGCGATTTTTCAGGTATGGATGAACCCAAAATCTGCGTCTTCTATTATATTTATTTTTTATTAATAAATCAATTACCAACAGTTTGGCCCTTCTTGCAATCATATTTTTTAATTTAGCCTCAAATTATAAATATTTAGTGTATAATATTCAACCCCAAGTAAAGTTTTGTTAATTTAAATGACATGGAATATCGCTCGATTAAATGTGAACAAAAAATATACTCGCGCGTGTGGGATTTACTCGTTCCTCACTACTCGTTATGTATGTGCACCGGCCTTAAAAGTATCTATAATAAAAGCCAAACTCATCGCGTAGCACACTTGGATATATAAAATAAAACATATGAAATTCACTACTTGGTTCTAAATATTCAATAACCATTTAAGAAACATTTGAACTTTTTCGTTGCTATGACAATTTCAATAAACAATTAAGCCTTTTGCGGACTAATTTTTTTTTAGTAAATGCTCGCCAACGACGCATGCTTTAATTTCGGTTCTACACGAGTTATATATGAAGTCTGATTAATGTTTTGAGATCGTAATTGAATTAATATATATTTGACACGACGTGGTCCACCGCAAAGCAATCAAAATGATGCAATATGCCTACGTGTCCTCGAAAGGGTTTTATATTTTTTTTTATAGTTGTTACGCCTCGCAAACAGTGGATTTAAACACATATAAGGCGAGGAAATATTTCAATCATTATTATACTTTTCGGACATCGTAATAGAAAATTGGGAATAAAGGGAAATATTTTTCAAAGAAAAGTCAACAATTTAATTCGAACATAGTCCGAATAGACACAATGGTAATTGCTAAAAAATGTAGATTGACGATCATAACATTACGGTTCACATCAAGTGAAGGAAAATACACAAATCCAGCTACGTTTGGTATAGGCAACAAAACCAAAATAAAATCGTGGTGGCATTGAAATCAGCTACGATGACGTTGGTGACAATGATATTTCAGAACGAAAAGCAATTGACGAATGCTTAATAGTAAAGCTACAAACATTAATGTGGAACGAAGAAATGTACTTAAGAATTTCTCTCGGAGAAGGTCTGTTATTCGACGAATATTCAGAAGAATTATCTTTTCTGCAGACATACTTAGCTCAATACAAAAGTTTTCGTAAAGGCCTTACTTTTTATTATGGCAACAAGTGAATATAGAAGATATGCTAAACAATGCACCCGACGACGCTATTGGAAAAGTTTACAATAAAGCTGTTGATCTCATAGACAGGTTATAGTAAATTAAAGACACTCAAGCATACTATTACCTAATTGTAACCAAGACATACCATAAAAAAATGCAAAAATGATTTGTAGCTCATTTTATGCCAATTTTGAAAAAAAAAAACATTTGACACCGTTGAAGGAAACTGAAAAATAATTTAAAGAGACTTAAGCAAAATTTAATGCTCTCCGAAAAAATTTGCAAAATTATGAATATGATGATTTCCAAACATTATGAAGATAATAATATAAATTCATATCAAAAAAATGTTAATAACATTCGCGCAAGAATTAATGGACCAAGAGTTTTTTAGAAGCGTCAATCTTATGAAAAATGGCGCAATCTTTTGAATCCATTTGTACTGGAAATTGTTAAATCTAACTTTCAATGTATAATAGAAGAGTATTCGTGCACAGCTTACTTCGTGGAATACATCAATAAATAAAGTGTTTGCAATTTACAAATGAAAATATTTGAAATCATTGATGAGCATCCAGAATTCGAAGTACTAAAAACGACCTGACGGGCTCTTGCGCAATCCGTTTTTTAGTACTACAAAAATAGCAGAGGAAAGTATGTCACACTAGATGAACCGAGAGTATTAAGTTATCTCAATTTTGATATGGATATACTGATTTCAACGAGTATAAGAGAGAAATAGTAACTGTGCACTTTTCATTTCGTCATGAAGAGGCAAGCTCTTAAAGAAATAAAATTTATTAGATTATAATAGATCTGATATTACAGAAGAGAAAAGAGTTTGAAACCAACACAGACAATTGGTCGAGAATTATGCCACTAAGAAGTTCCAAATGACAATGTAGAAATAGTAGATGTTATCGGTAGACTTCATGAACAAAACTCAAGAATAATATAATTACCTAAATGCAGAGTTATGCTTAATGCTGAATGCTTAATTATAAACGTAGAGCTATAACTAAAAAAAGAAAATATTATGTCTTATAATGATTTTTATGATCTTATGCGCCGGACTTATGGCAAGCAGCGAGAAGTTCGGTTTTATACCGGTAAGACTTTTGAAATAAAAGGAATGATGGAAATTTACAATAGATTTTCAGATACTGATGGAATTTTCTAAACCAAACCAATATTCAAGCTAATAAAAAACATGACCTGCTAAACACCTTGGCGGAAATTTAAAATAATTTGAATTGAAGCAAGTAATGACACAAGTTTGTCCAAATTTTAATGAAGATTGGAAATGGAAATATTTTCCTGGAAGAAGAAATTTGTAGAAATACTTAGATTAAAATAACATCTTTGGCATCGAATATTTACATTGTTTTGCAATAAAGGTAACAAGATCGATAAATCTGAATGCGAGCCTCAATCTTGATGACATATTTCAGCTTTGGCAATGACATTTCACAAATTACAGAGAAGTACTTATGAAGCTGTTGTTTACGAATACGAGTGGAAACATCTTAAAAAATTATTATACGTTAGCTTTAACAAGAGTAATGAGGATTCAAAGTTTATTTATGGTCACTACAGAAAAGACTAAGGACAGCCTAAAATTTTGTATAGGTAGAACAGGAACACTTTTCAATGCTTTAGAATCAGATAAGCATCACAAAAGATCAACAAATCACCTAGAGGACTAATGTTAGAATTTAAAAGGTTTTAAAGCCATACACTATTGACCGCCACCATAAATTTTCTTAAAATTATCTCCAACAAGATTGGATTATCTTTATTTTTATTCATTTTCCACAGTTAACATGTACAAGCAGCTGATCTAAAACAAATGAAGCTATCGTACGCAACTCGTATGAAAAACAAAAAAACTGATTGACATTCCGAGGTTTGTTTTGCGGTAAGTTACAAAATACTCAGCTTCAGCGGCGGGAGTAGATTTTTATCACAATAAACAAGATACCTTGCATATTGTCACATAGATTTACAGTTTTTTATCGAAGTTGACAATTTAGAAATATCTCCGATAAATAGGACCTAAGAAGTTGCACTGCCAATTTGGCAAAAAACAAGTGGGACTGTAATATGTAGAGCGATTGCTAGTGCTTTTGATTCAAGATATATTTGTGGCTAAGTGAATCAGAAGCATTAGGAAAATTAAACTTTTAAACCTAAAATTTTTAACTAGGAATATAATGGTCCTTCGAGCCGGATAGTTATCTGAGCATTGTGGTTTTTTCTTTCTCGCCTTTTGAGAAGCTGTAAAGTGCTTTGTGAACTTATTTTGAAATTCTCGACGTTTGAGAAAGGAAACCTACAATAGGAGTTCTACCAATAATTACATTTATTACAAAATCTACCGCAATTACAAAGTATTTGAATCTTACCTAACGAAGGTGATAAAATTGAATGTAAACACCGGAAACAATGATTTTTTTTTAAGTTGAAGTGCCAATTTAATCAACATCATGGCAGAATTAGCCAGCTTGAAAAAGCAACGTTCGACAATTAAAGGAAAGCTGACAAACATCGTAAAATACAATTCAGTGAAGCAAGAGACAGACGTCGAGGAAGTCAAAACTCGTTTAGCAAGGGTGGACGCCCTATTAACGGAATTTACCATCATTGAAAGCAAAATATTTGACAACAACCATGAAGAGGAAACACATTTCGAATTCGAAGATAAATAATATGTGGCAAAAACCAAGCTGAATTCAATAATAAGACAACGGATATTGTTGCCTCGACCCGAGTTCCAAGGGTATATTCGCTTCTAAACACTTCACACAATGTTCAAGGTGAAGCGAAACTACGAAAAATCAGCATACCACATTTTCCAGGCGAATATACTGAGTGGCAATCATTTTATGATTTATTTTCGACCACAATACTGGATCAACGATATTAAGCCCTGTTCAAAAATTTCAGTACTTGAAAGGGTCTTTAAAGGGTGAAGCAGTTGCCCTACTTTGACACATTAGTGTCGCCGAAGCCAAATATTTAGAGGCGTTGAACAAATTGAAAGGGAGATATTATCGCAAAAACATATCATAAACTCATTCATACGCTCGTTCATTGAACATCCTGTTCTTCATACTGCAAATGCTAGTAAAATGAAGAATTTGCTTGATTCAGCAGACGAAGTAGTGCGTGGTTTAAAAGCACTTGGTCCGATAGCACCGATAGCACAAGCCTGCGATCCTTGGTTAATTTACTGGTTAGTTAGCAAATTGGACGATAAAAGTAAAGGCATGTGTGTGGAAACCTCAGCCGGAATGGGCCATCCCAAATTAGAAAATATCTTCAAAGTCTTACAAATCAGGATTGATGGTCTAGAATTATCCAGTTGCTCCATCAAGTCAGTGAATTCCAAAATGTCAGTCAAGCGTCATACAGCTACAAGTGAAGTACCAACTATATTTGCATGTGCATTCTGCAAAAACGAAAGTCATTCTTTGTTTAACTATGCGTAGATTTCAACAAGTTACATGTCAATCAACGCAAAGAATGGGTTAAAAATGCTCGAAGATGTTATAATTGCCTCAGCGGCAAACATTCAATTTTCAAATGACTATCAAAACGTCGGTGTCAAATCTGTCCTAGGAAACATCACACTTTTTACATACAGAAACAGCAGAAATTGACACATCGACAAAGGAATATCTATCTACTTCCAAGCAAGGTCCACAAACCTCGAGCCTAAATACTAATCTGATGACATCATGCAATGCAAAGGTTCCGAGATTACAATCACTCTTGCCAACAGCTGTAATTACAGTACTGGATTTTTACGGAAAAGCACAGAGTTGCCGAGCATTGTTGGACTCGGGTTCACAAGCGACATTTATTACAGTCATGTGTCCAACGTTTGAGTTTGAAACGAGTAAACTCTAGAACAGCAGTAAGTGGGTTGGATGTTGCAAAAGCAGGACTTACAAGAGGACAAGTGTACAACCATCACATCATCAAAAATTTAAAATCGAAGCACTAATTTTATCTAAATTAACTTCAAGTTTACCAGCACAAACCAAAGTTTACCAGCCAGGTGTCATAGATATTTTAATTGGAGCAGATTATTTCTTCTCAATTTTATTAGACGGCAGAAAACAGATTGGGTCAGGTGGTCTCGTGATGCAAAACACAATATTTGGTTGTGTTGTCACTGGCAAAAACAAACAAAGTAGTAACAAGGTACTAGAATCCACATCGTCCTTTTTAGCAATAAACTACAGTGCACCAAAAGCCGATATCGATGCCACCTTGAAGCGGTTCTGGGAGATTAAACCTGTTAGTGATAAGAAACGACATTTTTCAACCGAAGAGGAACTATGTGAGCACCAATTTAAAGATAACTTTACACGCAGTATAAATGGAAGATTTGAAGTAAGGTTACCTTTCAAACAACAACCAGAGAACTTAAGCAATACTATTAATATAGTAATACAGCGCCATCGATGCATGAAAAGGTGATTCCAGAGGGATCCTGAATTCAAAGATATGTACCACGATTTCATGAAAAAGTATGAGTTACTGAATCATATGAAGAAAAAATCCGATGGCGATATTAGCAACGAGTGTTACCTACGACACCAAAGCGTACCGAGAAAAGTGCTCCAATGCTCCAGTTTTGGCTATAAGATGCTTCAAACAAATTGTTGACGATCACAGGCAATCCAATCTGGTAGCATGTTCCGAAATTAAGAGGAGTATATACGACGATGATTTAATGGTTGCGGTGGATACTGTACAAGAAGGGGTACGAATAAAGAATGAAATCAGCTCAATTCTCGATCAATATGGATTTTTATTAAGAAAATGGTGTTTAAATAATCCAGAAGTTCTAAATACTAAACTGACTAACGTCAATTCAAGGAATATTAAAGATATCGAAGATTTAACAGTCCAACAATCTCCACATGTAAAAGTATTAGGTGTTAGTTGGTATCCAACAAATGACTCGTTTATGTTCAAGACGTGTCTCAAGAACCATACAGATACCACAAAACGAGTTATTCTATCCGAAGCAAGTGTACATTTATTTGATCATCACTTCGAAAATTTCAAAATTAGAAATAAAGCCTTTTGAGAAAGTTCAATAGTGGAAAAAAAATTTAAAATCATCTTGAAAAATAAAAACAATCATACATTGCCCCAACATAATGGTAATATAAACATATTTTTGTGCATTAACGCAGAGTCTTTAATTACAGGACAGAAACTGCAAATAAGCTCTATCGAGGAATACCATCAGACCCAATGGAGTAAGACTTAAACTCTTGAAATGCTAGCAGAACATCGCTCTCAGAAATGCTATGAAAATTAAACATTGGAGAATTAAAAGCAATTACGTCTAGAGAGACAAAAGAAGAGGCAAAAGAAAAGGAGGCAAAGGGTTATAATAGGATCAGGTTGCACAGCAAATGAAACAGAAAGTTGAGTCAAGGTAAAATTCAACCTAGTTTGGCTTAATTGAAACCCCACAGCAGGAGAATTGATCTTGATTTTGCATTAGTTTTGTTTAGCATTAATATCAAAGAACGAGATCTATTCTGTCCAATGTGCATTGAACGATAGTAAGTGATGTCAGGAATATTGGTATCACGACTTAAATAGCACGAGCCATAAATAATGTCGGGAGAAGTAAACAGGCACAGAAATTTGGGTAAAAAACAAAAATACCGAGAAAAAAAGACTAAGAAGTACATTCTTCAATATTTTAAGACTACAACTTTTGCAGAGTGCTGATTTGATTCCAGACGACAAAATGGATAGAGAAGCAAACGGTCGGCTAACATAATGTCATAGATGCGTAAAGAGAATAAGAAAGTAAACGACCTACTCTGAAATGTTACATGAAGTGTAAATTTTAGAGTGTAAATTGAAGGACTTACCACTTTTTGCAAATTATACCGAATATATATAGGACAAGTTTTAAGAGGATAATCAAGAGCCGAATTTGTTCGACCTTACAAAGGTTTTTACGTCTAAACACAAACAAACATTCAAAATATTAAGTCGACCAAACCTACGTCACATGTAACCATACACTCACATTCTTTTCTTTATAGACAAATTGGTGTTGAAATTTTTTTTATACATTTTAATATCAAATCAATAATATATCGAATATTTCTAAATACATTTTGAAATTTGATATGAAATTGGATACAGATTAGAATTTAATGTTCTAAGGTATTTTATTTTATTTTTTTACTTTTTGACTGAAATATTTTTACGTTTGGATCAAAAGTCGATTTAAGCTTTTCTTTCCTATATATACCTTCCATTTTTTTTGCATAATATTCGTTTGAATATCAATTTCCAAAAGACAACGAAAAACCGAATAAAAAATAATTCAACATTTTTTTTTTGTTTGTCACAGGTGAAAATATAAATTTTACAAGTGGGAGACATTTAATAAAAAAAATAAAGGAAATATATTCATTTGTTCATCCGTGCCATAAGTGATGAGAGCTGAGATGATTTAACAAAAAATATACATAAAAAAAATATTCAATATAAGCAGCTCGAGTAGATTTTCTTTATGTCTTGTTATATATTAAAAGCTTTACAAGCTTTTACGGTTTTTTCTTTTTCTTTTATTATTTATTAGTATATATACATACATCACATTTTACGTATTCAAGTACTTGTCATTTTACGATTATTCAAATGGAAATACGATCTTATATTTATATATGTTAAAGCTTTTAATCTAATATATTCCTTTACTAAGCTTTACTTTAATCGAGTTGGGTTACACTAAAAATACAATTAAAAATGTATTGTTTAAAGCTTTAAGCTTTTTCATATATTTAAGAATAAACATTTTAAAAAAATGTTGTTGTAATTTTTTATTATGATTACAATTGATTTTCATTTTTCCCATTATATGTACTCTCGTATACGCGCATATTAAAGTATTGTTTCGAAAATGAACTTTTTTTTTATTAAATATTTAATGTGAAAAACCTATTATATTTTATAAAAAAAAATTGTATATGTAGATCGATAAAATTCGATTTAACATGTTGGTTGGCAAGACTAGATTTGGTTATGGTTAATATATCAAATTTGATATATGAGTTTTGACTTTTGTCTCGTTACAATTTTTTTTTCTTAATTTATAGTTTTTAGTATTTGGATGGATCAATCATCATTAGCTGTTTGAACATATTTTTTTTTTATTTTGATTTGTCCTTAAATAAGTCATATTTCAAAATATTAAAAAAACAAAAACAGTAAGATGAAATATTTAATATTACAGGAAAAGTCACCAATGATAACAAATATAAACAAATATAAATCTTTTTCTGTATCTTTATTTATAGCAAAAATTATAATAGAAAAAATTATAATAGAAAATTTATAGTAATAAGCATTTTGTAATAAATGGTCCGAAACTTCTCGGTAAAGTCGCGGTAAGGGTGACGTTTACGGCCTGAATACCATAATGTGTTTTCTTTTTTTTTTAAATGGTTAATGTTCAAAAAATAATTCGAAATATTTGTGTAAAATCTCATGAAAGGAGAAGGAATGCCATTTTTTTTACAAAAAAACCTAATTTGTCTAGCTGAAGAAATGCTTCGGAAAATAGAAAAGGACAAAAAAAATGTCTTCAAAATGATTATAGAAGTTAGTATATGGCAAGGCGCATATATTTAGTATTTTGTGGTGTGACTCATAAAACGTGTTTCCTGATTAAAAGATAAGGAAAATTCGGGGAAAACTATATAATTGTAGATAATTGGAAATATGTATAATATTTTCTTTAATGTGACTTTCTGTATATTAAAGTGCAAGCCTAAATGCAGCGTCTATCAAATTAGGAATTTTTTTCATCTTAAAGGATGTTGTGTTAAATCACATAGGAGTAACTTCTGGTAGAAATCTGTAACGGATCGAAGTGTAAGTCCCATTTGTGTCATCAAAACGACACAAGTGGGAGCCACACTTCTATGGCGTTAACAACCATCGTCTCTCATCAGAGTTGGCCCTCTGTAGATGGTGGTTTGGGTTGGATTCTCATCCGAGGAAACGCATTTCCAGTATTCTGAAACCTCGGTTGATCGTTTGCCTGACACCTAAAACAATTCGGTTCCAATATGTCAGGTCGGCCACATCCAAAGCAAAACACTTTATTAATGGGTTTTCTACAATAAAAATAACCATGGCCAATGTCATAGCAATTCCAACATTTCAAAATTCAATCTATTCTTTGTGGGGTTATTTTAGACTTGAGGAACGATTTGTGAATGCTTAATTATCATGGCGGATATAACATCACATAAAGTATTTGACTGTGAAGCATATGCTGCCGGTGATTCTTCATCTGGAGGATTAATAGATCGTCCTGTATTGAACACATTTATTGGATTAGTCTCAATTTCATTCACATACTTTCTGGCATATAACATCACAGGTTTAAAGTTGGTACGTTTCCAGTCTTCCAGAGTGACACAGTGTCTTACTAGATTACTAATATAATATATAGTTATATAAGCACATGCAAATTTTATGCATTTCTGAATCTACCGGAGGAATACGATATTTTAACATTAAAAATTGAATTTCATTATAAATGACCATAAATGGTTCTTTAACCTTTTCTTTCCAAGAATCGATCATATGCCTCACATCAAGATCCGTTCTTCTATCCTGGAACCGTTCGATTAAATCACATTTCAATTCACTCCATGATGCGTTGGGATTTAATTTTATATGACGCCAATACCAATTAAGCGCTAGACCTTTCAAAAAAGTGGCTGTTTCGTAACATAGACTACTTTCGGATACTCGATAGTGTTGAGCAAGATGTTCATACCAAAAAATAAAGCTTTCAAGACCAACAAGTAATGGTCTTAAAATTAAAGATGCAGTAAAAATCAGCAAAGAAGAGAAACAGCAAAACAAAGACGGAAACACTGAAATTGTCAGAAGACGAATACCACTCTTCATGTTAACTGTTAAGATTCTAGAGCAAATAGAAGATGAACTAGACAAACTCATATAAAATATACAAAGTGCTACTTGGAACAAAACTTTTAGTCATACAAGGAAAACCAATCCAAACGTAACTTATCCCGAAAAAGTGAGAGAAATGATTCAAAATAAAACAGAAGCTCGTAAAAACTGACAAAGAAATCGAACATGGAAGCGAAGAGAATGTTTAATAATTTGGACAATAAATTAAATCCTTTAATAAAGGAAATTAAAAACTAGTCAGCCAATAAATACCTATACAACCTGACAGGTAAATGACTCAGACTATCCTCTATGGAAGGTAACCAAGGTGCTGAAAAAATCCAACCTACAGGTCCCTCCAATTAAAAACAACGATACCTGGGCTAGAAACTACAAGCAAAAGACAGATCGGTTTGCAAATTATCTAATTCTGCAGCAAAAGAGCAAATATATCCAACTCTTTTATAATAACCCTCACGGGCTAAAATTTTTTTAAATTTTGATATAATAAAAAAAAGCTCAAAAATGGACTAACTGAGTTTAACAAAACTAAAATCCTTTAAAAAATTACGAAATTATTCAAAATTGAAAATTCCGATCTATACTCGGGTCAAAGTGAAGGTTAAAGAGAAAATCATAAAATATTTAAATAACCTCTTAAAATATTTAAATTCACCATTAAAATATAAAAATAGAAGATTGATTGATTGATTGACCATAAAGGTCATATTGCTATATAATAACTATAGTTTTAGTCTCATTTGCCTTCATCAACAAAATTATTGAATTTTGGACCCATAAATACTTATAATATTTATCGATCTGAGCCTTTCTAGAAGCAACGTATCGTTGACGTTTAGAATAGGTTAAACATTCATTTATTTATATTTTATTTCAAGGTAATTCGCATTTTTCAACTAATGAAATTGAATTTTTCCGTTTTGCTTCTAAAACAATATTTTTCGTATGCTAGCGTAAGAATATGACTTGTCTTATGTCCTTATGAGTACCGTTGCTTTTCATTTTACGGTATAACGAGGTCAACGTCACTTTCATTAATATCCACACCAGGTTTAAAAACATCGACCGCTTAAAAGTTTATGGTTCATTTTTCATAGCTTGAACACCTGCAACATCAATTGAATTTTGAAGTTGTTGTTGTTCAAGAATATCTACTTTAATTACACTTTGTGTAACTTTTCTTTAAATGACTTGTTTTCATGAAAAAGTTTGTTAATTTTTTTTGCCTGTATAAAAAAGCCTGTGTGGACCTATGTTATCCAGCTCTGGGGATGAACAAAGAAAACGTACGTTAAGATTATACAAACACCTGGGCATAAATAAATCAATTTACCTAATTATAATTCGCTTAAAAACTTACTTAATTCATCAATTTTTCGTAACTCACTGACTTAAGCTGTCTGCCTTAACCGACTAAACTAACTAAACTAAGTTATGAGGATTTAGTTCATGATATCGCACTATCACAAAAAGTTAGTTACTTACTGAGATATTTTATACTTTTTGTGAAAAGTCACCGAATAGTTACATCGAAAATACACTTTTGAGCTACAACCTGTGAGGCAATAGTGGAAGCTTGAACATTTTGATGTTTAGCTTGAAAAGTCGATTAAGGCACACAGAATAAGTTCAAGGCTCTGAAAATTGAACGTATGAATAGTTTAGGTTTATTTTGCATTCTTCTCCCGCCTTAAATCTTCAATCACCAATTTTGTATGCAATCTCTTTTCCAAAGTGTTTTACAAACCACTCATCGCAACTGTCACTAATTAAATGTCTTCAGATCCACCCTTAAAAAATATAAGATGGGGTTTGGTTAAGCATTAATACTACAAAAATACGATTTTTATAGCAATAAGATCCTGAAAAATTCGTTTGATTGAAGAAAGCAGTACCAACCATCGTGTTTAAGAAAATCCTATAGTAATTTAACTTTGTCTAGTAACTGTATTGATCTTTCCCAATTTTTTTTATATTGAGTAACTCTAATAGGACATCTTGGAATAATAAATATATTCGAGGAGTAATTTTTTTTACCTCAACCATCACAGGACCAACGGAGAAATTGTGTTTAAAGCTTTCAATATATATTATAGGCATATACGAGTAATGCATGTTTGCTTCGGTTTGGAAGTAAACAATTTTTTTAGAAGTACTCGTATGAGCAAGAGAAATGAAGTTTTTTGCTTCCAAAAGAAGTAAAAATGGTCAGTTTTAAATGCCACATTTAAAGATTTTTTAAAACAGGTTAAACCAGTCGTTTATAAAGGTGTGTTTTCTAAAGCTTTATGGTGGTGTCAACTATTGTATCTTATTTTAGTGAATAAAAAGGCACAATTCAAAATAATTACTGGAATGAGCAGCAACCGCAATTGGCTCGATACTAATTTTTAAAACAGCAAGTAGTAGAAGAAAAATACTAGATTTTGAATATTTATAAATGATCACGGCTGAACCTCGGAGGATATGGCTGATATTAAAGTTTTGTGAGGTATTAAAAACATGTTTGACTTGGTAAATTGGAAAAATGTAGTGATTGTGCAATATGAAGGCACGTTCACTAATATGGGGTGTGGCAGAAATGAAACAGAGCTGTGTGGAAGACGACAACAAAAAACTAGCATTTTTCTTATCTACTGTTGGAGATTTTACCTTCAGCATTTTGCAAAACATGTGTACCGGGGACGTGGTAAGTAAAGCATTTAAATCACTTAGTGGCTCTTAACAAACGTTTTTGTTTCAAATATTCATATTATGGCCGCACGATACGAATTTAATAAGACTGTCATGAAACCCAACAAAACTTATGCTGAATGGGTTGGCAATCT
The DNA here is from genome assembly GCA_963556175.1 of Tipula confusa. NCBI lineage: Eukaryota > Metazoa > Arthropoda > Insecta > Diptera > Tipulidae > Tipula > Tipula confusa. Next base: position 204,732,796 of record OY744475.1, read on the forward strand.
TCGTGGATGGCAAATAAATTGTTATTTCCAATGTGCTAAGGACACATGTAAAACTGTATTCGTCGATGATTTAATTAGAGTACCATCGTTATAAATAAGCCACACGATGTGGTTCGGGTGTCATGTTCGTTTTGAAAAACGTAATCAAGGTCGGCCTAGTTCCCGTTCAAATTGTTTACGTCCATGTCCTAAATGGATTTGCAAACACGATCGTCAACGCTGCCGGTTTGTCACTGCCATTTGTCATCACTATAGGAAAATAGGTCATATTTCTAGTGTTTGTATGACACGTTCCAGAGGTCGATCCACATCAAGGCTTAATAACCGATATCTAAATAATCACCAACTCGATAATAACGAATACCGACACCATGGTCATTATCGGTCATTATCGGTATTGGAGTTTTGAGTAGTCATAGTCCTAATCCTTGAGAGGATTACACTCAAATCTAATGGTCATTCAATATAATTCCAAAAGAATACTGGTGCAACTTGTTCTATGCGGTTGGTATAAATGTTTACCGATAACTTGGAAATCCGATTTGTACAACGACTTCGAAAATGTTTTGAGCATATGGAGGAACATGATTAAAGTGAAAGACACGTGCTTCGTTAAGCGGCTGTCAAGAAGGAATTAAAATGAATCGTCAATATAGGAGTGCTAAAACCGGTACAAACCACTCCATTGACAACTCCAATTATGCCAGTAAAAATACTAAAAATAAATTCGGATATGTGCTGATTTCAAGGTACAACTAAATCTACAAATTGAAATCAATCGGCATCAGAATCGATGAATTATTTTATCGACTACAAAGTGGACAATATGTCTCCAAAATCGATTTAAAAGATGCATATTTTCAAATCGAACTGACGGACGAGACTAAAAAATTCATGGTAGTGAACACATCGATTGGGCCTTATCAAATCCAACAACTACCATTTGGTATTGCCCGGTATGATCGTGTATTTTTCAGCAGTTAATGGAACAGTTGCCGGCAAATCTAAAATATTGTGCTGTTTACTTGGATGATCTCCAAGCACCGTGCTCTCACATTGTTTTCCGAGAACAAGCCAAAGGTTGGCCAAAATGTTTTCCACAGTTTTCGAATCAAATGTCTTACCTTCCTACCTATTTTCAGTGACAAGACACAATGTCTTCATTTAATGATATTTTTGCAGATAGATGACACACGAGTAGTCATTCTACCAACAATCAAATACAAAACGCTTAAGTTGCTCCATCAAGGACACTAGGGCACTACCAGGATGAAAAAGCTTGCTAGACGATATTGTTGGTGGCCATCGATTGATTATGACATTGGAAATATGGTAAAGCTTTGCGAGACTTGCTTAACCTATGGCAATTCAACAAAAAATTTTTTTTTTTAATAGCTAGCACCGTCCGTCCAGCTCAATGGAACGGATATATCTTAATTACGCTGGGCAATTTATGTTGAAAATTGGGCTAATCGCTGTAGACGCATTTTTGAAATATTCGTTTGTTGTACTCTTTGACTTACACTATATACGCTCTCTAGCAGTGAAAACCAATAATGCAATTCAGTTGCAAAAGAACGGGCTACCAAACAATATATCGATTGAAGAGAATTTTAGAAAATATTTATTTATTTTCTTAAATGGGACTAGTGTATCAGAAAGCCCCCTTACTATCAGAAGGTTTGTATGATTTTTGTAAAATAATTTTAAAGAATGCTAATTAGGTATTATGCTCAAGTGGAAGTGTTTTTATACGATATTGATTATGAGAATAGAGAAGGTTAGAATATTGGCCATTTTAGTAGCGGTTTAGTAAGTACCAAAGGTAGCAAACAGGATAGTTAGAAACTATTGTTATTCCATTTTTCTGAAAATAATGTGATTGGGTGAAGATCATCGAGCCAAAAAACGAGGAAATAGTAATTTGGGAAGTGTCATTGTATTATAAGTATTAACAGCATATGGCAAGTGAAAAACAAGAAAGCTTTTAAACCTTACATAATTCTCAATGCGGCATTGACAATGCTGGTCCTTGCATATCTGATACAGTGTATGGGTTTGTGGAATACTTGCATAGTATTACTTCCTAGAATATATAGTACGATGGTCACATTGAATGTAAACAATTCCTTTAACTCGTTTATAAGAGAAGCGCCTTAAGAGTGATTTATACATATAGTGCATTTACAATTGATTGAGGCCGATTGTCTCCTAGTGAGAATTCCATCATTTGACTTACTCGGTACAATGATTCGACATACTTGCAGTGATGATGCTAAAAAGAATGAAAATCGAATTATGACTGTAGTGCGGATATACACAAGTATGGTAACATACATTTGATTTTTTTAGAGGATTAATTTTCAAAGTGCAGACAGTAGGTGTCTGGCCACCGATTTTTCACCCCACGATATTTTTAAAAGATTTTGCCTTTAGAAAAAATGTTTATTTTTAAATCAATAAAATTGCCAAATCATATAAAATATGAAGAAACAAATACATTTCAATCGATATTTCATCTGCAACATCTGCAGGCAAACAAAAAAGAAACTGATAGAATTCACAAAACCCATATAATATTTATAATTGACATAAGTCATATACACTGACCTGAATTTAAAATGAAAATTATATAATATTCTTCGAGACATGTAGGTAAGTTTTTTACCTATCCTCTTTTAGAAATCTATATATATATATATATATATATATATATATATATATATATATATATATATATATATACATATATATATATATATATATATATATATATATATATATATATATATATATATATATATATATATATATATATATATATATATATATGTAAATATATATATATATATATATATATATATATATATATATATATATATATATATATATATATATATATATATATATATATATATATATAATATGATATAATGTAAATTCTAATAAAATAAAAAAATATTTACCTGACCGCCCAGTTGGTATTATCGATGATGTTGAACTTAATGTCGTCGGTATATGTAGTGTAGGTTTAGTTGGTTCAGAATTTGGTATTACTCGTCGTATTGGATCACAACAATCACGTTCTGGCGATTCACTACAATACACATTCGTATTATTGTACAACAATAGTAAAATTATTATTCCAATTGTAAATATTGTCGAACGTATAAAATAGATAAATTTATCTAAAATTTTCAAAATCAAATAATCCAGCTTCATGATGATAATTTTGAATTTGTTTTGCAAACGTAACACTAATTTTTTTATATAAATCTATATTTAATCTATTTATCTAATTTATTTTAAAATTACACTAATTTTATGTCGTAACATTTTATTTAAAGCTTAGTTTCAAATGAAATGAGCTTTAAGCACAAAAAACATTTTTTTCTTCTTCATTTTTCACTTAACTTTGGATATAACGAGGAATATTAGCATTAAGATGATTTAATTTTTTTTTTATTATTATTTCATTCAAAAAATGTAAGTGCAATTCTGAATCTGTCATCCAATATAAAACTACTATTCAATCACATACATAAATAATTGACGCAGCTATATTTAAACTGATTGTGAAAGGTTTCTTTGCCACGTTTTGCTCTCTCTTTATATAAACATAGTCATACAGACTATATATCATCATAACTGATTGTGATCGATTAGGAGAGATGACAAAAAATGATTTTTTGTATATAGCAACTAACAATATAAATGGGAGGATCACATCATAATGATACAACCAAATTGCCAGGACAAAACCTAAGCTTTTTGTTACTGTGTATACAGTTTTGTTTTACATTTTTAATTTTATTTGCTCCGGAAATGTCAAAAAAATATAAAAATATTGTAGCTTTTGGGTGACCTTTTTTATTTATGTATATAAATATTATTTGAGTTGGTTCAAAAAAAAAAAGTTGTAAATACGTAGTCGTAACAAAATATGCAAATGTTACGATTTAGTTCATTCCCATTAAAACTTTAATGTACATATAGAAATATATAGTATAGGTCCTAGGACTTTTTTATTGATTTTCTTTACTTTTTGCCTTGATTGTATGTTTATGTATATCGAAAAAAATCTAGATATGGCAACCAAATATGTGCCAGAGAAAGTTTTTTTTTTTATAACACTGGAGTAAAGTAGTAGGCGTTATACAGCAGAAGGGTGACGCTATTAGTACTTGATTAGTTATTGTATTGTGAAAGGGTGATTTTTAAATCAAATTTGAGCTTTTAGGAAAAACTTTAGAAAACAATTTTGTTTTAGCTGTACAATTTTATAATATAAAACTTTTGCTACAACTTTGTATAAAGTTTTAACTAGTTTTACATATTTTTTGGTAAAATACATGAAAAATCTTTAAAATATAATTTAATTTTAACTTATTTTAAATTCAATTAATTAATTTCCATATAATGGAAATCTGTGATAATTGAAAAACCATCGTTTGAAGAGAATTTTTAAACTTTTACTTGTTACTCTGATTTGATGAAAAATTCCATATTGCCAACAAAAAACATGAATTGCAAAAAAGTTGTACGATATGTATCCGAATATTTTTTTAATCAGTATCCAATCCTTTAATACTCTTTTGTTTTTGAATAAATCGGGAATCTTTTTTACTGTTTAAAATATCATTTTTTATTTTATCAAAGTGTTCAACGAAACATATTCGAAAATAAGCTTAAATTTAATAAAAAAGAATATGGTATAATCTTTTAAAACTAAAAAGGATTATTATCCATGAAAAAATAAGTTTTTTCTTTAAACTAGAAGGTATTGAAATATATTTTCAAATCTGAAAATGAAGAAAGCTTAACTGTCACTAAATCAAACCACATATCAAAAAGCAAACATTTATAAGTTTTATCTCGCAGTTGAACAAAAAATTAAAATAGTGTTGGTCTAATATTTTATTAACGAAAGCTTTTTTATGAATTTGGAAATTAACGAGTAAGTTTAAAAATAAGCATCAACAACAAAATTTCAAATACCTTATTAAATGCTGTATTTATGTCCTAATTTAAGTCTTAATATTTTTTATAACTTAGAGTAAAAGTTTAAATTTTTAAATTTAAAAAAGAAGCTTTTACTATCCTGTAAATAACAGGAGAGTAAAAGCTTCTTTTTTTAATTATTGTAAACCGACCCGTTTTACAAGAAATATAAGTCTTTTAGTGAGAAAGTATATCTAAAAGCTCAAAAATATATTTATTTAAAAAAAATTTAAAATGTTAAAGATTTAAACTATCAAACCTCCATCAAGAATAACAAGTCCCGAACATAGCACATTTCCTCACATGGATTTTTGAAATACGTTAAGAATTATAAAAATTATAGGCTTGGACCATAAAAAGTATACTATTTTGGGAAAGGCAATTTTGAAATAACTATTTTAATAACTATTAATACATATTTTTATTAATTTCGATCTAAAATATATACACATTAACGAAAACTTTTTTAAGAACTTTAAAACAAACGAATATTGTTTAAAACTCAAGTACAACTTATTTTTTTAAAGCTTAAAGGTTAAAAGTTCACTTTGAATCATGTTTCTGTGTAAATTTATGAGAAACAACATTTATTATTTAGGAAGTAATGTTGGTTCGAAGAAAATGAAACTTTTCAGAACTTAAATTTTTGATTGTAATATTACTTCAAAAATATTTTTTTTTTAAAGAAAATCACAAATTGTAAAAAGTTACAAGGATTTTAAAGGAAATAATTTAAGGGGTCAATTATTATTGTATTATTTATTTAAAGATGTATCTTTATTTAACAGCTACAGCTGAAAGATAATTAGCCAGGAAGATAATTATCCAGAATAGTATAGAAAGAGATTTAAAAAGACTATTTAAATCGCGTTAAAAAACTTTTATCTGAAAAGGCTACTATTTTATCTGAATACAATGGTAACTTGGCCAAGTTACTTCGAGCATATAGGGAAGGATTCAAACCGATTGAAACGAACTATTATTGAAGCAACTAGTCCATCTAAATTGGCTGATGCTATTGCAAGAGCTCTAGCAGAAGAAGTTATTATACAATTTAAAGCTAAAGATCAACCAATATCAATCCCACATTTTAAATAAACCTTTTCTAATGGTTAGGAAATGTCAAATCTGTCAGCAAAATGATCAGGAAACTGTTAATGGCTATCATCGATACGAACTTCACCAAAAAGACAGAACCTCGAAGCATTTCACAATTAATTTTATCTGAGTAGTCTGTGCTTATTGTAAAAAACCTGGCCATTTATTGACTGATTGTTTTATGAAAATAGATATATAGATGCACGGACCTGTGGAATCTACCTCTACTTTATCTTTCAAAAATTCAAGGGATTCGAGGGACAACATTCGGGTAAATCCTTCCGATTCCAAACCAAAATACGGACTTTCAGCTCTTGGAATTTCATTGAAAACATCTACGTCAAACTTTGTTTAAATTCTGGCAAATCAGACTTCTTATTATTTCTTGTAGATACGGGTGCTGACATAAGTGTATTATTAAGGATTTTTTGTCGTAAAGGATATATGTGTTATCCCATTAAAGTGCCAAATAAAGGGTATTACTTCTTACTTCTATTGCTGTAAATATAAAAAATAATGGTGAGTATATTCGTACCTTTAAGGAAGATATTTCTGGAGTTTTGTTGGAAATACAATAGTAAAGCCATTAAATAATGTTGGGACTATAAATATAATAGACTTTACCGAACAATCGGTAGAAATTATCGCTAGTTATTTAACCTTTAAAAATTTATATGATTTCGATATTTTAACATTAAATAATCCTTGGACTAATAAAATCGAAAGTCGTTTAACATTACTGTAATCCAGGATTGACACATCTCATTTAAACACTGAGGAATCTGAATCAATTCATCGTATATGTCAGGAATTCAATGGAGTATTTCATTTGGAGGATGATGTTTTAACTATTGTCTCATATAGTCTAAACACTGAAATTAATCGTCAAGTTGACGAAATGCTGAAAAAAACAATAATTCAAGTAAGTGAAAGCCACTGGGATTCTCCAATACTGGCACTTCCGAAAAAGTCAGTTAGTAATGAAAATAAATGAAGAGTGGTTGTTGATTATCGCCGATTAAATGATATTACTCTGGATCGAGTATTTTCCTTACCTAATATTAGTGATATTTTTGATCAATTTATTTTAAAACGCTTGACATGGCAGATGGCATAATATAAAAACACATAGTACTACCATGGTTTGTTAGCCCATTGGCATGCTAGATGTCACTACTGGTATCGTTTTAAAATAATCAAAATATTTGTATATATATATATATATATATATATATATATATATATATATATATATATATATATATATATATATATATATATATATATATATATATAAATAATCTGCTAAATGTCATATATTCATTCTAAATTATGACGATATTCTATTGACTTGACATCTGGAACATAACAACACAAACCTGGCAAATTGAGTAGCAACGCTGTTGCCCTCAGTCGAATCATAAAGGATCCTCAAAAAGCATAATCATAAAAGATCGATGCCCTCAGTCGAATCATAAAAGCATAATTCGAAACAGAAATTTCTGATGAAATTATTCCTGATGAACCACCTAATGAAAAGATTCTAACAATGATTCGTTTACATCTTGGCCTAGCTTTCTAAAATCAAATAATATCACTAAACCAGATACTCAAATAGAAAAACCTAACATTTTTGATACCCATGTTGTAACACAATCACAATAAAAATAGTTAGACTCATCTACTTCAAAATATTATCAAATCAAAGTCAAATCTCTAATACACTCGACATAGAAACCGAGGAAATTTATGCAAATGATAAATCTGGAATAATAACTATAACCGATACTTGAAATTAAGAAGAGGTTATTAAAGAATTTCATTTATCAACATTAGGTAGTCATCAAGGACTACTCCGAACTGTGAAACGAAAAAAATATTATTATTTTCCCCAACTGATAAAGAAGGTTGATCATTTTATTAAGAAATGTGATTACTGTCAGAAAAACAAGTGTGGGAAAAAATCCAAGAATACCCATAAAAATTACTACCACCTCTAAATTGCCATTTGAAAAGGGATATAGTTGGATCATTACCCATAAGCCCTTCTTAATTTTATTGTATCTATTCACAATAAACAATAACGATTGCTAATGCTTTCTTAAAAAATTGTGCTGTATATACGGTGTACCTAAAAGCATCTTTACGGATCAAGGTACTAATTTTCACAGGGAAGTATTTAAAAATGGTGGCAAAATGCTTAATATTAAGAAAATGAACTCCACAGCTTTGCATCCTCAAACAAATGGGGTTACGGAATTAATTAAATATTGCAGTAATATGATCATATTTGTTTAATCCATTGACATACCTCACTATATTGTTCAAAGTAACCTGTAAAATATTGGATGAAATCGAGTCACAACTCACGTTACAGAAGGAATTTACAATACAAAATTCTCCTTTACGAGAGGAATTTACAATACAAAATTTGGAGATTTTGATAATAAAATTCGTATATTTTTGGGACAAATTTCTGGAATCCCAGGTGAATTTACTGTTAATACAGATTCCAAGGTTATTTGCATTATTAAAGTAAATATTAGGTATAACAGATAAATCATTCCTCGAAATGAAAGCTGTCTGTGCTTTTGCGAAGTTTAATGATATTCCATTTGATTTTGATCATACAAGTATATTAGATATATCTGAGTTAATAATTTGTCAATACAATCATCAGCATATATGTGTTATTTAGAATATTTAACTACAAGTGGTAGATTGTTTATAAACAATCTAAACTATGTTGGGCCAAGAATGGTTCCTTTTAAAACACCTGTCGGTATTCGTTCAGGACTCCAAAATCCAACATTTTCTTTTTCAAGGTGATGTGCCAGATCATTGACAACATGAAGCAGAATAATGCTTGTATATGTACTGTGGTTACTTCGAAAACCAGATTGAAACTTAGAACCAGATTATCTTAGTAAATTAAGTCAGAAACAAATTGCTCGTTAGTCCAGGAGACTAGATTGTAATAAAATAAAATAAATAAAAATAAAAAAATCCAATAAATATATTTTTTTTTTCACTATGGGAATAACAATGGTAGTTTTTAATATATCCGGAAATACTGACCGCATGCTGCAATTAATATTCAAGTAAATCAACGGTGAAACAAGATTCGAGAAAAAAGCCTTTAAAAATTTCAAATTAATTTTATCCTGACCGGGTGAATTAGATTTGATTTCATGAGCAGCTTTCACAATACTAAGTCCAAAAGAGCTAGAAAGTTTCTCATTACCGGTTGTACTATCAAAATTAGGTAGCATAGTAAGGCCAAAGATACAGACTGTCTATCGCAAAAATAACAGTTGATGGATGAAGGGTTCATGTTAGTTAAAACATCAGACTTATTAGATTTGATATTCCCCAATTCAATATGATGGATATTATTCCAAATCCGTTTCATAGTTAGTTTACCAAAAAAGTCCCTCGATTTAGAACTTTTTTATCAAACTAGTTATTTTATTGCGCGCCCTGCAATACAAATTTTGCACCGAAATTTGGATACAGTTTTATAAATATCAACTTTCAGTAATGAAACTTCTGAATTATCAGAAGTGGCTTTGTCATTTAAACACATTATAATGTCAATAAATTTCATGTTTAATTTAGTGCTTACAACTCAATGTGTCTTTAATTTGAATGAAACTTGACAATCAAAGCTAATGAAAATTATTAAATCTTACTAGAAAATATTTTAAAACTTCATGAAATTCAAACAAAAGTCATGGTGGCTTTAGTTTGGGAAAAAGAACCTTAAAATCCCAATGAAATTTAAAAAGGCAATGTTTATAACGAAATCCTAAATTTAACCTATTTTAAATTTTAAAAAGGATGTATAATAGTTTATAATTTATCAAAACTTGAAAACCGTGCATAAAACAATTAAAAAGGCGACATACACTAGGAAGCTTATAGCATAAAAATTACTTGTTTTGGTTACATTAAAATTACAATTTTGACTTTTTGCTTATAGCAAAATTGCTAGTTTAAAATTTTATAAATGTTGTTTTTATAAATGTTGTTAAGTAAACCTTCCAAAGCTTCAGTTGTATTTTGCAGAAAAAGCTTGATTTAAAAACTTAAATAAAAACAAATTGTAAACAAATTCACAACTCAAATTCAGAATAAATGAGTTGGTCTTAAATATTTTCTTCGAGTTATATAAATAATGGAATAGGAAACTTTTCGTTAAATGTTTTTAATATCTACTTGTTCAGTACTTTTTTAACTTAAAGCTTAAAATTCAATATTGGTTTACCCTGTATGAAAATTAATAATTAAAAGTTTCAAAATTGTGTAACTTGAATCCCTATAAAAATTCAGATTAACATTCAACTTGATTAACCAACAATAAAAAGTAAGCTTTTATGTTCTATTTTGAGTCACTTAAAATTTTAATTTAGTTTTACCTAATTTATTCTCCTTAATGGAAGCTTTATTTAACAATTTTAAAACAAACGAGTTAACAAAGTTTTAAATATTTGTTAAAAGTAAGAACTGACCTATTATTTATTTTATGTAAACTAAAAAGTTAAAAGTACTTTTTGATTTGTAATTCTGTGTAAATTCATTAAAAACCACATTTATTATTTAGGAAGGTGGTTTGAAGCAAAATAAACTTTTCAGAATTGTTGATTGTAATATTATTCTAAGGAAAATCTTGAAACGTTACAAGGATTTAAACGAAATTAATTTTAAAAATTGATTATAACTTGGTAATCAAGTTACTAAAAGATAAATATTGAAGTTTAGCTTAAAAAATAATTGGGCAGAATATTAAAAGCTTTTTATTCCATTTAAGTTTTTTGTAAAATAATCAATTTTACATTCTATTTTATTGTTAATATTTAATTATAAATAATAAGGAGTTAAATAACTTTTAAGTAACAAGTATGAAAATTCCAAATTAAAAAAATTCATAGCAAAAAATTTAATTTAAAAAAAAGTTTGGATTTAATATTTAAAATAAAAAAAATATAAAACTAGAACCTTAAATAATTAAATTTTTTTTAATTAGAAAGCCTGCTATTTAAATTAGGTTGACTGCATTTCTTATTTTCAGTTAAAAAACTGATAAATTCTCAAAATTAAAATTTAACGCACTTAAAATTTGGAGCTTGAAGTTGTTCTATAATTTATTATACTATTTATTTTTGGACGATTTCAAACAATTCAAAACAAAAGCAGTGTTAGCTGTACAAACAAAATTTGGAATTATATTAAAACAAAAAGTTTGAAACAATTGCAGAATTAAGCAACTAATTGGAGTTTACAACTTACACTTGTAAATTTTTTACACTAGGAAATGTGCTATCATTTTTTGTTTTGGTCAAACCTTTATAAAATTAGGAATGTTTCTTTTTCTTTAAAAAAGCAGTTTTAAATTTGTGGGTAAAGCCTAAAATATTTCTTCCAATTTACAGTTTAAAAAATTTGTTCAAAGTGAAACTTCTAAAGTACAATTTATGTTAAAAAATAAACTCCCAATATTTTATAAAGATAATAAGACATGGGTTGATTAAAGTAAGATTAAAATGCAGGGTTCATGTTAAATTATTGAGCTTTATAATAAAAAAAGTTTCTATGTATAGTTAATCTTAAAGAGTGCTAAAAAGGCAATGTGGGTGACTTTTACTCAAACGAAGTTTGATATTTCAAGCATGACATCCTACTATAAACTCTATCAAATGCATAACATTTCTAAAAATTAATTTAAGGCTCAGATAGTAATGGACATAAATAATGTTTTAATTTAGTATATTTATTTTAAATTGAGAGTTTAAATATAATTTTTTACTGAAATTAAGTATATAAAAGCTTTTAAGCTTAAGCAAAATCCACCAAATTTTTTAATGGTTAAAAAACTAAAACCGAAAAAATTGCGTAGCACGAATTTAAGGTCGTTTAATCGAGCTTTAAACCCGTGCCAAATACAATTCTAAATTCTGCATATACTAGAAAGCTTAAAGCATAAAACTTTTTGTTTAAGTTACATTAAAATAACGATTTGTAAAACTTCCAAAGTTTCAGGTATATTTTGCGGTAAAAGCATTATTTTGAAACGATAAATAGAGAACTAATTGTAAAAAAATATACGAATTAAAATTGTTTGCTTTAAGATAAAAAAATTATGATTAAGGAAACTTTACGAATAAAAAGTTTCAAGTGTCTATTTTTTTCAAGTTATAAAAGTCCTAAAGAAAAAAGAAAAATTCAATGTCGGTGAATTCGTCGGAAATTCATCTCGGTTTTCCCCGAATTAAAAAAAATTAGTAAATAAAAGCTTTCAAAAATTTAAAAATTTTACTTGAATCTCTATAAACAGTTCAGATTAAAGAACCTCGAATTTAAGCTCAAAGAGTTCCTCAAATAGTTACAATGTATGGAATGATAAAGTTTATCCAAATTTAATAATGTCAAAAACTACCTTTATTTTTACAAACAAAGTTTTGTTATTGAGCTTAATGTATTCAGAAATCTATTTAAAAATATTAACCGTATAATATATCACTAAATGTTGTATCTTGATTAATTTTATTAAAAATATGTAAGCTTTGTTAAGATGCCAATGGACAATAATGTATCATTGAGTTAAAAATGATAAAAAGCTCAACGCACCAAACTTTTTAATTTAATGTTTTTTAAATATTGTTTGACATGTTAAAGAAGTTAAGCCTTATAGAGCTTTTAGTTATTTAATAATTTAGAACTTAGGGTTTTGGAAGGTTAAACATGTAACGGGGCACTTCATGACCTTATTCTAAATTAAACTCATTCAACCTAAAACGTCTTTACCTATTTGGTCATTTATACATTTTTTTGCTCTCGTCCATTGCAAAACAGCTAAATTATGTTGTTTTGCAATAATTTATAAAATCAAATTGAAATAGGGAACTTTATAAGTTAAAAGGACATTTTCCCTTGTTAATATAACTTACGAATTCGATACCATAAGAACATCAAGGTCAGGAACTATTTTCAATTTCTCAACTGGCAAAATAGCTACTATCCAATATATTCACAACCACCCTTTAAAATGTTGATCACTTTTGCATCTTTAAAGAGCTTAATTTACACTGTTCTAAATAGTTTTACATTTTATGCTGCACCATAAAATCAGACATGCCACTCTTAAAAATAATTTTTTGATAATGTGAATTTTAATTTTAAATCATTCCGTATATAGATAACCTACTTGTTACCGAAAAATCATTAAAATAGAATTGAAAAAAAAATTTTACGTTTATTGCAAACTAAATATTTCAAAGTGACAGCAACTATATTATAAATTTATTTTTCTTGTGGCATCCGATTTATGAGAAATTGACAGAAAATGTTATATTCTACCACCAAAATTTACTTAATTATAATTTAAAACGTGCAGTTTTCGTCTTCCCCAAATTTATAAATGAGATATGAGCTTGTGACATAATATATAGTTTTTTTTTAATATATACGAGTATATTTATTGGGTATATGAGGGTGGATATATGTTTTATGAACATTTACTAATTAAATACGTATTCAAAAAATAAAATAAAATTATGAGATTAAAACCATTAATCTGCAAATCATCGTAATATCATTAAATTTACAAAGATAAATCGATTTTATAACAATTCTTTAGAATTTTCGATATTTCGTTAAAACCTTATCTGCTAATGAGTTACATATTTAGATAATCAATATACGTTCAAATTTATTTTTAAAATGTGATGGGGGTGTCAAAGGGTGTTTTTTTACGCATATGTTAAACTTCCAAACATTCAAATTTTAAGATATTTTAAAATTCTCAAAAAATAAAATTTAAAGCTCTTTGTTCTAGGTAAATCACATTTAAATTAGATATGACATATTGCATGATGATGTCACGTTGAAAAAATAAAAAATAAAAAATCTACATATATTTAAATAATTTAACTTTATGATGTGTGTCGTGTGACATGTTACAATTATTACACATAATTAGTAACACTCGCAACCACCTAAGAGAATATAAATAAACAAACCAGGTTGAAATCATACTTTTTTTTCGAAATTATTAAAGTTATGAAGGCTAAACAAGTTGTAACTAAATTTTTAGACAGATTTGGGCGGCATAATGGTGGATATTTTTTAAATAATTTGGGTGAACGAATGTTAATATAAAGTAAATTTGACATTGCCTCAATAATGATCAAAAACTAAGTTCCATCCACAATTCATAATCACAATCGTATACTACTACTTAAGTATATCACTTTATACGACACACATTTTCCATTATTTAATAGAAAAAACAAATCCACTTAAGAGTTTATTATGTGTGCCTCGATGGAGCTTTTAAATGATTTTTATTTCGAGTGTTTTAGTTTCTTTTAAATTCTTAAATAAAAAATACTTTTCGTCATTAGGTTAGAAAAATTTTTGAAAAAAAAAAATTACACCATTAACTTAATGCACTTTACAAATCACATCCCAAAAGTGTCCATACATATGTAAACGATTAAAAAAATTAAAAAAATTAACCTCTTAAATTTTCCAGTCAAGAAATCTCAAATGTCAAAATTATGTTTAAAACATTAACCCAATTCATTTGTTTTTCATTCAAAATGTAATTGCAAAAGCTCGTTAGCTTTTACAGATTCTATAGCAAAAAAAAAAACAAATGAAACGAATTCAATGCACAAACATATAAATAAATAAATTAAGTAAATTTTCATTTTTTCGCACTGCATCTGTTCAACACATACAGTTCATCATAAAACAATGGATAGAAAAAAGTTTTCCAGCAGATTCTTTTGTTTGTTGTTGCTGTTGTTTGTGACAAACTTGATTCAATTAATTATGTTAAATTGTCTAGAAAGCTAAAACAAACAAACAACTGAGAAAAAATGGAAAAAAAGCTCTTATAATATTTTTTTTTTATGGAATGTTTGTTTTGTATCCCCGGCGCACAGACAAAAGCACAAACTAATCCATCCAAGATATGAAGTCGTTGTATCAAAAAAAAAAAAAACATTTTCTTTCCGTTTGAAATAGTAATAATAATAATAATAGCACAGCATTTTGTAAAGGTATAGAGATGGCATACAAGCGAGCTTTTTCACTGTATATTTTAAACCAACACAGTAAAAGCTTATCGTTATTTTAACTGCTGCTGTTATATTCATCTGTACACAGATTATTATTATTTTTTTTTTATAATAAAGTTACAACATTAATCATTTTTAGTTTTGGTTACGCGAAAGCGTAAAAATGAAGCTTGCTGAACGAAGAAAATACATAAAAGTATGAATAAAATTGAAGATGTTATCGTGTATATTTTAATCTTTTAAGACGACTAACTGTAAAATGAGTTCGCGTAATAGTTAAATGTATGTAAGCTTTTAATTAAATTGAAGCGAACACAAAAAGTTTTCATCTAATATTTTGTAAGTAAAATCAATAAAGTAAAGTGGCCTTGAGCTTTTACCAACCAAACGTATTACAGTAAACCAAAAATTAATTTGATTGGGGCTATTTAGTATGTAAACCTAAAACATAATCCGTAATTAAGGTTAGTTAATACAATAACAACCACAGTATAGTTTCGTATATTTTATATCCTTTTTTTTCGGTGGTATACTGTAAATATCCATTTCCAGAGTGTATAACCTTTTCCCAGGTAACTAATATATACACACACATAGAAGGGTACACACACAAATACGAAAACAACAAAATAAAAATATTATTTTTTAATTATTTATGCATCCAGTGGTCGCATGTCTGTATTTAATAAACAGTGCGAGCTTTTTTTATTTATTTCTACATGTTCCAATCCATGTAATCATATAGGGTTTCAAAATGCATTTTTATTGTATGTGTATCAAAATGGAATAAACAATTTTTTTAGTTTATTACTTATTCAGAATTGTGAAATAGAATTTGAATGAAATAATAAATTTTAGACGAGTGGCACTAAAAACTTTTTAACACTTGTCAAACCACTAAAAAACTTTGAACTCAAAACTGAAAAGCTCACATTTTTATATTTAAAAAAACTTCACAATTAAATTTATGGTATGATCAAATCAACAAACTAAGTGTTGATAATTGCACATTTATATTTATATATTTAATATAATAAAGCTTTCGCCACAAAAAATAATAAAAATTTTACACTTTTACACAAAATTAGAACACTTTAATTTTTTATTTTGTATCATCACCCACTAGCATAGTTTACTATCATTTATTTTTAACTATTTCGATATAAAACCAAATCGAATTTTAGAATCGATAAAATTTATCTAAATTATAAATAACAACATTAACTTTTTTAACATCGAAACTTTTTTTTATATCAAAAAATATATATATATATATATATATATATATATATATATATATATATATATATATATATATATATATATATATATATATATACATATATATAAGCTTTTTTATTGGATATTCGCCCCGCGCGTTCCAATAAACTATACCAAATAAAAAATGTTGATGATGGCGCAACAACTTTTTCAAGACTACTGGAAAATAAATTTTCATTTCGATTATTATTGTTACTAATTTTTTATTTTACTTTGCACTGTATAATGTTCTCCTTATTTACGTTTTTACTCGGGTATAACGAAAAATCGTTAAAAACGGAAAAAGCTCGTTGGATTAAAATCGTAATACAAACCGAACCGACGAAGGAGAAAATTGTAAACATAACGAAAAATCAAAAGTGGATTTAGTGTAACGTTATGTATACGATAGATTTTCTTGTTTAGACGCACAGTCACACACACCTGCACACGCCTACAAACAAATGTTTATAGTAAATTTTCCAATATTGTTTTTACTATAACGGGTCAAGATTTTTATTTTCCGTGTAATCAGCTATTTTGTGTGTATGCTAAAATCTGGAGGTAATTCAATATATGGGGGGATAATATTTTTTTTTTTTTTAGTTTTTCTGTATACAATATGAATGCTATATTTTTCAGAATGATTTTCCATTTTGGTTTTTTTATTCGGCGCGAGAATGGGTGTTTGTGTAAGTGTATCGAGGTGGAAAATAATGATAGTAGTAATATGAATAATGCAGGTCAAGATTTTATTTTATCTTTAACGTATTGTATCTTTCTTGTAGTACTTGATACAAAATAATTTATTGGGAGAAGAAGAAGCTTGGGTTTTGGTTAGTGTAGAAATATTTTAATATGGGAAAACTGGATATTAACAACGAAAATTTAAAGCAGATAACATTATAAAACAAGTAAAGGTATTAGATAAACAAGGAATATTCTAAAATAGTTGCAATAGAGTAGACTGTAAAAATAACTTTAACAACATCTAGACAACAAGAAAGCTGAACATTTTACTTACCATTCTCTATCGGATAAGCTACTTAAAGTGATTTTAAATGGTATACCCAAAGGCGTCAACATTGAGGAAATTAAGCAGAACCTCACGAATAATGAATACACATTGAAAAATATTAAAATCGAAGACAACAGGGAAATCATAGAATTATCTCCCAAAAAAGGCCAACTACAAAATGGACTATATCTGCTAAAATTTGACGCAAAAAATATCAAATTGAAAACATTACACACAGTAAAAAGCATTAATCATGTAGTTGTGTCTTATCGAATAGACATTCCAAGAAGAACATCGCCCACATAATGTCGCAGATGTGGCATGTATGGCCATACATCATTTTGCAGTATAACATTACGGTGCTTAAAATGTGGAGAGCCTCATGAAACAGCAGATTGTAAAGTACCTGATACCAACCTTAAATGCTGTCTTTGCACCGGAAATCACGCAGCAAATTTACCTGATTGCCCAAAACTACAAGAATATGTGCTCATTCAGGAAAATGTTAATATTAGAAAACATCTAAGAACAACTAACAGCAACAAAAAAAGAGACTTATCAAATTAACATCCTACAAACATCTATAATGCCGAAAAAATTGCTCTGATTTCAGAAACATGGTTGAAAGTAGGTACATCTCTATTTGACCCTGAATATAAAATTTATAATTTAAACCACAAATCAGGTCGCGCAATAAGGGAGGAGTTGCGATCTTAGTAAAGAGAAATATTAAACATTATTTTTTTTTTGTTTTCCGAATTCTGCCATCTGTTCTGGGGCCGAAGCTCTCCCAACTCTTTCGCAGTTAATTTTTAACGTCCTACCTTACGCCGTCACTAGCCAAATTGAGGACTCACGAATACAGGTTTGATTTTAAATCCATTTGCACATTGCACTGCTCCAGCCAGCCTGCACTGACATGGACGATGGTTCGGTCCATGGATTCTGCACTCCACATTGTTTGCTGCCTTCTTTTCAACTGCAAATTATAGAGGCAATTGGAATTGAAATTTTCACAAACCTTGGTAATATTAAACCAATAGCAGCTTATTTCAAAGGTGGAACTACAAATTTCTTTTTAAATAAATTTAAATAAGATATAGAATATCTAACTTCATTTAAGTCAAAATTTATTATTAAAGGCAATTTAAATGCGAAACATCCCCATTGAAACTGTTTCAAAAATAATAGAGATGGTTCCGTTCTCTACAACCTAATGCTAGTTAGTAAATGTACAATACAATTTCCAAATTCTCTAACTCACTATAACCACAACTCGAAATATTTCAATCTTGACATACCCCTAACAAACTACCCTTAATCATTAGATAATATGAAATCTATTCAACATTTAAGCTCAGACCACCTCCAGGTTCATTTCCAGTTAAACTCGAATTCCCAAAACAATAGTATGCATCGTAGGCTATATTAGTCCGCAGCTAATTGAAAACTTTACAAAACGATCTTAAATCGCAATTTAAATCTAAGTAGTGATTCTCACATTAAAAATATTCAATCACACAACGATATTGATGCGGAATTCTCATATTTAAATGAGTTAACCCTGACAGCTAAAAATAAATGCATACCATTTTATAAACCTACAGCTTATAATATTGAATTCGAAATCCCCGAGCCGACAAAAATGTTAATACGGATTAGAAATATGCGCAGGCGACAATTCCAGCGAAAATATTCTAGCAAATATTCAAAACGATAAAAATACCAATAAAATATGGGCAATCAGTAAAAATCTACATCTTCGAAGTAGACAAATTCCACCATCAAAGACGGAATTAATAATCGTACTTTGTTAACGAACCAAGAAAAATGTGAATCGCTAGCACAAATATTTGTTGGCATTCATAATAATCATAGTACTTATTTACTTCCGGAACAAATAGTTTCAAAACAGTTCACACAGATTTAATACCCTCTAACAATTTGGTCAATATGACCACTCCAAGAATAATAAAATATATCATAGGTGCGATTAAACCCTTTAAATCTCCAGATGAAGACACAATTAAAGGTAGGTTAATCAAAAATCTTCCTAGAAAAGCTATTGTATTTATAACATACCTATTTAATGCGTGTTTAAAATGCTCGTATTTAGCTAAAAACTGGACAACTGCAAAAATAATCCCAATTACTAAGCAAGGGAAGGACAAATCAGAATTATCTAGTTACTGACCAATAAGTTTGTTAAACGTAATAGGAAAAAATTTCGAAATAGTGATTAAAAATCGACTTGACAAATTTATTAATGATAACTCTTGCCAGATGAACAGTTTGGTTTTCGCCACGAGTGCTCTACGCATCATCAAGCCCCTCGAATTTACCGGCATGTCAAAACAGCATTCAACCAAACGCAATCCTTATCCTTTTTGATTCGGAAAACGCGTTTGAACGAGTTTTGCACAAGGGTCTAGTTTAAAAGCTGATCCAAAAAACTCCCAATATATCTAATTAAACTTATTAGGAATTACCTTACGGTTAGAGAATTTTTTGTATTTATATCCGTCGAATTATTTTTATGCGTCGAAGAGCGGCGAGATACTTACCAATTAATCTTAATCTAGTAGCTGATAATATTCCGGTCCCATTTTGCAGAAAAGTCAAATATCTTATGGCATATGGTTTGACAGAAAAAATACATTTCAAGAACATATAGATAACGTAGTTGAAAGTTCTCAAAAATTAATTAGTATCCTTTATCCACTTCGATGTCGTAACTCCAAACTCAGTGTGAAAAACAAATTATTGATATATAAAATGATAATCAGGGCGAAAATAACGTATGGTAGCCAAATCTTTAAATATGCCGCTTTTATTGATAAAAACGACTGCAAATCGTTCAAAATCGTTGTCTTAAAATCATTAAGAAGCTTCCACGGAGATACCCAAATTTCTTGCATTCAGAACTAGAGACCATAGCCGAATTTATATCTCAATTAGATATAAAATCCACTAGGTCGCTCCTGTTTTCAGAGAACGCTATAATTTGAAATTTAATTTCGTAATATTTTTGTTTAATATAAGTTTTATTTTTAGTGCACGGTTTCATGTAAAAATTTAAATAAAAAAAAAATAAATAAATAAAGGTGATGAGGATATATTAGGAGATAAGACGGAGACAAAGGAAAAAAATGTTCAGGAAGAGTAAAAAAAGACAAATGAATTGTCACCAGAAGTCAACCAATTATAAAATTAGTGAATCTACCATGAAAACTGCAACAAATCTAGTACAACCAAAAAACAGTTACTACCATCATTAAATATTGCGACCGTAACCAGTCACCTAGAAATTCAGTCGCTGATGAAATACATTACTGACAAATAGTATAAGGAAACAGCGCTATACAATGACGTCTAGAAAATTAATACCGTGGACTCAGATAGTAATAAAAACTTAAAGAGGCTCTGATGTAAAAAAGTTTCAGGCAAATATTTGACCTAGCTGGAAATAATGAGCAAAGAAGTGCCAGCCAAATGTAAAATTAAAACATTAACAACCTTTCAGTTGAAATACGGCCGCTTCAAAGGTAATTTGGAGAAGTAATCATGATAGCAAAACTTGATAGCGATAAAAAATCATACAGGCCCATTTTGTTGCTGAACTTGTCGAAAATCTACTTATACTTAAATAAGTTAAGCCAATAATTTGACAACAATCTAATTTTTTTACATCAATTTGGATTCAAAGAAAATTATTTCACTATAGAACAGGTGCATAGAATGACAAACATAATTAAAAATAAACGTTAGGTGGTGAAAGGTATTCTCACTACTTTCCTGGAAGCATTCAAAAGACATTGTTAAGCAAAATATAATTATGAAAGCTATACGAACTAAAGAAAAGTTCTGCGTAGTCCCGGAAGGGAGTGTCTTGGGACCACTTTTAATGCCAAACTTGATGCCAAACTCAAATAATGAGAGCATGTAAAAAAGAAAAACAGGAACCATACTGGAGCACGACGTCAGAATAGCAATTGGTGACTTAAATTCTAACTAGAGAATGCAAAAATTTAGACTCATTTATGTGAAAACATAGGTCTGTACTAATGTGGAAAGAATGAAATACTTATCGGTCGCGCCTGACCTCATAGAGGCTAGCACCTTTTTTACTCATGAAAATATCCACTTGGAAACAGAGACACACCCTCGTAAGACGTCACAAAATCAAATTAACCAGATGGTAGTTTCAAAGGTTCAAGGGTTAGTTTCCACGCTTTATGGGAGGTTTTAAAACTTCGGTTGTCAGTGCCGCCCAAGCAATTCTAGAAATGGTAAAAATTAAATCCAAATGATTGGTCGTCTTACTGATAGTTTTCTACTTTCTAGGAGAACCACCAAGGAAATTTGTAGAAGGAAAAGGCGTGAATATTGGTAGGTTAAAGACTTAAGAATACAGTAAGTCAGAAAGGAGCGCGATTATCGTAGTTTTTTATACTAGTTACTGGACTGCACCATACCTTAGACTTGTTTTAACGACAATCGGGACCAAGACAGAAACTTCCCTGTTAACAACGATGCAGTGCTTGGCACTTGGTAGGGACATTCCTCTGATTTATTTAATGTTCAAGATGTGTCAAATCCTGGGTTTGACACATCTTGAACATTAAATAAATTGAGGAGATATTAAAGCGTGTTTTGTCGCTCTCAAACGTGTTTTGTATACCTTACGTCCACTGCTAAGGTCCAACTTCCAACCAGCTGAAGTTGTAAAAGGTGTTGATCAGACTCTTTGTCATATGTATGGTTGTAAAAGTTGAACTATGATGGATGAGTATGGTTAGTAACATTCGAGATAAGAATCATGCGCTTGATTTATGAACCCAAACGTGACGATGACAACACTTACCGAGCTTTATCCAATCACGAGATCCGGAATTTAATGAAAATTTTTAATCTCGTTCATGAAATGAAAGTACAATGAGAACCACCATTTGGCAGGCACAGAAGTTGCTGTCGGATGGCTCCTCGGTGGTACAGAACGACTTTTTTATACCATCTCCCATAAATTTAGTGCCTTTCGATTAAAATTAAACAACCTTAACTACTTTATTATTTTCAAAGATCCTTCCTGATTTTACACGCTATTTATCAGGTAGTGAACATATTAAAATTCAATTACTGATAAAAGTTGTATATGTCAGTAAGCAAATTTTAAGCTCCAGCACCGATGTTTTGTCAAAAAGCTTAAACAAAAGCTTTGATATTTTATTTAAAACAAATACTTTATTAACCACATATCTTCAACCATGACTTTGATCTTTATAACTTAATCAACGCGTTACTTCAAATTATGACAGTTACTAAAGAAAACCATTCTTACCTTAAAATTATAAATCTATTGTTTTGCAAGCCCACCACGACCGATAGAAGGTTTTAAACAACCATCTTGAAACAGCAGTTTCAAACTTCAATTTTTTTTTGCAGCTTAAGTTAATAACTTTTAGTTCAAATGCCAGTACTCCTTCTGATATTTTAAAATTAGATCTACATTATTTAATAAATTCCAATTTTCTGCTGGAAAACTGTAATAAAAAAACTGATTTTTACATAAAAAAAAATGTGAGAGTAAATGTTATTCCAAGTTTAGTTGCACAACCATTATTCTAGCCAAGTGAAATTTTGGTTAATTTTTCTGAAAAATTTACCAAAATTTCAAATTTTTATTTAAATTTTAAATAAAAAATTAACTAAAGTATTTTTAAAATATTTTTTTTATACTTAGATAAAAATGAAACAAAGCTGCAAAAACCTTTATTAAAAGGCCGTGAAGATGAGGTTCAAAACTATCACAATGAACTCACAGCGACAGAAACAATAGAATTATTGTGGAACTTATTGTGGAAAGACACAAGTAAGGTGAAACAACCAATACGTTTATGCTTTCCAATTCGCAAGGTATCTAGCCAAGCCACGATTCAGATAAAGCAAATACATGTTTGCTCAAAATCTCAGTTAATTATTTATACAGAATAAAGAAATTGGTAACCAAGAACTACTACCTGATAAATCACGCCAAATGATGCAATAAATCAATACAAATGATGCAACAAAAAAATGGTTAGTATATTATAGATCTTAAAAAAATTAGCATAGTGCATTGCATTTGCTTAAGAAGCATAAAAAAAAATAAAACAATGATCTTCCGGGAAAATGTATCAAATAAATCATGTACATTTTCAATGCTGTAATAAAACCCAGTTACATCTTTGAAATTGGAAAATTTCAGGAATAAATCTAAATGCAGATCGTCCAATCAATTACATAAATTTTACCCGCAGTTCTTCGGGGAAAACAACTTTAATGCACCAGCTGAAATTTCGATAATTGCATGTAAATTACGAGCACAATTACAGAACAGGTTTTACGCAATGAAAAACAATTATCTGGTTGACCAAACATTTTAGGTAAAAATACAACAGTAAAACCACTAATTTATAAAAAAAATTCAATGCCGGAATGTTGTACAAGGTAATTTGCGGAGCCGAGTGCTATGATTTAAATAGCGGCTCTACCAATATTAAATAATGAAAAAATTGAACACGTTTGCGGCTGATATAGCAATATCAGCCACTAGTCAAAATTTAAAAATTAAAATTAAAATGGATAGAAGCAATGAATAAACTAAACTGGGAACCAACAAAATATTCAGCTATATGCATATAATATTTTTTACCGGACGATGTGCAGACAATTCTAAACATTAAAAATTAAAAAAATGTATCCCATAGTAAAATCCAAATTATTAAATGGAGTCACCTCAGCAATTTTTGCAGGTCTACAATAGTCACCCTACCACCAAATAAACGAAACCCGTCAGAAAAACAATTGCAAGACATTAATTATAATAATGAAGGAGTTTTTCAATTCAATAGAGCGTATATATGTATATTAGTAAAATACTTAACTGGATACATATAGGAGTCCATGGCAAATTGTGATAAATGAAACCAAAGATATTTGCCACCTTTATGACCATAACGAGACCCTCCTTGGCACTAATTTCGATGTGTTGTTTGTCACTTGAAAGTTATTTTCTCTGACTTTAGGATTGAAAACGTAATAGTCTTCCAATAAAGACCGAAAAGGTGAAAAGAAAACTCGATTAATTGAAAGAAGCCACAGTCAAAACGAAATAAAAAATCTTGCCCTAGCTCACTTCACATCAGACTATCTAAATTTCCAGTAAACGTACAACTACAGCAATTAGTAGAGCTTATAATCGCCCCCGGATAAAATTTATCTTTGTATACTTGGAAAATAAGTGCGATTTTTTAATATATTAGTTTTGCATTAAAATTGAGATAACATATTTCAGGATACAAGCATGTAACTAAGAAACCTTTGTCTCTTTATCACTCATGATAATAGAGTGGAACTTGCTAAGCCCGAGTTTTGTATACTCTACCATGCATCACATCATTTGCACTGTGAATCTTCGACGAAGAAATTCTATAATAAAGATGTATAAAACCAAAGTCACCAAGTTCTTTAAATTTTATCAAGTTAGATTGTGTTACATGTCGTATCCATAGCACACCTAAAATTAAACTAATGAAACAGTGTGAAGCCGTTTTGAAGAAATTTCAATAGCACGCCAAGTAATCAACAAAAATTGCTTCCATCAACAAAAATTGCTTCCATCATTTAAATCAAATTCATATTTTCCAGGTATCAAAACCCATAAATTTAAAGACACAAATCGGAACGGAATGTTTCGGAACTAACGGTAATTTCATTGAACAGTAAATTATTTTCCAAAAAAAAAACATTATAATGATGCTAGCAATGAAAAAAAAAATCCTTCATCATCATCAAATTTTTTATTTTTTTGCAGTATAGCTTGGTTACGTAAATCATCCTTCTAAGAAGTGTCAAGATGCTGTACAAGTAATCTAATTTTTATTTAGTTCAACATTTTACGGTTTTGTACATATTTTCGACATCGACATGGTAAAATTGATGAATCTTGAGTGGTTGATAACTTTAGTGTTCATCATTTTATTTATTTTTTGGTTTGTTTGTTGAAGTAAAAGTTTTTTAAAACATTGTAATACATATCATACACATGTATACACACACTGATAACCTATGTGAGATAATATATCGAACGGATATATGGATTTTTGAAAGATTTATTGTTACACTTAAATTTTGGGTATATATTTGTATAAAGATGAATTGAATATACTGTGCTGTGTATATCAAATCATAATAATAATAGTCCCGAGGCGAAATTTCGTTTTTTATGGGTAAGACACGCACACATCATACATTTGAACATATCTATTTTCAAAAATATATATATGTACTACTCATACTTTATACGTCAATTGTTTTTCGTTAAAAACATTTAAGTATTGAATGTATTCCCATACCTTCCTGTTCAAAACACTTGTGTGTGGTTAGTTGAATGCAAAAATACACTTGAGCAATAGATACACTAGATTTGATATATTATATCTTGGCTCAAAACATTAATCCAATTTTATAAAGTCATACAAATATAATCAATCATAAAATTTATCATCCGTTCAATTGGGATACACATAATAAACCAGACCTTGGCCTCAAAACGTTATATAAAAAAAAAATTCTTGTTTTGCCCCCATAATTGATTGCCTGAATATCATTAAATCAATTACAGATAATATGTCACTTCAATTAACTCACAGTCAAATTCTTATATTTAGTTGTGTTTTTATGGTAAAAACACGCACATATGAATTTTCACATATGACTGTACCAAGGTAAGAAATTCATAAAAATTCGATAAAAAATTGAACAAAAAAAAAAGCCATTTGTACAATTTATAATGTATGTTACAACATATACATATATCCATAATATATAATATATATATATATATATATATATATATATATATATATATATATATATATATATATATATATATATATATATATATATATATGTATATATATTTATATATATATATATATATATATATATATATATATATATATATATATATATATATATATATATAAATATATAACACCAATATCTCGATTTGCGTTACTTCATCTTGCGTTTTATTTGTCTTCCACAGATAATAATTGTTTTTGCAGGCCATTGCCAGGCCGTACCGAATCAATAATCCGGCTCTAATTGTATCGAATCTAAGTTTGTTTTTTCCATTTCTTACTCGAAGATAAGAATTCGTCGTCTACCCTGAGAAGCCTTTCTTCCCGAAAGCAGTATTTGTGCTTGCCAAATGGCGGCTTTCCTTTTAGAGTTTGCTTCACCATATATTTTAGTTTAGCTTGCACTAAAGGACCAAGTGAACTCGCAGTCCTTTTACATCATAACTAAATCAGTAATTTTTTCAAATTCCGGATCTAGTGGTTGAAGAGCATAACTCTCCTTTCAAATCAAGTTATCCGACTCCTATACTCCATTAAACTTGGTTTAGGTAAAGCCAAGGACATGTCTCGGTACGCCACTGCGCTTGATCGTGTCGGGAGTATGAACCTATATTTTCACATTAGTCAGTTTTATTTTTGCCAGCTTTATATAGTATTACAGTTATCAATATTTATTCTAACGTTGTGCTTCTGTATGGGTCTCATCTAAATTCATTAATCTAAATTTTTATCTGAATGAATCTTTATTTCGGGTTAACCAAGATCCGCCAGGTCCACAAACGTCGCATTTAAAAAACAAATTAAAGAATTATGCCTGAAAGACAAAGTTTATGTCATAAGTTACTTAAAAAATAGCAGTTTACGAACACTTCCGACAAATTTGGAGTACTTGCAACGGCTGAAAGAGGAAAATCCAAATTGGCAAATAATTATGTTGAGATAAACATCACAATATAAGGATGGTAAGCAGATGAGGGCAACTAATGCTCGTATATCTCAAACACACGGATGTGTAAAAGTTATTGCTATTAAATCAGGAATTTCGAATTTTATAGGATCCAATTTAT
This sequence comes from Tipula confusa, assembly GCA_963556175.1. Lineage (NCBI taxonomy): Eukaryota > Metazoa > Arthropoda > Insecta > Diptera > Tipulidae > Tipula > Tipula confusa. Next base: position 204,760,226 of record OY744475.1, read on the forward strand.
CATAAAACTTAATGTGGTAAAGAGAAAAAAGTATTGGAAAAGGATGACAACCGATTTCACTACACACTTTCGGCTTCTGTTGATGGATATGAGGAAAAAATTGGTTCAGTTCTCTTGAGAATAAGATTCTTCTTCAAACTAATACCAGATAGAAGAGTTGCTCTAAAAACAAAATGCAACAATATGGAAAACTATCTAAAGAAAGACTAGTAAAAAAAGGATAAAGCTTTTAAAATTTTTAAAATTTAGTAGCCTTCGCTCATATATCGAAGTAATAAATCAGCATGGATGGCAAATTTTTGAAGAATGTATTTGCAGCATCAATCTTTCAATGAAGAAAAGTATCGAAAAATGTTGCTTAATGTCGATCATTGTCCAGCACATACCGGCATAAAATTATAAAATGTCAAATTAAAATTTTTACTGGCCAGTATGACTTCAAGTGGGTTAAAATTTTTGAATTTGACTAAAATAGAATTCAACGGTTTCAAAAGCTGTAAAGTTAATGTAAATCGGCTAACTGATATTACAACTTTGAATTATACTATCGAATGAGTGACTCATAATATGACCAGCTATGACCAGCAGTGAGTGCAATAGACTTGGAAAATATAGTTTTATTTTTAAGATCAGATCTTAAGTAAAGAATTCCAATAAGGTACATTTAAAACAAGGTTATTTAGATATTTTGCAATGGCAGTATGAAGCCGCCAAATTTGCAAAGATGCTTAATAGCAGTAGCATGACCTCATATTTGATGATCTGGTCAGTAGAACAACAATAAGAAAAATAATATTTCACGTATACAAAGTAACCTGAAAGTTTCTAAAGGCGCTCAAGTATTGTGTTCTGATATTGTGAAAAATCAGTATTACTCAAAACACAATGCCAAAAATTTAAAGTAAAAATGAGATTTTAATTTTTCAAATGTAAACTTTTTTAAGTTGTAAAGTCTTAAAATCATCTAAACTTAAGGCACAATAAAATTTATATCACAATAAAATTTATTTTAAAAACTTTTTTTTGACAGAGAAGGCTTAAGATGAGTTTTTTACTGACATACACCACATCACCAAAGAAACAATAAAAGAGTATCGTAGAAAGCTATTGACAACTGACATCCAAAATCATTGTATGTGGAACAATTCTGCTGTATACCTCAAATATTTAATAAAGGCTTTTAAAGAAATGAAAGTAATAAATATCGATTATCTATCAATTGTTACCACTCGAACACTAGAAGCTTTTAATAGAAAAGAAAACTTCAGTACAGCAAAATTTTGAAAGATTGAATAGTAAGTTTGTTAAAGTTTCTATAACAAACGGGAAAGTCCTGTCTGAAAGTTCCTTACAAAATTTTATCACTTCCACTTACTACCACCATGCGTCTAGTATTTGTGATAAAGCTAAATTATTTTTGGTTGGTGTTCTGGACAAAGATTATGATCTATCTATTTATGATCACTGAAACATGGCTTACCAGAAATGTTAACTCTTAAGAATTTTTTTCGTTTGTCTATGTAGTCCATAGAAAAGCTCAACATGACTTTGATATTATCCTTAAGAGAAGAGATGTGTTGATTGCGTTTTGAATAATTATCTTGAAATTTAGGTATACATCAAATGGGAGTTTGAAAATACCATCAATGTAAACCAGGAATAAGATAGATCCTAAAACTGACCCTTAAGAAACCCTTGACCCACTTAGATGGTGATTAACACGCACTTCCTGAGTACGACCAGTAATGTAAGAGCAGAGCTACATGAGAATTGTCCCTCGAAAGTTTGTTCTATATGTTCGTATTCTTCCTAAACCCGAATTTAAGTGGAGACCTTCCACTTTTCATAACATTTTCAAAAATTTTGGAGGGAACGGAGAGTAGCGATATTGGTCGGTAGCTATTTGAATATGACTAATTTTTTTTTAAAATTGGGATAACTATTTGTTTTAGAGCAGATGGAAAAATCTCTGTGATCACACTTAAAAAAAAATATAAAATATCCACAAGAAAACAAGCCATTAAAGCCATAAGCCATAAATTATTGGAGAGAAAATTAACAATTATATATACTCCACCCGGCAAAATGGGGGGATACAAAAGCTTCGCGTTGAATCATAGTTTTCAGTCAAAAAACGAATTTTTAACGACTCATCTATGAATAATCTAGAATCTAAAAAGTAAAGTAGATTTATCGATAAGAGTAGTATTTTAAAAGGCAAATATTTTTTTACAAAAACCACGTGATTAAATTTCTCGACAATTTTATCTACTACTGGTTCTGTAAAAATTGAAAGCATAACATAATAAAAATAATAACTTCCTTAAGTATCCTTTCTATATATAATACATAATATAATCTTGAAAATGTAAATAAAATAAAATTGTTTTGGCCCTATATATACTTATAGTTTTGTATCGCTCTATATTGTTGGACCAATTTACCAAATTTGTCTCATAAAAATTAGACTTTTTCGAAAAAGGAAACAAGTGCAAATAAAAATGTTGTTAAGTGTTTTTTTTTATTTTTCGTCTTTTGTGTAACGAATCCTTGTAGTTTTTTTTTGGAATTGGATGCTTTGGATGACATGCTTAAAAATAAAATGAAATGTAATCCAAGGATAAAAATGACGACGGAAATATAAAGGATGTTATTTTTATGTGTGGTGTAATCGTGAGAAAATATGTTCTAAAAGCAAAAAAAAAATTAGGTCGTATCTATATTGGTCTCTTGTATATCTCAAGATTTTGCAATTATATACAATGCTTTGATTTATTTGACAAATATTTATAGCATTTGGTTTTGAGATGCAATTATTCAAGGTTATCTTAATTTAGTTGGCACGGAGTTATTACAGTGATAGCTTGAATAGGGCTAACACAATTAGAAAAATTAGAGCCATAAATATCTGTCAAATAAATTAGAGCTATAAACCCAAGACAGGTACGAGTTCCAAATATGCATTTATAAATGCAATCGTAAATATGGAAAAGATCGAAATTTGTCCAGCTTGCAACGGCAACCAGGGCTTACATAAGTGGGAAAGGTTCTTTCAAATTGATATATAACCTCTAAGTATTGGCTCTTTGCAAACAAGGGATTGTGCTTCAATTGTATTTGAGTTATATATCTGTAATGACTGTTTAATGCAAGCGCCGATATTATATTAGCCATCAGGGTGAAAGATGAATTAGGAAGAACTTGGTTTTGCAAACTAAATCTTCCAATGGAAAGAGCACAAATTGCAGTATCATGGTTGGCAATTTTAACAATGGTTACATAAGGATTAGTTACCATTGACCTAATTCATCGGCCGAAGGATTAAATCATTAAAGCACACCTGCTAATCTTGAAAAAATTAAAACTTTTTTTGCCAGTAACAGCAATCAAATTAAATGAAATTGAAAATGTTGCGACGATATCGAACAGATTCCACAATTTATGAATCCAGGAAAATCGAAACATTATTAGAGCCGATTTATTTTATATTCCACGAGATGGTCGACGTTGGAAAATAGGTTAGTTACGCGGAACACGACATTGGATTATGTAATCTCGGAAGGAAATCACAACGCATCTAGACTAATTAATCTAAATTTATAATTTAATGTAGACCATATATTGAGGCGTTTTTGGGAACAAGAAGAAGTTTCCAGCGATCCATTGAGAAGTCCGGATGGAACAAAAGTTGAGGAACATTTTCAACAGCTTGTCAAGCGAAATAAAAACGGGAGATTTATTGTTTCAACATAATACTAGTGAACTAGACAACATCATCTCCAAGGATAGCGATAAAGAGTTTTTTCAGATTAGAATGACAATTTTTATCTAACAATAACCTTTGAGTCGAATACAGGAAATTTTTAGACGAGTCTCAGAAATTGAGTCACATGCTAGAAATAGCAAAAAGTGCATGTATTGAATCGATGATAATAAGGGATTTTATTTGCCACATCATGCGGTAATGAAACAAGGTAGCGTAAAAACAAAGATTCGAGTGGCCTTCGATGGTTCATATCGAGTTATAAGTGTAGTATCACAAATCAATATTTTTTTAGTAGGACTGATAATTCAACTTTCGAATATAGTATTGCGGTTTAGAATGCTGCTTACTTGAATTGGCGAACAAAAATATGTTGCAGCTTTATTTTTTGTACGTGGATGATTTGTTAACAGGTACACAGACTCTCCGGTAAAATTAAGTGAATTAATTCAAATTGATGATGGAACGGTGACGACTAATTCAAGGATTTTACTGGTATCTAATGGAAGCCTAATAACCTTTAAAGTAACAGAACTTCAAACTAAACAAATAACGAAGATAGTAATGCAGTCATAATCATCGAAGTTATTTGATTCATCGGGATGGTTGGCGCCTTCAATTATTATAATAAAAGTAAAATTTCAACATTTATTGGTGTCGAAATAGGATGGGATGATCAACATTACTGCAAACATAAAAAATCAGTGGATCAAAATCCGACAGCCATTTAAGCTTTTCAGAAATTTGTGAACTGAAAGATACATGAAGTTTACGAAAAACATTCAATCACATGCATTTGCAGATGCAAGAGAACGTGCATATGCTTTTGTATAGTCGACTATCGAAGTAAGTCAGAGGAAGAAAAAGTTGATTTTCTATAGTAACAGCAAAAAGAAAGGTAAGCCAAATTTAAAAAAAATACCTGTTCCAAGATTAGAATTATTTATTGCAGTTTTATTGGCTGAAAAACTGTTAGAAAAGGTGTCAGAGTCGTTCAAAGATATACCACACATGAAATTTGCATGGGCAAGTTCAGAGATTGTGCTTGCCAGGCTTATAGTGATCACCGAAAAAGATGGAAGTAATTTGTAGATAACAAGACAAGTGAAATTTTGAATCTCTGTTCTAGACACAACTGGTCTCTCGTCGATCGAAAAATAATCTTATAGATTGTGCTAGTCGTGGCATAAGTCCAGCAAAAATGTGCACTCTTCATAGTTGGTGGCATGGACCTTGATGGTTGAGAGAAACGCATTATCAACAAGTTACAAAACCAACTGTCCAACCTCTCATGAATATTCCACAATATTGGGGCGAAGCGAGAAAATGTCCTCTAACAACACTTTATACAAGTAAAACAAGAAGAACACTTTTTGGCAACGTTGATTGCACGCATTTCGTGATATCCTAAGTTTTTTTTTAGTTTTTATTCCATGTCATTTGTTCTGGGCTGAAGCTCTCCCAACTTAGTTTCACTTAGTTTTGGTGTTGACCAAAAACTAAGTGAACTGGGAGTTTTTGCACATAATCAATCAACCAAATTCAAAAACTTAGAATGTCAATATAGAATTAAATGAATAAATAGGCAGTTATATTTGGTCCAAAACTTTATCGAATGACATTATATTTCTCCACTGGCACCATATTTTGGAGGTGTTTGAGCATCAGCAGTTAAAATTGTGCAAAACACTTATACAAAGCTATACAGAAAGCATAAACATTACCTTCGAAGAACTGACAACACTGCTTTGTAATATCAAGGGGACAGCTAATATCAGATCCATTTCCATCACATCATTAGAAGTTATCAACATCGAAATTCTAACCCCATTTCCTGATTGCTTCAACAATTACAACCATACCTGAGCCGTTTGTAGAACCAAACAAGATGGCGGCTTATCCAAATTATGGTCAGTAAACTAGTAACGAGCTTACCATTTTGGAAAAATTTAGTTTGAAATATTTAAACACTCTTCAACAGCGACAAAAATGGCAAGATGCGAAAGACAATATACAAACTGGGGATATTGTGTTATTACAAAAAGAATCTTTACCAGCATGCAAATGGGCGTTGCGGAAAACAATTGAAGTGTTGTAAATAAAACCGTAAAAAAAATTATTTTTCGCACCGTTGAAATATAATTTTCTGCACCTTCTTCATGTGGGGTTTAACTAGTTCTCTACTCAAGACTTAAGTTTTCATGACCCTCAAGACCATTACTTCTTCCCCAGGTCGCAGAAAGGGAAACTTCAACCGAATATGGCTAGTACCAGGGAAAACAAATACTTGGGATGGATCAACAATGGTCACACCCAAACAAAGGTGGCATTGCATTCTCTGAAAGCTTCAGGGCTAAAACGAAGCTATCTTCGTTAATATAAAACTCTATCAAAGGTGCCTATTTTGATATTTCTCTTGCAACTCGTGGAAATAAAAATAAAGAAGTTAGCAATGGAAATATTGAGTTTAATACAAATGGAGAGGAGTTAATAAAATATAAAGAATTAAGTAAATAGTAGTTCCCAGTGCAAAGCTATCAGTAAGAAGGAAACGACAAAAGAAACACATAAAAAGGATTAAAAAAGTAACAAGGTCAAAGAAGAAAAAACACCATTAATTAACGATACTGGCATATCAAAATTTGCAGCGTTGCATAAAATCAATCACAGATAAGTAATATTGTAGAGTAATACTATTGAAAAACGATTTATGGAAAATCTATAACCCTGACCAGACACATATAGAGCTTTAGCGACGAAGCTTAATTTATAGATCATCGAATAGTATACTTAAAAGGGTAAAAACCAGTGAATTTATCTAACTTTTAAAAAAAGGATATAATAGAAGATATCAAACTACAAGGGGTACAAACGGAAAATGCAGCAAATATTACAAAAAGACAGAAATTTCAAGAGGTATCTAGTTTTTATAGTTAGGTAGGTTTTCTTTTTTTACACATAATTTTAGTACCAAAGAAAATATTTTTGCCAACGTCAATATAACAGCTATTTGGGATAGAGAGTATTATAAATAAAAATTCACTTTCAACATGTGCAAACTGCAAATAATTGCATCTTGCAAATTAAACACGCTGTATTGTTGCTAAATAATTACATCATTCTATAAAATGTCAGTATCATAGTTAACAGCAATAAAAATTACGGAAATATTACAACTATATCAAGTATGGTAATAAATGGACGAAAGACAGGTTCACATAAGTAGTAGCATCTGATCAGCAACGCACAATTCCACAAAACCTTAGTAATCTGAAAGACATCAATAATTATATTATAAGCTTGTATTATATATATTATATATATTATATATTATAATATCATCAAACCACTTATTACATGGCTAGAAGAGCGAGAGAGGAATGAACAATATTTGTGAATGAAAATTTTAAACATCATGAAGGTGTAAAAATTTAAGAATAAAATATGCAAGCTCAACAATCAGTTACATAATGAGAAGGAATCAATTATTTCTTTACTTTTCTCTCCAAGACACATCTTAAAACAGAAAAATATGACAAGATTTTGTCATATCAGAATCTTTCTATGTGTCAAAACTAGCAACCCCGAAGAACTATTCGCAGGAAGTCGATCATATAACTGCGAGTTCTTTTTAGAACATAAACCACCAACATGTTGGTCTAGCGACAATAGCAATACTCTAGATCACTTTGATTTCTACATTACAAGAGGTTTATTCAAAAACCACTTCATTTTAGAAAATAATGAACTACTTAAATCGTCTTACTCACCAGTATGTCATTGAATGTTCGTTCAACGATTATTACAAAAGAAACTTCATAAAGACTAACAAACTATAAAACTAATTGGAAACTATTTGAGAAATGGGTTGGAAACAACATCAATCTTCAAGTACCACTCAAGCATCAAATTCAATGAAAATCCACCTCAATGAGAAGTTGATTTATTAATTAAGAATATTCCACAGGTAGCATAGTAAAGCACTTCAATAATTAAAAAGTAGATGCGCAATAATTTCACCTATCCAGTTCAGATTAGAGAGTTGCTAGGTTACTAAAAAGTGAAGAGCAATAAAAACATGACAGAAAAACCGATCCCTACAAAAGCAAAATAAGCGCAGAATAAAAAATAAAAAAAAATGAATCGTTTAACTGATTGCTGTACGTAGTCCTACTGGCAATAAAGGTTCCAAGTATTTTTATGGAAAGCTACAGCACCACTAAAATTACCAAATGAACAAAAATGACTAATAAAAAATGACAATGGTTATTGGGTAACAAATATCCTAGTATAAAATTAGTATTATAAAGAAATACCAACAATATTACGGGAGTTAAAAGCGAAAATAAGCATAACCTAAGTACAAAAAAATTATAAGCTTATGTAACAGGAGGAATTTTTAAATCATATCCTGAGAAAGGAATACGATATTTTTTTATAAAACCACCATGACAACATCTTCGACTGAAACGTGTACCCTCAACAATGGAAATAGCAAAAATTAAAATGATACCGAAACAAAACAAACTTGTACCGCAACCTTTCTGGATGTAGCACAAACCTTTGATAAAGTATGGCACCCTAAATTGCACTGAAGCTTAACAAAAGAATACTTTTAAATTATGAAATCATTTATTGCTATATTTTTACCCATATTTTCACGTTAAATATGAAGAGGGAGCTTCCGAACTAAAACAAATATCATCAGAGGATCCCGAAGGTAGCGTTTTGAGACCACCATTGTATTTACTGTAAAGACATTTAAATCAAACATAATTCTACCTTTCATAACAGTCACCATATACTTACAGTGAGAAATTAAATAACTTAACTTTAAATCACAGTTGTTCGTGTATCTCCATATCAATTAAAATTTTCCTGTTTCTAGATAATCGACTTATTTAATATACAAACAGACATAGTTGTTCAAACACCAAAAATTGAAAAAATGTATACGCGACGGTTCGTATACATAAAGTAATGAATGAAAAATCTAATTAAATCCAAATTTAAAAGAAATTCGGTATAAGAAAAAGGAAGCAAAAAAAAAAAAAACAAATGAAAATTTAATATGAAACATCATTTATCATGATATAATCAATTTTGATTGTCAAATTTATTTATAGAAATGTTAAAGTTAATTCATTTTTGGTTCTATATAATATGTAGCTGCTCTCTGAATTTCATTTTTTTTTATATCGATTGAAGTTAATATTACGGTTTGATGTTATTGTAAAGACGATAAAAAAAAATGCGGGAATAATTCCTGCCTATCGATAATAATACTAATATTAATGTATAAATATAACAATGGGAGGTATGACCCTTGAATAGAGTGGATTTTGTTTGTAAATCGACAGCAAAACGACATAAAATTCACCCGACAATCAACAAAAAATATAATTAATTGATCGGGATATTTCGATTTTTTTTTGGTTCATCTTGTTAACCAACAAAGTAAAATGACAAAGTATAATTTTTTTTTTGTTTTTGAGTGTGGTTTTAGATTTTTTTGTTCTTCTGTGTTTAGGGAAATAAATTAAAGATTGTTTCTGGACACCCCACAAATTTTAACTAAACTAATTACACCTAATTGTTATGGTTCTTGTATATATATAGTGTCAAGACGTGTATATAAACCACAGATTTGTTGAATTTTTGTTTATGGTTTGGTTTTGACAAGGCCGTAGTGGGTGAACAGCCAAACACACATTCAATATTCAGAATTCATATTGTGCTAAATGATAAATGATAACTTTATATTATACAAACCAAAATCATAATATTTCAATTCCCGAAAAACAAAATAAATTAAAATGTTTCTCTGAAACATTTTGAGGTTACATCTTTTTTTTTAAATTAACTAACAAGCAGCACAAAAAGTTTAAAGGAGACTACTACATCAACATGCCCCTCCATCCATATAAACATAACTATAAGTTCACAAAAAAGTTTTTTTTTTTTTTAACTTTTACCCAAATGTACACCAAACAAAAAAAAAATTTACCGTTTTTTTTGCAATTCGGTTCCAAAAAAAAAACTGACAAAAGCATAATTAATTATGAGCTTTTAGTACGTTTTGATTGGATACAAAATATACAAATTTGTGTAGAGTTTTGTAAACGTACAAGAGATAGTAAGATTGGAAGATGGAAAAAAAAAGTTTTAGAGTTTCGGTTTTCCGTTATGAAAATCGTATTTGATAGCATGGTTTGAAAAATTAAAATTATTTACAAATCTGTTTAACCACTTTACGTTTACTAATTAGTAAATAAATATGTTTTGGTTTGGACTTACATTTACAAAAAATATTTTGTGTTTGGTTGTTAACCCTCGTTTATTTGTTTATTTAGAACAGTAGCGTAAACATATGTGATTGATGTAAAGAACAATTTAAAAAAGATTTAGATTTTCAAACTACAAGTTATTTTTTTGGTAAACCTCTATGATAAAACTACGGAACAGCTAACCTGATTGTGGAACATTATTATGGAATGATGATGTCGAAGAAGATAAAAGCAATATGATGTCAATTTTAAGACGATCAATGAGGAATATTTTATTTGATTGTATACCATGTGTTAGTAAAACTGCGCAACCGCAAATCACAAGTAAATAAGTCGGTAGTTGTAAGATCTATCTATAGTGGTTTACAGAAAAGATCAAATACTTAACTTTTTATTAAAGTCAGATGAAATTCACTTGATCAATCTCAAAAGTTGCAAATATGTTTGACTGCTAATAATTACCAAGTGTTCCAATTGAAAAATTGCAAAACTTCAAAATTAGTAAGACTTTCTCAAAGTCACTATATTTATAAGTCATATACAGGGTGGCTGAGACCAAGTAATACCAAATGAAAACGCTGTAATTTTTTTAATTTTGATTATTTTTTATTGAAATTTCGTGGAATATGTTGAAAACATATTACATTTTATGAAAAACATGTTACTGCTCGATATGACCTCGTTTGGCTCTGATGTTTTGATTCAGAGCTGACTTCAATGCATCAACACTTTCGTATTTTTTAGTGGACACCTTACTCTCCAAAATGAACCATATGGAGAAATCCATGGGATTCAAGTCTGGTGAATATGGTGGCCATTCTTTCGACGAAATCAGCCGCGGAACGAAATTTTGTAAAAATTGCTGTATCGCTCGAGCTTTGTGTGACGGTGCCGAGTCCTGTTGGAATGTCCAACGGTTCGTACCAAAGTGTTTACGTGCGCAAGGTAGCAAAGCATCGTTTAGGATTTTTTGGCGGTACACCTCTTGGTTTACTTTGACTCCATGTTCGATGAAAACCAGAAGAGTGCGTCCATCTGCAGTAACTGCAGCCTAAACTATAACATAAGCTGGTGATTGCTTGCGCATGGCAACTCTTGTGTCCAAATTATCGTAGGACTTGTGCTCTAACCAAACACGATCATTTTGTTTATTCACAAACTGTTGAATGGTGAAAATTTTCTCATCAGAAAAGACAATTTTTGGAATTTCATCACGTTCGGCCAAGGCCTTCAATGCTCGTGTTCTTTCAAGCCTAACTTTTTTTTGTGCCTCCGTAAGATCTTGAACTTTTTGTATCTTGTAGGGCTTCAAGTGTAGTTCATTTTTCAATATGGTTTGAACGCTGTATCGTGATACATGTAGACGTGCGGCTAATTGATTGGCACTTTGACGAGGATTTCGTTGGATTCGTTTCTTCACCTTTCGTGTTATTTCTTTTGATGTTGCGCTCTTTTTAGGACAGCCTCTGTTGCGTTTAGCGATGCTACCAGTTTCGTTGTATCGAGTTATGGTTCGATACACAAACATTTCATTTACATTCAAATGCTAGAGCTGACAATTGCTGTTTGCGAATTTCCTCCCAACTACAGTGCAATTACTCTATTACGCTTGAATTCCATTACGATTTTTTTTATTAAGATATTAATTTAGAACAATTATTTGTTGACCACATGTAAACAACTAACCAAACTTCAATCTGTCAAAAAATTGACGCGCGAAAATGACAACTACACAAATGCCAGCAGAGTAAAGTCAGTAACATTTGGTCTCAGCCACCCTGTATTTATGAAATTTTCCGAATTAGATGACCTTGAGTATAGAGAAGTCATAAAAGTTAAAATTAATAAGAAAACAAAAAATCAGGTATGAAAATAAATTTAGAATTCTTAACTATGTTTTAATGATGCCTTTCTTTTATGTCATTTTTCTCCTATTTATATTTTTTGAATAAGCCATATACTACGAATTTTCTGAAAACTCCCCGAACTTCTATCCTAATCTAATAGGTTCCTAATGTAACAAACGTATAACGAAAACCCAAGCAGTGGTCACATGTGGTTATTGTTTTAAAATGTTGGGTTTATCCTATGAATTGACATTTAGCAGCCTGATTTCACATATGAATGTGCAATTCGCCGAACTAAAATCTTAATGTCTGAGGTGTATTTGTTGCAAGACTTCATATGTACCAACAGTCCAAAAAACATGACACTGGCGATCCAGTATCTATACTTAAAAGTCATCCAGATTTGTTTACTATGATCTGCACGTCAAACTTTCGAATAATGGTCTTTAAAATCAGGTGTCCGAGCCAGCCCGTATTACTGACTCGTCTACCACTTGTATTGATAATATATTTTTTAGATTTGGCAGAGATCTCTTAGTAAAGTTTTAGGTACAGTCTTAAGTTAAAAAATCATTAACTATTGTATAATAGCGATTGAACTCGTTTCAATGTCCCGAACAAGGAAATCATTTGTAAAATTCAAATTATCGTAAACCGCGCTTATGGTAAACTGAGAAATGTGTTACTAGTCGAAGATTTGGTGATTGTATCTGACTGTTCAGATGCATATGATGCGTTTGATAAATGTATGAAGATGTCTTTTAGTTATCACTCCGTTAAGCTTAAGCCTTGGATGTCTGATTACTAGCTTTCCTTAATACGTAAGAGGAACAAGTTCTGCCTGCTTACCAAAAATCATCCGTCGATTTCGAAATACAAAAAATTTAGTTCAAATTTAAAAACATTATTATCAAGAAGGTGATTTTTTGGTTGATATTCTGTCATATATTTTCCATTTTATTAACTCAGGTGTCTTTCTTGTGCTACTAAAAAATGCAGTAATGGTTCCTATTTTCAAAGAGAATGACATGTCTCAATAATTATCATTTTTATCAGTGTTTTCCAAAATTTTTGAGAAAGCTATTAAAAAAAAAGTATTTGACATTCTGAACGTTAATTTAATTCCAAGAACTTAAGGCTTTGACTATATTTGTGGATATGACTAAGGCATTTGACCGGATAGATCATAGCAATTAGTTAAATAAACTATATTCATATGGCCTTCGAGGAGCAGGAGACATACATAAAGGGTTTAAATCTTATTTATTTGGCTGATCCCAGTATGTGAGAGTAAATGTCTATCTGGGCATACATGGTATTTTTAAGCAGCGTTTTTCGAGTTCTATTATTGCATTCTGATGACATTTCATTTAGTTATGCTGGTCCAAACTTTCAATTTAAAATTACTAATAGCAACCATGATTTTGACAATACGAAAACAGAGAGCCTCTTTTGGATAGGCGGTGTAACCTATCAGACGCCGGATTGCAAACGAAACGTGCCTTGTTCTTTGATAGTTGTTTTTTGATTGATTGTGTTCTCGTTTTCTGGTATCTGGGTTTACAAATTGATAAAAATCTTAGTTGGAACGAATATAATGCAAGTCTGAAATCCAAATTGCTCTGGGTGGCTCAAAAATTGTATGCATTACGCATGGAGGCACCAAAATATATCCTAAGAACAGTGTATTAAGCGTTGTAGATTCGCTTTTTCAATGTGTTACCGCATGTTGTAGTGGGGCGGCAAGACTATGTTAAGGACACTTAATGTGCGCTAAAAACCATATAATCCTATTTCCAAACTTTAGATATTTTGCCTCTACAAAAACAAACAAGTCCAATACTAAAACAATTCACTCAAAGTAAACGGGAAAAAGAGGTGTCATTGAACGAATCGCTCTTTTTTTCGAAATAGACTGGAATCAAGGTTTTTTGCTTCTCAATGTAAATTCTTTGAAAACCATTTAATGAACCCATTTTTACAAAACTGCATTATATCTTTATTGTTTAACTAATACTATAAACCTAAGTGGAACATTACACGATGTAAAAGGCAGTAAAAACCTAACACTAATTCATCCAAAATTGACCGAAGTCTGTCGACTTTACACAGTGTTCATAAAACCTGAACAAACAGTCACTTACACCAAAATTATGTATGCATATTCCAAGAGCAGATATTCCAAGTGCATACTAATTACCATCCAAAAACCCATATAACAAAATCTATTCACCATTTATTAGATATTTCTACCTGGAACTCCTCCATTTGCAATAAAGAAATCAACAGGATTAGATTATTGTTTTTTACAGTTCCGAAATAATATTAATGCAACTATAAAGCATCTTTCTAAAATGATGATGAAAGAGCTGGATTTTAGCAGACCAAAACGGAAAATAGCTTACCTTAAAGAAAGCATTAATATAATGGAACCCAATGAGCAGTTGAATAATAGTAGCAAGATTGCATTTAAACATAAGAAACACAACCATCAATCAGTGCTTTGCTTTAATCAAAAATGCATAACACGAAATACGAATTCAAAGTATTGAGAAAATAATACAAGGAGATTTCAATGAAAAAATTGAAAGTGACAACACTGCCAGATGGCAAAACTTACAACAAGTCAACAATGGTTAACAAAAAATTGTTTACAACAATAAAAAGTGTCAGAGTTATGAGGGATGGATATAATCACGTTTAAGATCATCAACTGGTATTGGCGCAATTTCAAATAGGATGAAATTAACGTAACGTAAAATGATTAGAATATACTGAAACAAAAATTTTCTTCAATTAAACGCTTAAACTAAATTCCCATAGACACGAAGCCACCAGCCTTAAACAACGAAGTTTAAAATGAAATAAACTGGCGAGATATATCCCTGACCAACACAACAATGAAAATAAGCAAAACTAAGAAAATAATAAGTTGGTTTCAGAATAGGAGGAAGTTTTACTAATCACTTCAGTTTAATCCTAATCATTACTAAACACTCAAAAAAATGAAGTTTTCACAAATGATAACTACGACGTGCAGCGAAAAGTACATCAGCTACTAGATAAAACTAACGAAGCTGGTCTCAAGATAAACATCAATAAATAGGACGAGGAAATTCGACAAGAATGTACACACCAATGCACATCAACTTACATGAAGACTAAAATAATTATGTATACATTGAAAGTTCTTTAGCACCTACTTGGTAAGAGAAACATTTCAGGAGTTAGTAGAACCTATAAACTTGGTAATACAGTGCGACTTAATTAAAATTCCGCACCCCATTTAAATACTAAGAAAGTAAGTACTTAGAAAGTCTGAACAATACAAGTATTTGAAATATTTTTCAAATATCTTAAAATGTGACAGAATGAGGTTGCAATTTAATTTATATAAATCGAGCAAATTAAACCATCTTACTCATCCCCAAGAAAGTTAAATTGTTTTTGGCAAATAATTAATAAGTGGCCTAATTTTTTATTGTTGAGTATTATAAAGTTAGATGTTAGAATATTACTGCTATATAGTTTTGATCAACTTTTTGTTTTGTTTTAATTTATTAAAATCTATAAACAATGATTGGTTGCCCAAATCGATATGCTTATTAAATCATAAATATAAATTAACTAAATTCATTGTTACTGCTGTCGAAACTAAACAAAATAACTTTTTTAAAAGCTAATTATTTATTTTGTAATGTAAAGTTAATACGCTTACCCTAATCGTATTATAGAAAATAAAATATTCAATAAAAATTCTTAGAAAACTAAGCTTTCAAATTTCATGTCTTGTGACCTTACACTAT
Organism: Tipula confusa; assembly: GCA_963556175.1. Lineage (NCBI taxonomy): Eukaryota > Metazoa > Arthropoda > Insecta > Diptera > Tipulidae > Tipula > Tipula confusa. The sequence continues at coordinate 204,775,929 of OY744475.1, forward strand.
AAAGCTTTTTTTTAACAATGTAAAATTATTTTTAATTAAAATTTACCACATTTACCACATATACTGTTATAACTATAGTATTTGGAATTTTAATATATAGTTCTGTAGTAAACTCGGGCAAAGTTTAAATAACTTATCGTTAATAAATTTTGCAATTACCAAAACTAATCTGTTACTCTTCAAACAAAAAAAAAATGTCAGAGATCATAATCCAATTATGATTTTTTATATAATATTTTTACTTCGAACAAAACAAAAATCTAAACTCTGCTTTTAAAAGAGCCACAACATTGTAAAACTCTGTATATTCTCCTTGAACCCAAACAATAAATTATATTTAATAAAATTATAACGAAATGACAAAAGTTCAAAAAAACATAAAAGTTCCAATTGCCTTCAAGCGAAAAAAGCAAAGAGGAAAATTTAATTTTTCGTTCAGTTTTAAAACAAAACACAAACCAAAAAAAAAATGTGATTACGTATATACCTCATACATTTCATATAGTCGTCACACTCGTATTTATGTGTGTTGTCTTGTTTAAAAAACATAAATATCAAAGATTTGAGCATAACACAACAAAAACTATTTAATGTTTTTAACCCAAGTGAGTTACGTTGCAAGAAAGAATCGTGAAAATAGAATATGGAGGAAAAAGCTTTTTGTTTAAAAATTTAAAACTTTTACTCAGTTTTTGTTTTTTTTTTTACCTTTAGCAAACATGTATTTTTAATTTAAGTTTTTTTGAGCGCTTGTTAATTGACGTCTCTTAGTATAATGTATAGCAAAAAAAATGTGTAAACACAACAACCAAATTAGATAAAAAGCTCGCCAACTACACATACATGTTTAAACCTTACATACCTCGTACAAAATGTGAATGAACATTTGGAATAGTGTTGAATGCATTTTGGAATACATTTTGAAATACATTCGAGGGACAATGGGTTACGATTTAATTAATTTTAAAACATTACAGTTGCTACTTAAAAAATGAGTTAAAAGTTTTTTTATGTGTTATACACATTCGTTTTTTACTATTACACTATTATATGGCTAACAAATTTTAGCTTTACTTTGTTTCGTGATATTTTAATTTCGAGATCCATGAATATAAGTCTTATCGCTGTTGTAAAAGTATATTCAACGTAATTTTTATTTTTTTTTAAATTTAATTTTTGTTGTTTCCTTTTAAATGTGAAGTACTTTTTAAGGAAATTATGTTAATATTTATAGTATAGCTTCAATGAGAACGAAAAAAGCAACAACAAGTAAATATGTATTTGCGATAAAAAATTAAAAGTTTAATGTTTTAAATTCATTTTATATATAATTAAGATTGTGTAAATATTTTTAAAACTGCTTTTTTAAAGCTAGACTTAATTAGATAATATATATATATATATATATATATATATATATATATATATATATATATATATATATATATATATATATATATATATATAAATATATATATATATATATTTATATATATATATATATATATATATATATATATATATATATATATATATATATATATATATATATATATATATATATATATATATATATATATATATATATATATATATATATATATATATATATATATATATATATATATATATATATATATATATATATATATATATATATATATATATATATATATATATATATATATATATATATATATATATATATATATATATATATGTATATATATATTATTATTTTTATTTTTTGTTTTATTACAACTGCACATGGCTTTATTCTTGAATATTTCTAAAAAGAAACTAACAAGATGTATGGGAATCTTACAAACTAACCTTACTGCTATTTTTATGTGTGCACCATTTACTTAAAATATAAATTCAATAACCCAAGTGGATCAGCTCTTCTCAGTCGTCTGTATCTCGATTGTTTTAGAATGTCCTGGCCAAAGCATTGGGATGTGTCTCTAGTTTTGAACAATATCACAAACTATAGGTTCTAATTGTATCTTTAATGGTTAAAGCATATCAAGGTCATGAGTTAGTTGGTGTCGAATATACCAGGGAGCATTCGTGATCCTACGAAGTATACTTGATTCTGTACGTTGCAAAAATTCTTTATTTGATGCACTGGTGGATCCCCATAACTGAATACCATATGTCCATATGGGCATAAGTATCGCTTTATATAGCAAAACTTTATTGTCACATGATAATCTTGATTTTCTTCCTTTTAGCCAATACATCTTAGCAAATTTTATTTTTATTTGATTACGCTTTGCTACGATATGCTGTTTCCATGTCAACCTTCTGTCCAGATGTAACCCTAAGCATTTGACACTAGATTGCTGCGGAATAGTTACACCGTTCAATTTAACTGACGGGCAGGTGCGTTTGTTAAGAGTGAATGTAACGTGTGTGAATTGATTTATTTTCATTGACTTTTATTCGCCAAGTCCTTAACCAGTTTTCAATTTTATTCAGATGATTTTGCAATTGCGTTGAGACAATTTGAGGATTTTCACAAGACACTAATATGGCTGTATCATCAGAAAATGTTGATATTATAGCTTCATTGCAAATGAGCAAACCGGCTTTATACAACAAGTATGAAATTGGTCCCAAGACACTTGTTTGTAGAACACATGCGCTAATAACATTAAAACTGCGTTTTGTTTAACCAAGTATTTCCTTTGAAGAAGATAGTTTTCAAGAACTACATGGAACTGCTTCACCAAAAGTTCTTTAATTATGTATATTAATCCTCTATGCTAAACTTTATCGAAGGTTTGTGCAATACCCAAGAAGAACAATATTTTGTTTCTTCGAAGGTTTGATTGCGTTGACAATCCTGTGAACCAAATTGGTGATCTGGTATCATATGCCGTTCTTCTAGTACTGGTTTCAGTTTCCTTAGTAACAATTTGTCAAATAGCTTTGATATTGTGGAAAGCATGCTTATAGGGCGATATGATGAGATTTGTGTCTCATCTTTTCCAGGCTTATGTATCATTGTAATTTGCGATATCTTCCACTTTTGAGGAATGTGTCCAGTTCGCATAATTGCGTTGAGGATGTACGTCGTTAGTTTAATGCATTTGTCTGGTATGTATTCTTTAACCATTTTCCCGGTAATAAGATCATGTCCTGGTGCTCATAACTTCCCTTCACTTGAACTTTATAGGTTTAAAATTTGGATCATTCGCCGTTTGGTTTGGTAGCATGTAGTTGTTAACTTGTTCATGTGGTGAGAGTACGCTGTTTAGATGAACAGCGAAACCATTGGCTTTTTCTTCATCATTTCTTGCCCAGTTCCCACTTGGTAGTCTAATGGGCGAACACGAGTTTGCCGGCCTCTTAAAACTTTTGGTAGCTTTCCATAAGGAATAGTCTATTCTCTTTGTTGCCGAGAGTTCACTTAAATGGTTTGGACTTCTTCATTTTCTTCTTCCCTCAGAGCTACTTTAATTGCTCGATTTAATTCGATTGATTTCGCACTGCCGTCGAATTTTTCGCTTTTCTTGTATTAATTCTAAGAGGTTTTAGGAAGTATATTGTGCTCGATAAAAAATGCTTGTACCTCTGTTTTGTGTTGGGCAAGGCCGTTTGCATTCCATATGGCTTTATTGAGGACAGTCATTTTTGGTTTTTTACTACTAACTGCATCAATGTGTTCATATTTTGCATCATTGGATCCATGGTTCTCTCCATCATTGACATAAAGGTTTGCATTATATCTGTAAGCTTGTTTAACACAGTTGAAATGTTTCCTATATATATATATATATATATATATATATATATATATATATATATATATATATATATATATATATATATATATATATATATATATATAATATATATATATATATATATATATATATATATATATATATATATATATAAATATATATATATAGATATATATATATATATATATATATATATATACATATATTTATATATATGTATATATATATATATATATATATATATATATATATATATATATATAAATGCGTTTTACTTGTATATATTAAAGGTCAATAATCTTATCACAAACCAAACAAAAAAACGTAGCTTATCATAGTCAAATACCTAGAACCACCTAGAATTAATTGCGATATACTAAATTATATGGAGGAGAACCTTTTTTAAATTTACACTAAAGCTTTATTTCGAAATACGTTTCGAAAGCTTTCAATCGATTTTTTATCAAGCAATAACTTTTTTTTATTCGATACATGATTTTTTGGCAGACTTGATAGGATTTTGGGTAGATTTATATATATATATATATATATATATATATATATATATATATATATATATATATATATATATATATATATATATATATATAAATATATATATATAACATATGTATGTTTTGGTATATAAATGGTTGTTGTTTCTTTATTAGCAACCTTTACTGGATTTAACATTTTAGTGTCTGGTTTGTGTATATCATGCAATGAATCTATTAGGAAAAAATTATAATGCCAAAAAAAAAAAAACGTTGGCCAGTTTTTTTTTTTTTTTTGATTTCTGATTTGCACGATATTTTTCTATACATACTTCACTATACCTTGTACACTGTTGATTCTGTCGATTGAATGGTTTTTATCGAAACAACGATTTCATTTTGTGTTTTGGTTAAATACTTAACAAATTGAAAATGCATGGAAAATTAGGAAAAAACAATTTTATTTTGTAGATATTTTGTTGGTAATTTTTTAAAGCGTTGCATGGGAATAGAACACAACATCGTTCAAATATGGTCGATCTAATTAAAAAATGTTTCTAATTTTGGTAAATCTTATAATCACTACTCACTAAATATCTCCACCTTTAGGAATAAATTATTTATGTCTAGTCGACGTTATGCGGTCGATCAATACAGAACTCGAAAGAAAAAAAAATACCTCAACATTACTTTACCAAACTTTCTATGTTGTGCAGGTATGGAAAAAAATTGCTACTAACATTTTTGCACAAATTATATATAAATAAAAATTTAAACGAGTTCGTTACCCAAACCGCAATGATAAGCATAATTATTTATTATATTTGGTTAATTTAAAAATAAATCATAAAATTATTTTTACCACAATTTTAAAAAATTGGTGTATCTTTTTTATCGTTTTGACATTTTGTCTTCTCCATACATAGAAGATAATTTAAAATTAATTCAATTACGTCTCGAAGAGTTCGTTCGAATTTCTAATTTTTTTTTATATCAAATTATATGAGACGGTAAGTTTAGGAGAAAAAAATGTATTGTTGATTCAATTATGGCTTAATAACGTGGTGTACGTACGAGAATTGTTTTTTTTTTGTTTTCTGATTATGTGGTGCAGACAATCAATAGCTTTTGAACCTTAGAGATAACTTTAATTATTTTTTCGATCAGGGTTTAACGAGTGTGGAAATTTGTGGTGGTTTTTTGTAATCAGTTATTTATTGACTTTTATATGAGTTTTGTATCATACCTATATATGTATATATAGATATATATATATATATATATATATATATATATATATATATATATATATATATATATATATATATATATATATATATATATATATATATATTTATATATATATAAAAATCCAGAAAACTCATGATGGTTAGCCTATCAAATCTGTAAAAATTATGCCATAAACCGAATATTTCCAAACCTGGAAAATGCATGTTGGTTCGTCTACAGAATCTGTAAAAATTAAGCCACAAATCAAAAATTTCTAAAATTCAGAAAATTCATGGCGGTTTGTCTATCAAATCTTTAAAAATTATGCCACAAATCGAAAATATCCAAAACCGGAAAATGCATGATGATTTGCCTATCAAATCTGTAAAAATTATTCCACAAATCGAAAATATCCAGAATCCAGAAAACACATGATGGATGGCATTGCAAATCTGTAAAAGTTATGCCACAAATCGAAAAAATTTTAAATCCAGAAAATGCATGATGGTTAAGCCTATCAAAACTGTAAAAATTATGCCACAAATCAAAAATTTCCTAAATCCAGAAAACGCATTAAGATTAGCCTATCAAATTTGTAAAAATTAAGCCACGAACCAAAAATTTCCAAAATTCAGAAAACACAGGATGGTTAGTCTATCAAAATTGTAAAAATTATGCCACAAATCAAACATTTCCTAAATCCAGAAAACGCATTAAGATTAGCCTATCAAATTTGTAAAAATTAAGCCAAGAACCAAAAATTTCCAAAATTCAGAAAACACAGGATGGTTAGTCTATCAAATTATTAAAAATTATGCCACAAATCGAAAATCTCCAAAACCGGAAAATGCTTGATGATTAGCCTATCAAACTGTAAAAATTATGCTACACATCGAACATTTCCAAAACCGCAAAAAGTTTAGGGTGTTTGGTGAATTTTGATATAAAAAAAGACGACAAAAAGTTAAAACCATCAATAAATCAAATAGTATAGTATAAACAAATGAAAAAGATAGAGTGCTTCACCGAACTGATTTTACATCAAATATTACTCACTTAAATCGGTAAGGTTAATAATATAAAAAAGAACTTTTACTCTGCACCGCAACATGTCCAGTGTCCAAAAACGGTATTCAACATTTTATTTCATGTCTATCGAGTTTTATCGCAAGAATAGTTATCATTTTCTCGTTATCACATGTTGTTAAGGACTGTATAGGCTATATAGAGATTCAGAGAAATGTTGAGAGAGTATTTTTTTTATACAATATAATTTCTACTATCAGTCAGACATCATAATTATCCAATTGATGCAATAAATAATTCAATAAAACATTCACAATAATATAAATCAAAATTTATCTACATATAGATATGTCAATCAACATAAAAGATATTCTCATGTACAAAATCATTTCGATATCAATACCAATCTCACCAATTGATTGACTTTTCACCATCAATGTAAACAATTTCACTTTTGTTGTGGTTAAATATAAAATAATTTACCAAACATTTTTGTCTTTTATATTGTTGTTGCCATATCATAGGTATATAAAGAAAGCTAGAGCAAGAGAGTTATACCTTTAATTACAGACCATAACATGTCTACGAAATTGGTAAGGTAACCCAAATACCAACAACAATATAAAGATATTTCCATTACGGTTGTTCAATCAACAATCAAGAAAATTAATTAGTCAACCTATATAATGTATTTTTTTTCTTTTTGTTGTCGATACAATTTAAGGTTCAATTTTTATATAACTCTGTTGTCAAACCAATCAAAAAACAAACGTAAAAATTTACAACAAATAGTTCGGGTCATTTCCTATTTGGTACACAGCTCTGACCAATCGAGAACGTATATACCAACAACGAAAAAATTTACAATAGAAAGAATTATTTATTGTATTTTCCGAAATATTTTTTTGCAATTTCCGGTTAATTTTTTTAACTAATGTCAGTTATGTCTATATTCTATAATAATAACGAGACTGTCTACTAATGAAAAAGGTAAACATAAACAACAACCTGTCTATAACAAAAAAGAGATCCTTTTTTTGTTATTTTTCAAAGTATCAAGACTTAACGACATTTTTGTTGTCTTGTTTTATGTATGGTATAATCGCACTATTCAAGGTTTTTAAAAAGTTGATGGTACGTTGAATAATAAATAGAACTTAAGTTTTATAAATTTTCGATGTTTATACAAACACAATTTGAAAACACCGTAAAACACGTACGCAGTACTATTCGTGCATTTCATACTGTCCTTGAATTAAATAAGTTCAAAAAGCGCATAGAAAAATATACATTTGGGCGTAAATTGAAAGCATAAGTGGTCAAATTGATGGGCAAAGATTATCTTTCCAAAATTGTTTTATTGGTTTTATTTCACTTATAAACATGATAAATTAATGCTTAACAACCACAATGTGGTAAAGAACCTCAATAAAAATCTCTAATATTTTATTAGTGTTAAATTTGGAGTTTTCATGAATGCTTTACCTTTACGATAAATAGTAAAATAAGATAGCTTCAATTAAATCAGTACTGCGGATGGTAAGAATATGTCAAACAATTTATTGACAATAACAAAGAGTTCAGGCACAATATTTATTTTACAGTGAATTTGAAGTACCTACCACAATTTATATGAATTGCATTTAACGCCATTAACTGGTAAAATAAAGCAAAGTTGTTGTGTGGTCGTTTTCACATAATTGCCCCCCACACAATTTTAACCCCGCGACCGAAGTGTATATATGGTCTAATTAAAGGACCTTTACCGAATGTGCAAAAAAATGGTGGTGGTGATGATAAAGTGAAGGGTGCGATTGAATTGGAGGAACACGCGCACATGGATAATATTAAAGAAGAAGTTCAGCATGAGGTTGAAGAATTTTATTTTGTAAGTACGCCACTGTATACGATATAAAATAAAATAAAAAAAACAGAAAAATTTCACGGTTTTCAAAACATTTTTTTTCTAAATTCTAGTTTACATGACATGTTATGCCAAATGTGCAATTATGATGCTGTGAAAATTTTTTTGATCTTGAAGTTAAATGAAATTTCGATACATAATTACAAAATCCTGGTACGTGGTCCACCAATATCCACTCAGTTCAATATTTATTTTAATATTGTCAACAACATTAAAATGAATTTGCATGGTCACTGCAATAAATTACATGTCGTGTTATGTCTCTTGATTTAAATGTTTACGAAAAAAAATTACCAGTTACAATGATTGAAAACTACATGTGCTTATCAAACTGAACTCAATTTATAAATTTTCGTAATATAAAGCTTTTAAAATAATAATTGAAGCTTTTACTTGTTAAATTTGTATTAAGTACTTGTTTCCTACAAAAACCTGTTCAATATAGTACGAAGAGCCTAACACCACATATTGCACTGGTGAAGCTCTTAAAGTCTTAAACCTAGGCACCAATGCAGTAAACTACCTTAATTTCAAAAAAATTTAAAATCTAAATCAGTTTCTGTTTTTTCGGAACAATTTACAGAGCTTTTATTGAATACTTCTTCCCTTAAAATGAATGTAACAAAATATTTAAAATTCCACAACACAAGCTTGATATGGTTTAATTTAAAATTTAATTTATACGGTTTAATTTAAAGCTTTTACCTTAAAAAATTGTTGACTAAAAAGTTTTTGAAATTTTAATTTTTATTTGTGCTTTAAGTGAAGGCTATATATTACAACCATCACTTTTAATTCTTTAAATTATTTTAAAGCCAAATATCTAAAGCTCAATACTTATACTGTTTAGAGATAAATACTTTATTATTTACCCTGATAGAGCTTTAATTCAAAATGCATTTAAACATTGAGGGACTATTTCAATGTTTCTTTAAAATGCTATTTACTTTGAAGTTGAGCCTTAAAAGCTTAAATATTTTTAAACTTTTTATCACAAGCTTTTATCCATTACAAGATATTTAAATTATAAAAGTTAATTATTCTATTAATTAATAATATACAATAAATCTTTTTCTAAAAAGTTTCAATTTATTGAGGTTTATCTCTACACTATCGCCTTTTAAATCCCAAAACTAAATTTACTCTTTGTTTTTCCGCATTCAACGATAATTAGACATCATGTTCTTAGATATAGCTTTTCAATTTACACAAAACTAAAAGTTTAATATAATAAACTTCAATAAACTAATTTGATAAAACTTTTAAAGCTTACTGAAATGTATTAAATTTTTTGTAATTATATAAGCTTTTAATGGTGAATACTTCATTTTCTAGCTTTAATGTAAAAGCTTAAATATATTTGAAACGGTTATCAAAAGCTATAAAAATTCTATTGGATCAATATAATCCTTAAAGTAGTCAACAATGTTGTTAAAAAAACTAATTTAATAATTTTAGAAGCTTTTACTGAATACTTTTTCTCTCAAATTACATAATCAGATCGATAGTCCTCTTTCCAATTGATTAGGTTATTTTAATTTTTTTCTTTTAATTGGAAGCTTTTATAATGATAAGAACAATGATTTATTTCTAAAGTTCCTTGATCAAAATCGTAATAAATATTTATGAAGATTTTAATAAAACAATTACAGCTTTTACCCAATAAATTTTGATCTTTCCCGCTTCCACCTTAAAAGGTAAATCTAAATAAGCTTAGAATTTTTTTTAGATATAGTAGTGTAGTAGTCGAATTGACCTCCTTGTTGATTGCTCTATCGAACAGCGATATTTGTTACTAATTTTCGACCACTGACAGACTCCAGTTGGAAAATCATGTGGACATAAAAATCATTTTAAATGATGAGAAACCGATTTGACAAAAAAAGTCGGGAATACAGCAGTAAAAATGTCATTTTACACCCACTGCAAATTACATTCAGACAAAATTTTAAATAAAAAATGTAAGTGAAATTTTAACGCATTAAAAAAGAAAATCGAACGTTTATTAGAGTTAGAAGAGCGTAAACTTGATAAACCCAGCACAAAACTAATTTAAAGCAAGCGAAAATTAAACAAGCACAAAAGAAAGTATTTTCATAATAAAGGTATTAAAAACGAACCTTGGGTACAAACTCAAAAAATGCCACGCCTTCTTACTACGTTTGCTTCAGCTATAGTTGTCGGGTTTTATGCAAAGCTCAATCGATGGCATATACAACGGCAATTGGAATCCAAGAATCACAAATTGTAACAGTTTTCGATGAACGGAAAAATGGAATTTACCACCAGCTTTTAGTGTCGAACTTATTGCGTATTATCTCGACAGAATCGCCCGGTTTTCAGAAATCAAAACAAATTTAAAAATACAAATTGATTCAAATAAAAAATCATTAAGTGACTAACAAATGTTGCGTGGAAATATGATGAAAGTATGATCGAGAAACAAGACTGTCTTCTGAAAACGGACAAATAGAGTGCATCAACCTAATTGTTATACCCACGTTGAAGAGACCCAGAAGAGTGGTACAAAGATGTGGATAGGATTCAAAGATATTTGAATAATTTTTACCAAAGAAGCATTTGCGTGAGCCAAATTTATTTACTTACGAGTCTAAAGATGAAATGTCCTAAAGAAGTAATAATTCAGGAGGTTTTAAAACCAGAAGCAGCACTTTGGTTGAAACTGCAAAGCGGAAGATAGTTAATGTTCAAGTTAAAAATCAATTAACTTTTTAAAAGTTAAATGTGAGAGGCAACACTATTCTACCTTTGAAATTGGGTGGTAATCAAAAAAACGTAATTTTGTGGAGGGAACAAAATATATCCCAAATTTTTTGGTCCGTACGAAGTAACTAATGTAAAAAAACGAAACCGCTACAATGTAAAGAAAGTATCGAGGACGGAAGGACTACAGATTACTACTACAAGTGCCGAGATATGCAAAAACGCATTCTATAAATGTTGCAGATTAACCTCCCAAATCTAGAACTGGATCTGGACGCAGAAATCAATTTGGAACCTGTTCCACGTTAAAATACGAAAATGTGTTAGGTTCAAGAACTTAAACTGAATCCGATGCATCACATTTAGAAGTGCCAACTGATTTGTAATCAGATCTAAACGAAACTAATACTAAATCTGGAACATATCAAAAGGGATAAATACCAATATTGGGACTCTCTAATAGGAATGCCCCAAGTCAATATGGCAAGCTTCGAAACTTTTTTGGTTCTTATAGTACTCAAAACGGCATTACTTTTATCCCAACAAATGCAGAGGAGATAGAAATATTTTTAGTCATCAATATTCTTTTGGAAATAAAAAAATTATCCAGAAATTCAGACTGCTGGTCAACACAAACTGAGCTATGGGGTTGATACATTTCAATTTTAATGCTGACCAGGCAACTTTAATTTAAACATTAATCCTCAAAATTTGTGTGTTTTATATGCCAAATTATCAAAGTTTAATGGAGCAATAGTAAAAGGCAGAAAATGATTACCCGAAAAATTTAAAACAAACAAAGAACTCAAACATATAATAGTATATTATATACCAAGGTTGAGAAGTATGCTATTATAGCCAGAACGAGTTTATAGTAAGCGAGTTTATAGTATAGGTTATAGTTTTTTCCAAAACTAGAAGTACTACTAAGTACAACTAGGTATTTGATAAGGAAACACTTGCTCTTTAATAATATTTATAATATCGAAGTAGCCCGAATTTTAATTGAATTGTAGTAAGCGTAAATTTAAAATGACACTGCATTTTGTTTTGTTATTGGAATTGTTTTTTGTTGAGTCAAATCGGAATTCAATTAAAAAAAAAGAGTTTGATTATTAATCGGTACGCCACCTAAAATATGTGAGATGGCTAAAAATATAACAGACCAGCTACTGCCTCAAAAATCAAGAGATATTTACATAAAATCATATGAGAAATTTAAAATTTGGTGTAATAATGATAGTGTTAATAAAATTTCTGAAAATATATTTTTGGCATATTTTCAAGAATATGCAATGATAATTTATAATTTAAACCGAGAAACAAAATTTCTCAGTCTACTAATAATGGCAGATAATAATGATGCCTTCTATGACTAGTAGTGGAAACAAATTATTATATGACTACTTATATCAAATAATGGATTAGTTATCCTATTTAACAATTAACATTATTATTTTAACAATTGTTCAAACACTTGTTCAGAAGCAACTTTTATAATTCAACTTTAGAGGATTATATGGACCATCGGGAGAATGGTCCATATAATCCACCAAAGTTGAAGGTTGGACCATCGGGAGAAACAGCAACATGAGATAAGTAAATAATTCGATGAGAAAAATTATTTATGAAATTGATAGCAACGTTTGAAATGGCTATAAAAACAAGGTTGGTAGGTGCCTAAAAGCAGTTTCATAAAAAGGGGAGAAACAGTTGTGAAATTCCCAGCAAGTCACTTTAAACGTTTTGAATCTTTCGTGAGAGGAGGATTAAGCAAAAATGGGCAATACCAAAGCAAAAATGGGCAATGAGAACGTAAATCACATGTTAGTCCAAAATAGAAAATCATGTTGTAAAATGGGTGATACTGATAATTATGTTTAAAGCAACCATAGGATAGTTAGTCTTCCAAAGTATAACGATAGTAGTATATAGATTTGACTTAAGTAAAAATGACGTAGCTTTTCAACTACTATAGTTCAAAAAACTTAGTTGATACCACTGCAAACATGCCTTCTTTCGAAATTTTTGAAATTCAGTTGACCTTAAATTTCCTAAATTTCCATACAAGGACAACTAAACATAATTATGTTTAGAACAAATAGCCACTAAAAAGAAAATAAATTACCAGCAAGTAGTATCAAAACAAGTAAATTAAAGTTAAATTTAATTACGCCTATATATAACATGTATAGTCAACAAACAACCTCAGACACAAAAAAAAAATTTGATTCATAACTCAAATAAATAACAGATTTTAGTTTTTTATATAAACATAATATTATGGTATATGAGCGTCTCTTATGTTGTAAATAAATATCAAAAAAAAGTTCAACACATTATACCAATACAATGTATTTCCATTAAATATATTATGTCTTTAACTTATCTATAATTAATTCTATATTTCACGTGCTTCGATTTTTGAGTACATGCTCATTATTATGCTATCTCACATAATAACGCTATTAATGCAATGTATATATTCATATAATGGAATATAAAATTTGTAATAATCCAAAACAACAACAACAAAAAATGGATCGATATGAAAAGCTTTTAAAACTATTTACTTTAGATGAAAATTATAGTTTTTGTTTCTTCTATTTTTAAATTAAGATTATCAATAGTTTATTGATTTTATTTGTATTTTATCAAAACAATAACGTAATATATTCGGAACACGTTCAGATTATATATATATATATATATATATATATATATATATATATATATATATATATATATATATATATATATATATATATATATTATATATATATATATATATATATATATATATATATATATATATATATATATATATATATATATACGCGCATGATATGCATGTTTTTCCTATTTAATGTTATCTATTTTTAAAATTAAATTTATTTAGTTCATATATAAACCTATGAGTGGAATTAAAGCTTTGATTAATTTAACATCTAACACTCTAACCACAGAAAATATAATTTGAATCATATTCCACATAGATTCCATTTCACATAGACTAGATGGACAAAATATTATAATTTTTACTCACCAAATAAAATTAGCAAAAATAGGTGAATATGTTTTCTAATCATACTGATGTCTTCATCTGGAAAAAAATAAAAAAAGTTTTCATTAGAAAATATGTACTAAAAATTATTTGGTTTGAATATTGGATAAGAAAATGTTTTCTTTTATTTTCACCAGATAATGCTAGTATAATTTTATTGAAACTTTCTATGTTTGTTATGTGCTTTTTCGGTTGAGTTAATGTTTCTATAAGGCAACAGAAATTTCTCATCGCATATTATTTTCAAAAGCTTGCAGAACTCAACTTTGTTTTTACACTTAACTCCGTTAGTTCCAAAAAGTTTCACTTGAGTTTGGTTTCAAAACTTTGTTTAACATTTAGCTCGAAATGACAGTTTTATTGAAGAAAAAAATTTTAAATTAAAGGCTATATGCCTGATTTTATGCATGCATACTATTTATATAAATAATAACTTATAACCGTAAAACATAATCGTTATAAAATCTTAAACATGTAAAGCTAACTTAAAAGAAAAATTACAGTGTATAAAAAGCTCATATATTATGGTAATACTCAAAAATTTATAAACTAAAACCAAAAAATATAAAAAACAAATAAACAAATAATTAGAACGGTGTTTTAGTTAAAACAATTATTACGGTTCGTAAGAAAACAACACAATATGAAATCAAGAGCTATGAAATAATTGAGCGATTTAAATAAAATTTACTACCGTTCATGTAGTCAAAAAAACCTTCTCCTCTCATAGAGGTATTGTTGAGCCCAATCAGACCACCAATACATGTTTTGAATTTTTGAGATTTTAAGATCGGCTGATTTTATGTAAAAAACGGATGCAATATGGTCTATTGAAAAAAAACTAGAACCGTTTTTTAAAATTAAGCTTCGGTTGCTATGTTACTATAAACGGCTCTAGGTATCATTTATGATCGCGATTTTTTTCTGTTATTATTTAATACTATAATAATATAATAATATAATAATATAATAATATAATAATATAATAATATAATAATATAATAATATAATAATATAATAATATAATAATATAATAATATAATAATATAATAATATAATAATATAATAATATAATAATATAATAATATAATAATATAATAATATAATAATATAATAATATAATAATATAATAATATAATAATATAATAATATAATAATATAATAATATAATAATATAATAATATAATAATATAATAATATAATAATATAATAATATAATAATATAATAATATAATAATATAATAATATAATAATATAATAATATAATAATATAATAATATAATAATATAATAATATAATAATATAATAATATAATAATATAATAATATAATAATATAATAATATAATAATATAATAATATAATAATATAATAATATAATAATATAATAATATAATAATATAATAATATAATAATATAATAATATAATAATATAATATATAATAATATAATAATATAATAATATAATAATATAATAATATAATAATATAATAATATAATAATATAATAATATAATATATAATAATATAATAATATAATAATATAATAATATAATAATATAATAATATAATAATATAATAATATAATAATATAATAATATAATAATATAATAATATAATAATATAATAATATAATAATATAATAATATAATAATATAATAATATAATAATATAATAATATAATAATATAATAATATAATAATATAATAATATAATAATATAATAATATAATAATATAATAATATAATAATATAATAATATAATAATATAATAATATAATAATATAATAATATAATAATATAATAATATAATAATATAATAATATAATAATATAATAATATAATAATATAATAATATAATAATATAATAATATAATAATATAATAATATAATAATATAATAATATAATAATATAATAATATAATAATATAATAATATAATAATATAATAATATAATAATATAATAATATAATAATATAATAATATAATAATATAATAATATAATAATATAATAATATAATAATATAATAATATAATAATATAATAATATAATAATATAATAATATAATAATATAATAATATAATAATATAATAATATAATAATATAATAATATAATAATATAATAATATAATAATATAATAATATAATAATATAATAATATAATAATATAATAATATAATAATATAATATATATAATATAATAATATAATAATATAATAATATAATAATATAATAATATAATAATATAA
>OY744475.1:204792588-204860088 GCA_963556175.1 Tipula confusa
ATAATAATATAATAATATAATAATATAATAATATAATAATATAATAATATAATAATATAATAATATAATAATATAATAATATAATAATATAATAATATAATAATATAATAATATAATAATATAATAATATAATAATATAATAATATAATAATATAATAATATAATAATATAATAATATAATAATATATAATATAATAATATAATAATATAATAATATAATAATATAATAATATAATAATATAATAATATAATAATATAATAATATAATAATATAATAATATAATAATATAATAATATAATAATATAATAATATAATAATATAATAATATAATAATATAATAATATAATAATATAATAATATAATAATATAATAATATAATAATATAATAATATAATAATATAATAATATAATAATATAATAATATAATAATATAATAATATAATAATATAATAATATAATAATATAATAATATAATAATATAATAATATAATAATATAATAATATAATAATATAATAATATAATAATATAATAATATAATAATATAATAATATAATAATATAATAATATAATAATATAATAATATAATAATATAATAATATAATAATATAATAATATAATAATATAATAATATAATAATATAATAATATAATAATATAATAATATAATAATATAATAATATAATAATAATAATATAATAATATAATAATATAATAATATAATAATATAATAATATAATAATATAATAATATAATAATATAATATATAATAATATAATAATATAATAATATAATAATATAATAATATAATAATATAATAATATAATAATATAATAATATAATAATATAATAATATAATAATATAATAATATAATAATATAATAATATAATAATATAATAATATAATAATATAATAATATAATAATATAATAATATAATAATATAATAATATAATAATAGAATAATAGAATAATAGAATAATAGAATAATAGAATAATAGAATAATAGAATAATATAATAATATAATAATATAATAATATAAAAATATAAAAATATAATAATATAATAATATAATAATATAATAATATAATAATATAATAATATAATAATAGAATAATAGAATAATAGAATAATAGAATAATATAATAATATAATAATATAATAATATAATAATATAATAATATAATAATATAAAAATATAATAATATAATAATATAATAATATAATAATATAATAATATAATAATATAATAATATAATAATATAATAATATAATATATAATATAATAATATAATAATATAATAATATAATAATATAATAATATAATAATATAATAATATAATAATATAATAATATAATAATATAATAATATAATAATATAATAATATAATAATATAATAATATAATAATATAATAATATAATAATATAATAATATAATAATATAATAATATAATAATATAATAATATAATAATATAATAATATAATAATATAATAATATAATAATATAATAATATAATAATATAATAATATAATAATATAATAATATAATAATATAATAATATAATAATATAATAATATAATAATATAATAATATAATAATATAATAATATAATAATATAATAATATAATAATATAATAATATAATAATATAATAATATAATAATATAATAATATAATAATATAATAATATAATAATATAATAATATAATAATATAATAATATAATAATATAATAATATAATAATATAATAATATAATAATATAATAATATAATAATATAATAATATAATAATATAATAATATAATAATATAATAATATAATAATATAATAATATAATAATATAATAATATAATAATATAATAATATAATAATATAATAATATAATAATATAATAATATAATAATAATAATATATAATATAATAATATAATAATATAATAATATAATAATATAATAATATAATAATATAATAATATAATAATATAATAATATAATAATATAATAATATAATAATATAATAATATAATAATATAATAATATAATAATATAATAATATAATAATATAATAATATAATAATATAATAATATAATAATATAATAATATAATAATATAATAATATAATAATATAATAATATAATAATATAATAATATAATAATATAATAATATAATAATATAATAATATAATAATATAATAATATAATAATATAATAATATAATAATATAATAATATAATAATATAATAATATAATAATATAATAATATAATAATATAATAATATAATAATATAATAATATAATAATATAATAATATAATAATATAATAATATAATAATATAATAATATAATAATAATATAATAATATAATAATATAATAATATAATAATATAATAATATAATAATATAATAATATAATAATATAATAATATAATAATATAATAATATAATAATATAATAATATAATAATATAATAATATAATAATATAATAATATAATAATATAATAATATAATAATATAATAATATAATAATATAATAATATAATAATATAATAATATAATAATATAATAATATAATAATATAATAATATAATAATATAATAATATAATAATATAATAATATAATAATATAATAATATAATAATATAATAATATAATAATATAATAATATAATAATATAATAATATAATAATATAATAATATAATAATATAATAATATAATAATATAATAATATAATAATATAATAATATAATAATATAATAATATAATAATATAATAATATAATAATATAATAATATAATAATATAATAATATAATAATATAATAATATAATAATATAATAATATAATAATATAATAATATAATAATATAATAATATAATAATATAATAATATATAATAATATAATAATATAATAATATAATAATATAATAATATAATAATATAATAATATAATAATATAATAATATAATAATATAATAATATAATAATATAATAATATAATAATATAATAATATAATAATATAATAATATAATAATATAATAATATAATAATATAATAATATAATAATATAATAATATAATAATATAATAATATAATATATAATAATATAATAATATAATAATATAATAATATAATAATATAATAATATAATAATATAATAATATATAATATAATAATATAATAATATATAAATATAATAATATAATAATATAATAATATAATAATATAATAATATAATAATATAATAATATAATAATATAATAATATAATAATATAATAATATAATAATATAATAATATAATATAATATATATTAATATAATAATATAATAATATAATAATATAATAATATAATAATATAATAATATAATAATATAATAATATAATAATATAATAATATAATAATATAATAATATAATATATAATAATATAATAATATAATAATATAATAATATAATAATATAATAATATAATAATATAATAATATAATAATATAATAATATAATAATATAATAATAATAATATAATATAATAATATAATAATATAATAATATAATAATATAATAATATAATAATATAATAATATAATAATATAATAATATAATAATATAATAATATAATAATATAATAATATAATAATATAATAATATAATAATATAATAATATAATAATATAATAATATAATAATATAATAATATAATAATATAATAATATAATAATATAATAATATAATAATATAATAATATAATAATATAATAATATAATAATATAATAATATAATAATATAATAATATAATAATATAATAATATAATAATATAATAATATAATAATATAATAATATAATATAATATATAATAATATAATAATATAATAATATAATAATATAATAATATAATAATATAATAATATAATAATATAATAATATAATAATATAATAATATAATAATATAATAATATAATAATATAATAATATAATAATATAATAATATAATAATATAATAATATAATAATATAATAATATAATAATATAATAATATAATAATATAATAATATAATAATATAATAATATAATAATATAATAATATAATAATATAATAATATAATAATATAATAATATAATAATATAATAATATAATAATATAATAATATAATAATATAATAATATAATAATATAATAATATAATAATATAATAATATAATAATATAATAATATAATAATATAATAATATAATAATATAATAATATAATAATATAATAATATAATAATATAATAATATAATAATATAATAATATAATAATATAATAATATAATAATATAATAATATAATAATATAATAATATAATAATATAATAATATAATAATATAATAATATAATAATATAATAATATAATAATATAATAATATAATAATATAATAATATAATAATATAATAATATAATAATATAATAATATAATAATATAATAATATAATAATATAATAATATAATAATATAATAATATAATAATATAATAATATAATAATATAATAATATAATAATATAATAATATAATAATATAATAATATAATAATATAATAATATAATAATATAATAATATAATAATATAATAATATAATAATATAATAATATAATAATATAATAATATAATAATATAATAATATAATAATATAATAATATAATAATATAATAATATAATAATATAATAATATAATAATATAATAATATAATAATATAATAATATAATAATATAATAATATAATAATATAATAATATAATAATATAATAATATAATAATATAATAATATAATAATATAATAATATAATAATATAATAATATAATAATATAATAATATAATAATATAATAATATAATAATATAATAATATAATAATATAATAATATAATAATATAATAATATAATAATATAATAATATAATAATATAATAATATAATAATATAATAATATAATAATATAATAATATAATAATATAATAATATAATAATATAATAATATAATAATATAATAATATAATAATATAATAATATAATAATATAATAATATAATAATATAATAATATAATAATATAATAATATAATAATATAATAATATAATAATATAATAATATAATAATATAATAATATAATAATATAATAATATAATAATATAATAATATAATAATATAATAATATAATAATATAATAATATAATAATATAATAATATAATAATATAATAATATAATAATATAATAATATAATAATATAATAATATAATAATATAATAATATAATAATATAATAATATAATAATATAATAATATAATAATATAATAATATAATAATATAATAATATAATAATATAATAATATAATAATATAATAATATAATAATATAATAATATAATAATATAATAATATAATAATATAATAATATAATAATATAATAATATAATAATATAATAATATAATAATATAATAATATAATAATATAATAATATAATAATATAATAATATAATAATATAATAATATAATAATATAATAATATAATAATATAATAATATAATAATATAATAATATAATAATATAATAATATAATAATATAATAATATAATAATATAATAATATAATAATATAATAATATAATAATATAATAATATAATAATATAATAATATAATAATATAATAATATAATAATATAATAATATAATAATATAATAATATAATAATATAATAATATAATAATATAATAATATAATAATATAATAATATAATAATATAATAATATAATAATATAATAATATAATAATATAATAATATAATAATATAATAATATAATAATATAATAATATAATAATATAATAATATAATAATATAATAATATAATAATATAATAATATAATAATATAATAATATAATAATATAATAATATAATAATATAATAATATAATAATATAATAATATAATAATATAATAATATAATAATATAATAATATAATAATATAATAATATAATAATATAATAATATAATAATATAATAATATAATAATATAATAATATAATAATATAATAATATAATAATATAATAATATAATAATATAATAATATAATAATATAATAATATAATAATATAATAATATAATAATATAATAATATAATAATATAATAATATAATAATATAATAATATAATAATATAATAATATAATAATATAATAATATAATAATATAATAATATAATAATATAATAATATAATAATATAATAATATAATAATATAATAATATAATAATATAATAATATAATAATATAATAATATAATAATATAATAATATAATAATATAATAATATAATAATATAATAATATAATAATATAATAATATAATAATATAATAATATAATAATATAATAATATAATAATATAATAATATAATAATATAATAATATAATAATATAATAATATAATAATATAATAATATAATAATATAATAATAATATAATAATATAATAATATAATAATATAATAATATAATAATATAATAATATAATAATATAATAATATAATAATATAATAATATAATAATATAATAATATAATAATATAATAATATAATAATATAATAATATAATAATATAATAATATAATAATATAATAATATAATAATATAATAATATAATAATATAATAATATAATAATATAATAATATAATAATATAATAATATAATAATATAATAATATAATAATATAATAATATAATAATATAATAATATAATAATATAATAATATAATAATATAATAATATAATAATATAATAATATAATAATATAATAATATAATAATATAATAATATAATAATATAATAATATAATAATATAATAATATAATAATATAATAATATAATAATATAATAATATAATAATATAATAATATAATAATATAATAATAATATAATAATATAATAATATAATAATATAATAATATAATAATATAATAATATAATAATATAATAATATAATAATATAATAATATAATAATATAATAATATAATAATATAATAATATAATAATATAATAATATAATAATATAATAATATAATAATATAATAATAAAATAATATAATAATATAATATAATAATAAAATAATATAATAATATAATAATATAATAATATAATAATAAAATAATATAATAATATAATAATATAATAATATAATAATATAATAATATAATAATATAATAATATAATAATATAATAATATAATAATATAATAATAATATAATAATATAATAATATAATAATAATATAATAATATAATAATATAATAAATAATATAATAATATAATAATATAATAATATAATAATATAATAATAATATAATAATATAATAATATAATAATATAATAATAATATAATAATATAATAATATAATAATATAATAATAATATAATAATATAATAATATAATAATATAATAATATAATAATAATATAATAATATAATAATATAATAATATAATAATATAATAATATAATAATAATATAATAATATAATAATATAATAATATAATAATATAATAATAATATAATAATATAATAATATAATAATATAATAATAATATAATAATATAATAATATAATAATATAATAATATAATAATATAATAATATAATAATATAATAATATAATAATATAATAATATAATAATATAATAATATAATAATATAATAATATAATAATATAATAATATAATAATATAATAATATAATAATATAATAATATAATAATATAATAATATAATAATATAATAATATAATAATATAATAATATAATAATATAATAATATAATAATATAATAATATAATAATATAATAATATAATAATATAATAATATAATAATATAATAATATAATAATATAATAATATAATAATATAATAATATAATAATATAATAATATAATAATATAATAATATAATAATATAATAATATAATAATATAATAATATAATAATATAATAATATAATAATATAATAATATAATAATATAATAATATAATAATATAATAATATAATAATATAATAATATAATAATATAATAATATAATAATATAATAATATAATAATATAATAATATAATAATATAATAATATAATAATATAATAATATAATAATATAATAATATAATAATATAATAATATAATAATATAATAATATAATAATATAATAATATAATAATATAATAATATAATAATATAATAATATAATAATATAATAATATAATAATATAATAATATAATAATATAATAATATAATAATATAATAATATAATAATATAATAATATAATAATATAATAATATAATAATATAATAATATAATAATATAATAATATAATAATATAATAATATAATAATATAATAATATAATAATATAATAATATAATAATATAATAATATAATAATATAATAATATAATAATATAATAATATAATAATATAATAATATAATAATATAATAATATAATAATATAATAATATAATAATATAATAATATAATAATATAATAATATAATAATATAATAATATAATAATATAATAATATAATAATATAATAATATAATAATATAATAATATAATAATATAATAATATAATAATATAATAATATAATAATATAATAATATAATAATATAATAATATAATAATATAATAATATAATAATATAATAATATAATAATATAATAATATAATAATATAATAATATAATAATATAATAATATAATAATATAATAATATAATAATATAATAATATAATAATATAATAATATAATAATATAATAATATAATAATATAATAATATAATAATATAATAATATAATAATATAATAATATAATAATATAATAATATAATAATATAATAATATAATAATATAATAATATAATAATATAATAATATAATAATATAATAATATAATAATATAATAATATAATAATATAATAATATAATAATAATATAATAATATAATAATATAATAATAATATAATAATATAATAATATAATAATATAATAATATAATAATAATATAATAATAATATAATAATATAATAATATAATAATATAATAATAATATAATAATATAATAATATAATAATATAATAATAATATAATAATATAATAATATAATAATATAATAATATAATAATAATATAATAATATAATAATATAATAATATAATAATATAATAATAATATAATAATATAATAATATAATAATATAATAATAATATAATAATATAATAAAATAATCTGTTCTAAATGAGACAAACAGTATAAGAGGTATAAAAATTAATGTCAAATATTTACACAAACGGCTTTTTGAAGCGAATTTCCAGCAAAAGTTGAAACTTTGGTAAATGCTGATAAGTGAATTCTTTTAAAGATTATATGAACAAATTAAACAAAAAAGTACAGACTGAGGACTATCAGTGCCAAACAACGATTATCATCGTCCAATATACCACAACTTAAATGCATATCGAGCCGAAAACGATTCCGCAAACACCACAGCGGACGGCGGCTGGTAGCTGTTGTGTTGGTTGCGTTATAGAACGCAACCAACACCACAGCCGCCAGCTACCGTGCGCTGTGGAGTTTGCGGAATCGCTATCGACTCGATAAGCCCAAGATGGATGTGAAACGATGATTCGATGATTTGATACTATAGTACTGCCTGCAGTCTGCACTGAAATATGAACAATTTTTTTTCTATATATATTTAACAAGAGTGCATTAGTAGTTCTAGCGAATTACAAGAATTACCTTAAAAAAAATAAAAAAAATGTATAACTTTCGGTTGGTATGCAATATTTAAATCACTACATGTACAAAACAATACAAAATAAAATACTACTACCACAGAAAAAATATTATTTGATTTTTGGTGGAATCAAAACGCAATATATATGTATGTATGTCAAAAATGTAATTGTGTCGTAAACATTACAGTTACATTTAAATTTGGCTTTAGTATGAAAAATTCAAATCCGATAATAATGAAACACAGAACAGATATAATACACCTATCCCTCGCTTAACGAAAACTCGAATTAATTTGAACGAAATAACGCTAATTAATTTCAAAATTAAATCAAAATTTTGGTTTAAGTTATAAAAGTTTGATTTACGTAATTATTTTACATACATATTTTACCTTTTTGAATTTCTTTTTACGAAATTTCGTTTTTACGTAATTTTAATTTACAAACTTGTTGTAAACAAATTAATTACGTTAAGCGAGGGATAGGTGTAAAAGCATATTATCATCACCAATAAACAGGTTATTATGAAAAATAAAAAAATTAACAATTGTATAACGCAATAGTATAGGTTTTGAAAATAATAATAAAATTCCAACCATACCATCGCAACAGTTGAGTGTATTAAAAAGCAGAACTGGTTTCCACAAAATATAAATATTACGATCGAGTAATGTACACCAAGGTTAAAAGTCTATACAATTGTACACGATATAAGAGTGATCACAAACGAATGTAAACTTGTATCGGTTATTGTAGATGTATGTAGTTAATATTTTTGTAAATTTGATATCTATATACACCTATAAAAATAAATGTACATACCCATGTGTATCTATCTATACACCGAGCACCATTGAAATGTTTACCATTTCGATGAAATTGTACGTATGAGCGCTAATCTTGCGCAAACGAAAACTTATTATCTGCGTATTTTTTCCAAAAAACCTTACAAATGGTGGGATACATAACTCTCTAAGGAAATTTTGCATTTATCTCAATAATCAGTCTTCACTGACTGAAGCATGGCAAAACGTTTCAAAAATGCATCAACCGTAGTGGAACCCACTAAGAATTCATTCCTGTTATGAATACAAACTTTTGCGAAGACAATAGCTTCTGGCTTTGTTCCCAATCCGGTTTACAGAATAGGACAAAATAATAACCAAGCTATTAATTGAATGACTCAACCATTTGAATTCTTCAAACTTAAAAATCCATTGAGTTGTTGTAATGCATCTTAAAGAACCAGCATTTGGTAAAAAACGACTACTTGCAATTTACAATAAATTCTTTTGAGGAAATGTGTGTCTCTCTGGTGCAGAACAAAAGTATTCCCAATTCTTAAACCTGATAAAAATTACAATGAGTCAGACTCATATCAGCCAATCAGCCTTTTATCATGTTAAGATAGCTGAAAAGAATAAAACTATCTGTTTCTCAATATAGGTTTTGAAAATTTAAAAATTACAAGAGATTGCTTGGCCATTCTGATAAATAGATACTATCAAATCATGTTGTTAGAAAGAAGAAGTATTAGCCTGTTTCTTGGATGTATCTGGAGCCTATGACAAAAATAACGCTGATGACAGTTTGATCTACAAGACAGGAAAAATCATGCATCGAATGGAATCTATTCAGACATCGTTGAATAGTTTAGTAAATTGGTACAACGGTCGGGGATTAAGTCTGAATGGCAAAAAGCTCAATACATCATTTTATTGAAAACACACATCACCAGCAGGTGCAACATTATTCTAAATAACACTTCCGTGGCACAGACAGATGAAGCAAAATATATATGACTTATTTTTCAGCGAAAGTTAAACTTGGTCTCAAAAAGGTAAACTGGGTCTCTCGTAAAAGAAGAATGAATCTATTGAAATGCCAATCAAGGTTAAAATGAGGAGCACAACCAGATTCTAAATTATATACTCTATTCTACTCTAATAAGACTCTAAATAAATTCTTTATCCGATCTGGATTAGAATATGGTTGTAAGTTTACCCGTGAAACTCAGCTAGTCAAAATAGAAAAAATTCAGTGAGCAGCATTGATTTGACGAGTTTAACACATACGTTAATTATTGAGATTCTGAGTTGGACCATGTCCATAGATTTACCGTGGAATCTACTTAATTATAGATTTTTACTTAGTTTCCGATTTCAGTACCAACATCAGTTAAATGCAAAGCTTCAGAGACAGTAAAAGTCTTATAAATGTGTTCAAGACTGTATGCGAAGCATCCATACACGTAGAGCACGAGCAAATTTTTCACTTCAAATTCGAATCTCTTTATAGTGCCGTCCACAAATCATATAGAGTCAGTGAAAGATACCGAGAAAGGATGATATAGACGCGATAAGGGTTAAAAAAGCGTTTCATTACAGTATTGCAGGAAACGAATGCCGCAAAATTATTTTTACAGATGGTTCACGACAAAACTATTCTTATGGAATTGACATCTTTAGTAATCCATCTATCAGTAAGAACCAAGCACAATTTCACTGCTATTTTATTTTCATGGATAGCCTTAGTGCAATTGAAGCTCTAAAAAATACTAAGTCACCGCAAAAATCTAATGTCGATTTATTGTAGGGACATCCTTCTTCGACTAAAAAATCGAAATGTTGTCATTTCTTTGAAGTGGGTTCCATCTCATATGAATATATATATTGAAATAAAATGGCTGGCCGATTGGCTATCGAATCGCATGGAGAAGATTATATCTATCGATATGCCGTTTCATTTGATTACAGATTTTTTGCACAAGTTCATAGCACCTAGCAATGGCAAACAAGATGGAATTCTGACCAAATGGAACGGTTGACATCATACTAAATATTTCTAAATATTAAAAGGATACAGAGAGCTAGTAGTGACTTGACTGCTTTTGGATTTTAAGTTTGGGCTAGAATAAAGTAAAGGTTGATATAAAAACTCATTGGCAAAGGTGATAATCTACACATTTTAGTTGAGTTTTTAAAGAATTTCCTTAGCAGCCAGTTATATTTAATAAAATTTCAAAAATTGTTATCAAAATATGAGTGCCATCTCTTAATGCTTTTTCATTCAAGCTGAACGGCATAATCCAGTTCATGTTTTTACAAATAAATCTCCAGTAACAATTTGAAACATTGCCAATAAAAATCAAATTTAAAATCTTGTTTAAAAGTCATTTCGACGGTCACATACAATTTAACTAAAATGTAATATAAAAAAAATTTCCAGTTACAAACAGCTAAAGGCGTTCTGTATTAAAACGTCTGATATAAAACCTGATTTTATCCCATTTTGATCCATAAACATATCCTCTAACTATATATAAAACAGATTTCTTCTTAAAGTAACATTTTATGTGCTTTGAAAAAAAAACCGGATCAATTGGCTGACTTATCTCGGATAGTATAAATCAATAATTTACAAAAACAAAAACAAAATTAAGCAAAGTTGATAGGGTGCTCCACTATCCGTACCGATTTAAAAGGTATATATCATTAAATTACATTTCAATACACTTTTTATATCTTATATAGCTCACCCCTCCATCTAAAGAGCTTGTAAAGCTGTTTCGCTTTTTTTTTGTTTTATTTATTTAGTTTTCATTCTATAAATCTAAATATATGTACATAGCTATATAGTAAAGAATACAAAAAAAAATTTAAACTGTACCAGATACATTTTGTTTATAAAGCAGAACCGTTGCAAGATACGAGTTTATACATAAAATATAAATTTACTTTGCTTTGATATCTCGCCGAATTCAAGATTCAAAACAAACGAAGTAAGTTTTATATAAAACTTTTTTATAGATTTACTTAAACAAAATGTAAAGCTTTTCCAATTGATTGATTAATTTTATCGTATTTATAATATTATGGCTAACAACGTCAAAGCGAGCGCCTCTTAAACATATAAAAATTAGTTTTTCCGATGCTTTTCGTTCGTTAACTTTAATTTGATTTGCAAATAAAGAAAAATCTCAAAACAAATGAAAATGTAAAAGCTTCATGATACAAAAAAAAAAGTTTAAAATCAATTTTTTCGTTTTTCTTTATTTTTGTACGAAAAACTTTTTACTTTTCGTTTGAGTATAAAATTATAGAGACGGAAATGTGTTTGAGTAGGAGTGAAATTACGAAGTGAAAAGAGAAATAATGTTATGAAAATTATCAAGTTCTCTTTTGTGTTACCACATTGTTGGTGTGATTTTATATATATTTTTATTTTAAAGTGTGACAAGGAAAATGTAAAGCTTTTAGTATTGCGTTCTTGTGTACATCTACTATATTGCTGTACCAAACAAGGTTGATGTTTGTTTTGTATTTATTTTGCTTTTTTTGGTTTCGTACATAACAATAATAATCAAACTTACACATGCACACACACACACGCACATTGTGAAAATGTAGAAAATAAGACAATTTACTTCTTTGTTTTATTTAATTTCGTTAGGGATTTGTCAAATGGCACCAACATACAATAATGGAAAATGATTTTCATTTTCATTTTCATTTAAACTTTATGTGTTGTTTTTGTTTTTTACACTGATGAGCACATGCATATATAAGATATCTTGAAGATTTGTTTTATTTTGTGGTTGTATACGAAGCATACAATTACATATAGAATCATTTTAATATATATACATATTTATATATATATATATATATATATATATATATATATATATATATATATATATATATATATATATATATATATATATATATATATAAATATATATATATATATATAAATATATATATATATATATATATATATATATATATATATATATATATATATATATATATATATCAGGGCTGGGAACGCAATACCATACATATTTGGAAACCCTGTACCTAAACCGTTACCCTAATTGACAATTCTTAATTTACCATATACCGTACCTTGACTCAACATTTTATTTCATTGAAACTGGGTTTTTTCAATTTTTTTTTTTTGCATGGTTACTGGTTTTTTTCGATGGAATGTAGTATCGTGCATTTTGCATATGGCACCTAATTTTCATTCCTTTCTAAAAATAACAAATTAACAAGGTCACAAAACAATATGTGTCGCTGTAAACCAATAAAATAATAAAATATAGGTAATAATAAAATTTAAAGTAAGAGAGTCATAAAAAAGGATGTTACAGACAAATAACTTATATTACTAAGGGAAATCGCACCGATATCATGTGCCAACAAGATATCATTCCACAGATAAATAGTAGATGGCACTAGTAGTTGAACGAAATTTTTTAACTACAGTTTTTTATATTCACGTATTATTAACGAAACAAAAATTTAAAATAATCAAAAAAAAATAATCTTCACACCCCTGCCTGTTTCTCTTTTAATTGTATCTTTAGTATTTGTGAATAATTGTTTCACAATAGGGTAACATTTTTAGATAATTATTCTTCACCAGGATTGACTAAAACATGTTTTAATAAGGTAGTCATTTAAGGGAGTTTTAATTTAATTTGTTTGTAATTTTAAGTTTTTAAAGTAAATATTAAGTTTGAAGGGCAATTGTAATAGTGTTTGTAATTATACATGTTTAATTATAGTAGAAGCTACTGAAGAAGATCGTAAGATCGAAATATTTGGCAAATATACTGAAAGAAAGATAGCTGTTAAATTACGAGAAATATAAAAATCATAAGGGATTTCCCTTTAACATTTATAAACAACAAAAATAAAAAAAAATTAATAGTTTGAATATTTTATTAAAAAGTGTCGTTTCATGAAACGTAATTTTTAGCAAAATATAATCTAAGTTTCAATTATTTTCTATTTTCGTATCAATAATTTCTTGCCAAGAAATGCTGTTTTGTAAAGGTAAAGGTTAAGTCCAATAACGTCTAAGCGATATTTTACATAATACTGTTTAGAGTTATATTGTTGATTTGGATCTGGAATCAACCAAATCTACCGTGTCAGGCAACTCAAGTGGGAAACAACTTTAAAAAATAACACAAAAGAAGATCACTTCTAAAATTCTACGATTGAAATAATTCTTTGCAACAATTACACCAAAATGGTTTAGCGACTTATACTGTTACGTCGTTTTTAAATATTCATCGAGGTTTAAAAATTCAAGAAACTCACAATTTTGCAAAGAAAATTGTTAACTTGTTTCCGACCAAGGAAATCGTAAGTTCTCGTATACATTTAAAAAACAATTAGTAAAATTTAAGTTTAACTTGCTTTCTAAGCTTTTTAAGGCCCCTTGATAATTTAAAGGATTCATTTAAGAAATTAAAATTAGAATTAAATAATTTCAGAATTGTTGTCAATTTTCTGATGTCAATACAATTTTTTTAATTAAATTATTTATTTTTAACTTCAGGACACATATTACATATCCAGGAGAAATAACAATAATCCGCGAAGAAAATTATACGGCAAAAACGTAAATTTATTATAGCAATATCGAAAGCGGGGATATTTATTGAAACAAGAAGGGCTTCCAAAAAAATCATCTTTGCATAATATAGAAGTATCTAATTTACCTATTGAAGAAAAAACAGATGAAAAATACATATGGTTAAAGAATAATCTATTACCTTGGGCGAGAGTAGAGGAATACTAGCATGATATTTTCAGTTTAAGAAGAAACCATTTTAGGAAACCAAACAACAGAAAACCTTTTAAAAACTTGGCCACGTTATAAGGACGCTTCAGGATATTTGTTGGCAATGTTGAGGCTTACCACTAAAAAATAAACACTATGATGAAACATATTTATACATCAGCTGACCTGAAACAAATCAAAATTATTATTTATATCATTTTAATCAAGTTATGTAAATTGTATTCATTTTTACTTTACTTTCTGATTTGTTTACTAATTGTCATTATTTTGTCAAACAATTCATATGTCAAAACTGTAATGGTGGGATTCTAATATATTATTGCAACCAAAAACTAATTACACTCTCGAATCTCGAGATATATCGAAATGTTGCAGTTTTATCCCCACCATACTATTAGACTTTTTATGTATAGTCATGAAAACGCATAATAAATTCATTCGCTTTTTGATCGTATAAGAATTAAGAAACCATACAAAGAATAAAAATACTCAGTGCATTAATATTATATGGTGTTTGAACCATAATAACAAATTATATTGAATTTCGTGCGTAAAAATCAACCAACAGATACAGTCCACACGACCTCTTTCTCTTGGAAAAACGGCAACCATCTACATTCCAACATTTGGTCCTTCGAGCCGGATTGATCACATCATAAAGCTCATCGAGAATAATTTTACGTCACGAGGAAATCAAAATATAAAATATTACCCAACGTGGAGTCAGCCATTTGTAAATAGGATCAACAAGTAGAATCATCTAGAAACTACAGTTCACAACGTGGATTCATCCATTTGCAAAATTTTTGTAATTTGATTACATTAATTGAACGCACAAAACCGTAAGTCCTCAACACGATTATTATGATTAAAACGTGTCAACTCAATATTGTTTAATTTAAATCGAATATCAGTACAAAATTCGTAGTCTTAATTTCTTTAAAAAATATCAGTAATTTTCAAAGCCAGTGAAGTGTATAGTAACAGTGTATCCACTATGAGTGACATTGGAGCTTTAAAGAAACAACGGTCGGTGAATAAAACAAAACTCACAAATATTTTAAAATTCGTTCGTGAAGCCAATGATGAAACTCCTGTTGAAGAGCTACGAACCCGATTGATGCGGGTAGAACAACTTATGGAACAATTCACAATAATTGAAAATAAAATATTTGATATTGATAGTTCGGAAAATTCTGATGCTGCGTACGAAGATAATTATTATCAAGCAATCAGTGGTCTTAATACTCGAATTCGATCAACAAATTTAAGCACAAACGCTGTAGGAGAAATGACACTCAATACAACACAAACGGGTACACAAAACGAAGTGAAGCTACCGAAGATTCAGATTCCCCCCTTTGCGGGTGATTACGCAGAATGGCAGTCATTTTATGACTTATTTTGTACGACGATTCATGAATCACCATCATTAAACCCGGTACAGAAATTTCAATACTTGAAGGGACTGTTACGTGGAGAAGCAGCGGTTCTACTCCGTCATATCAGTATCACGGAAGGAAACTACATCGGTGCGTTAAATAAATTGAAAGAACGGTATAACAGGAAAAAACATATAATAAACTCGTTTATAAAAACATTCATGGAACAGTCTCAAATCCACAACGCTACAACTGCCAGCATTAAGGCCTTAATGGATACTTCTGATGAGGTAATTCGTGGATTAAGGGCTCTAGGTGAAAATGCGGAATCTCGCGATCCCTGGCTCATTTTCATTCTAATGAAAAATCTAGATGACAACTCAAAAACTCTATGGGCTCAAACTGCTGCCGATAGAGCGGAAAATCCGCTTCTCTCTGATTTCTTGGAATTCCTCTCTAAACGGATTGACACTCTTGAATCATTAGCTTCCATGTCAAAGAGAACAGCTGTCAAACCGACACTCAAAGGCCACATTGTCGTGGCCCCATCCTCTCAATCGTATAGTGAAACTCAATCAAAATGTGCTTTGTGCCAAAATCAAGAACATTCTTTATTTCAATGCAAAGAATTTAACGAACTCAATGCTAACCAACGCAGAGAATGGGCAAAGATCAAGGAAAGATGTTACAATTGCCTTAGTGCGAAACATCCAATTTTCAAATGCCTTTCGAGGTATCGATGTCACATCTGCAAAGGAAAGCATCATACGCTTTTACACGGCGCCAACCCGCAACCACCACACCAGGCCATCAACAACTCAAATGCTTCCGAAACCATAACTTCTCACTACTCACATGGAGGTCAGTCATACTCAATCCTCCCAACGGCTATGGTTAATGTCATCGATCCAAATGGAAGGTCTTTCAAATATCGAGCACTACTGGATTGTGGTTCTCAGGCCAGTTTCGTTACAGAGGCTTGTGTTCAACAATTATGTCTTAAAAAATGTAATGCTCGACTCTCTATTAGTGGAGTAGGTCATTCAGGAGCTGGAATCACAAGGGGTATAGTGACATTAACAATTCAACCGAATTCGTCTGTTAAACCAACATCATAAAGAAATTTTGGGAATTAGAATCAATAAATCCTCAACAAGAAATCTTAACGCCCGAAGAGAAACTGAGTGAACAACATTATACTCAAAATACAAAGGTTAGCGAAGAAGGACGTTTCACTGTAAGTTTACCATTTAAAAGTTCACCGAGTACGTTGGGCCAGTCACTAAATATCGCAATCGCAAGACTTCGAGGCATGGAACGTCGATTTACTCACGACTTGGCATTTGCGAAGTTATACAAGGAATTCATGCTTGAATACGAGACGTTACACCATATGGAAAAAATTCCTCAAAGCAAGATCGATGAGGAAGGATTTTATTTGCCGCATCATGGTGTATTACGGAAAGGCAGCACGACTACAAAACTCAGAGTGGTCTTTGACGGATCAGCCAAAACAACCACAGGTATTTCTTTGAATGACTGTTTGGCGGTGGGTTCTAGTGTTCAAAAAACTTTATTCTCAATTATTTTACGATTTCGTGAAAATTTTATTGCATTTTCCGCTGATGTAAAACAGATGTACCGCCAGGTCAACCTAGCCGATGAAGATATGAAATTTCAAAAAATCGTTTGGCGGGAAAATCCTGCACAACCAATTTGCCATTACCGTCTATGCACCGTTACGTATGGATTAGCTTCCGCACCTTTCTTAGCGACTAGAACGTTAAAGGAAATATCTCTTCAAAATCAGGTTACATCGCCTCTTGCTGCTCAAGTCATTGCCGAAAATATGTATGTAGATGATCTCATGGCCGGGGCTGATAACATCGCTGAAGCTTGCCAATTGATGAATTCAGTCAACAGTTTATTAGGTAACCACGGATTTCAACTAAGAAAATGGAAATCAAACTCTCAATCATTACTCAACTCGATATCGGATGAACTTAAGGATACACAGCCTAAATCAATAGATGATTGTGCTCATCCGACATCTCATTCTGTCAAGGTGTTAGGAGTTAACTGGAACTCAACAACAGATGAACTCATTTTTATGTCAGATCTACCAACTACACAACAATTATCCAAGCGAACAGTTCTCTCCGAGGCAAGTCGTCTGTTCGATCCGCTTGGTTGGTTAGCTCCCATCACAATAACTGTTAAGATATTCATGCAATTGCTTTGGGTAAGCAATTTAAATTGGGACGATCCTATAACTGAGAGCCAAGCAAATCGATGGAACCAAATAAGAGCTCAATTAAAAAATGTAAAAAATATCACAATGCCTCGTTTCATTCAAACAAGAAAGACATCTACAATTGAATTACATGGGTTCTGTGACTCAAGTCAATCAGCATATGCAGCAGTTATTTATTACAAGATCAAGAATCCCAACGAAGAAGTGTTCATCAGACTTATAACAGCAAAGACCAAAGTAGCACCTATTAAGCCGCCAACGTTACCTCGTTTAGAACTTTGCGCGGCTGTTCTCTTAACTAAACTAATCAATTTAGTTAAAAGTGAAACTAAGTTACAGTTTACTAAAACGTATGCCTGGACTGACTTGAAAATCGTTCTGGATTGGCTGTCTAGTCATCCTCGGCGTTGGAGTACCTTCGTGTGTAATCGAACGGCTGAAATTCTCAATTCTCTTACTCGCAAACATTGGCGTCACATATCGTCAAAAGATAATCCAGCAGATTGTGCTTCCCGCGGACTATTGCCAGATGAATTGATAACTCATGATTTATGGTGGAATGGTCCCAGCTGGTTACGTCAACCACTCGAATATTGGCCCCCACAAATCTCAAATTATGGCCACTTAGACGAAGAAACCAATAAACTATTTGCGATGGCTACCATCCATAACTATTGGTTCAATGAATTCCTCTCTAAATACTCATCCTTTCGAAAATGTCAGAAAATACTTGCCTACGTAGCTAGGTTTCTCAATAATGCAAGGAGTCCCAGAGGAACGAGAATCGATAGTATTTACCTCCAAAGAAATGAACTTTTCGAAGCACAACACCAAATATGCAAGGTCGACCAATTCAATTTTTACTCAGACGAAATATTATCATTACAAGCAAAACGTCCAATTGCTCGAAAAAGTTCATTACTTTCCTTAAACCCCTTTTTGGATAATCGTGGCATTTTACGGGTAGGAGGAAGACTGGAAAACAGTATCGCATCATTCTCGACAAAACACCCTATAATCCTTCACCCAAAATCTAGCGTGGCTGTTCTTGTACTCCAAGATATTCATTTCGACAACAAGCACGCAGGGCCAACGCTTCTCTTGCAAATCTCAAGACAGGACTACTGGATACCGGCTGGAAAAACGAAGGCTAAGAAAATTGTAAACAAATGTGTAACCTGCTCCCGATTTAAAGCACAGCTTCATGGACAATTGATGGGAAATTTACCAAGTGCTAGAGTTCAATTGACAAGACCATTTTTACAAGTAGGCATTGACTACGCCGGACCAATACCAATTCACTTGACTCGAGGAAGAGGCCAAAAGGTATACAAAGCATACATATGTTTATTCATATGTTTTAGTACCAAGGCAGTCCATTTGGAATTGGTTGGCGATATGACCACTGAAGAACCTGAAACGATTTACCTCACGTCGAGGCATCCCTAAAGAAATCTTTTCCGATAATGGTTCGAATTTTATCGGTGCAAATAATCACCTTCGGGAAGTATTTCACAAACTAATAAAAAATTCCAGTCTCATATCTGACTATTCTTCTAGGCTTTATATCACATGGCATTTTAACCCACCAAGCGCTCCTCACTTTGGAGGGATTTGGGAAGCGGCCATTAAATCCACTAAATTTCATCTAATCAGAGTGATTGGAAAGCAAATTCTCACAATGGAAGAAATGATGACACTGCTCACTGAAGTTGAAAGTATCCTGAATTGCCGGCCTTTATGCGGCAGCAATTCAACCGAAATCGATGCGCTGACACCATCTCATTTTTTAATTGGCCACTCCACGACAAAAATCCCAGAAAGAGATATATCCGACCTAAAACCATCGCATTTAACTAGATGGCAAATGGTCCAACAGATTGGACAACATTTCTGGAATCGATGGTCCAATGAGTATTTAACAACTCTGCAACATCGTCAAAAATGGAGAGAAACA
Organism: Tipula confusa; assembly: GCA_963556175.1. NCBI lineage: Eukaryota > Metazoa > Arthropoda > Insecta > Diptera > Tipulidae > Tipula > Tipula confusa. The sequence continues at coordinate 204,814,581 of OY744475.1, forward strand.
AAAGATCCTATTTCACTGGACGACATCGTGATCATAAAGGACAGAAATTTACCAGTCAATCAGTGGCCTCTGGGAAGAGTCGTTCAAGTGCACCCTGGCGGTGATGGTCATGTTAGAGTGGTAACCCTACGAACAAAATCGGGTGAAATGACCCGTCCAATTCACAAGATATGTCGTCTGCCCATCTCAAATAAACCCTCAAGTGATGACCCAGAAGATTCACAACACGACACCAGCACATAATCAAACATTTAAATCCAGTGGATTCAAGGGGCCCGGCATGTTGAGGCTTACCACTAAAAAATAAACACTATGATGAAACATATTTATACATCAGCTGACCTGAAACAAATCAAAATTATTATTTATATCATTTTAATCAAGTTATGTAAATTGTATTCATTTTTACTTTACTTTCTGATTTGTTTACTAATTGTCATTATTTTGTCAAACAATTCATATGTCAAAACTGTAATGGTGGGATTCTAATATATTATTGCAACCAAAAACTAATTACACTCTCGAATCTCGAGATATATCGAAATGTTGCAGTTTTATCCCCACCATACTATTAGACTTTTTATGTATAGTCATGAAAACGCATAATAAATTCATTCGCTTTTTGATCGTATAAGAATTAAGAAACCATACAAAGAATAAAAATACTCAGTGCATTAATATTATATGGTGTTTGAACCATAATAACAAATTATATTGAATTTCGTGCGTAAAAATCAACCAACAGATACAGTCCACACGACCTCTTTCTCTTGGAAAAACGGCAACCATCTACATTCCAACAGGCAATGTTAAAGTTTTGCTAATATACATATGTAATATTATAAATATATTTTTCTTCTTATTCAAGGTTAAAATATATTTGTATAAAAATTGGACCGAATTTTTCAACAACATTTTAGTCGATTAATCTTTCGTATACTTGCTTAACGAATGAAACTAACGAAAGTATAATTTGGAGAATTATGAATAAACTTCTAGTATGTAAATTACTGTATTAATCTAATTTGTTTCTCCTTTTTAGAGACCAAAAACTGTTTAAGTATACTGTTATTGTTTAGTATTTTAAAAACGCCTCGTATAGGCAAGAATTAGTAATATTTGTCGTTTGGATTACACATTCAACCGTTTATAATAGTCATTGTTGAAAATTTCAATACAATTACTGATTATTATGTTATATTTGATGAGATGAAGTATAAAACACTCTCATTTTTAATGGCATTAGATGTAACATGTAAACTGTATACCATGTACTAAACATGGAGTATTTGCCGGTACCAACATTTTATTTTTTACAGAAATATTTTTATTAAACAGTTTCTAGTTCCGATTCATTTAATTCTGACGTTAATAATCTAATTTAAATATTAAAGCAGAAATCCTCTTCTTAATTTTTATTTTATAAGAATATTGATACATTTTCAAAATTTAAAAAGCATTTAATGGAGTAGAAAATACAGTGAAATCAAATCGTTATAAGGAAATTTAGGAATCTTCTGAAAATCAAATTACACAAAATGCAAAAGCTAAACAAGTAACATTTCAATCCACAGTATATGCGGAAAATCACTTTGAAAATAATAGTACCTAGTAGAGGAGATTCAATAGGTTTTCATGAAAATTATACAAATGTTAACATAGATCATATAATATCAAAACTAGAGGAATCAGCAATTGAGTTTTCTTTAAGTTTGCATTCAAAGGACCATTTAAGTCGACAAGATATCCTTGAAAAACAAGCTAGTGTTAGTAAAATTATTTGCAAACGAGTAGTTTATTCTGTTGAACAGATTTTGTTTAGAAAGAAACCAAAAGTAGATCACAATCAATTACGGAATGTTCTAAACATTTGTAGCGATAATTTTAAGAAAATAAATTCTGAATATTTGCTTTTTAAATATTTGATTTAATTAAAACACCTATAAACATTACAATTAATAATGAAATATCATGGGCAGTGATTCAACAGAGTGTACCTACGTTAGATGAACGTTTGAGCAAAGGCATTTTAATGCTTTTAAGGTTTATATTTTAAAAAAAATTTGAATCAAACAATGTTTTCCAATATACATTACAAACTATACAAAATTTACAAAGGCAAAATGAAGAGACTTATTCAAATTTTATTTGAAATCAGATAAACGTATAACTAACAATTAATTGCAGTGAGTACTATTATTATAAGAACATTCAACAAAACAAAAATCTACAAATGCAGTGATAGAGCATCGTACCATCAGTGGGCTGTCTATAATTATCAACGTTCACAGTTAAATGAGAATTATACGTATCTTCCGCAGTTACACGACTGGTTCAAAGTTGCAATAAAAATACCCAGTATAAAACTCCTCCAAGAATGAAACGAACATTAGTGTAAGTACAAATGTTGAGAATGATAATAATACAAAAAATAATTTCAAAATAGATCGAGAATAAAATATATCTTGCCATATAAACCTTAACCAAAAATATTAACAATATAATACAAATAGTGTAATACACCATAAATTCTTTAAATAATTCGCTCGTGCAAATAACCGCGGAGTACGTAACACTCAAATGGAGATCACTGACAAATTTGAAAAGAGGATAAATCAATTGTAAGGTCATAGAGAACAACAAGCAAATGATAGTCTACAGAGGCGAAAAACTGAAAATAATATTCGCAAGATAAATCCATTGCCTGATTATGTAAAGGAACTCCAGCTTTTTGACGAAAACTCTACACATTATGTTTCTAGGGTGTATAGCGTCAAATTGTGAAACCAATAAATCGAGAGATCTTGCAGAGCATACGACAAAAGATTCGTGGTACAGCAGATTCAGCTCTGATCTCTTATAACATATTTAATAAAAACTGAAGTGCTTTAAAAACATGCTCGTCTCTATACACTACGCCGATAAGCGAGATCAGAGAACCTTAGAACACCAACTAAATAATCTCATCCAAGAGAACAGGGGTATAGACGAATCGTATGCCAACGTGTATCATTAGTTTTCAATAATATTTAAAGAAGTATAAAGACTGAAAATTACCAAAACCCGAGATTGTCACTCCAACAGAATATATGAGGTATAACTTACAGCATTAACGAGATCATATGGGATATAACATACAACGGCAACAAGATTATAGACCACCCATAAAGCCACCACAATCTAAATTAAAAACCCCTATAGAAGTCGCTGGGTCTATACAAACAAAAAGAGTAAATTACATGAATCGGCCCAACTATAGAACAAACCGTAATTCAGACATAAACGTTAACCCAAAACAACAAAGAGTATGTTCCTTATCGAACCGCAAGATGAGACATAATTGTACGAAGAATAGATTCAGGAAAATGGGCAAGAGAAAATCAAAGTCTAGGAAGAATTTGAAATAAATTTTACGAGAGAAGCCTCTTAAGCATGCCATACCTAGAGTTGATTTGCCAAAATAAGAAAATTCTAAAATTCCTCATCGACACTGGTGCTTATAAAAATTTTATTAGAAAAGAACCAGCAAAAAACGCACATCCTGTAACAAAAAACCTTATTTATAAAATCAGCAGGAGGTGACATACTAATCAAACGCAGCTCATATATTGTTTGAAGCATTAGGCTAACCTGCGATTAATCAACAACATTTTAAACCATTATTCGACCCAATTGATTTACCCAAACCGTCAAAATCGGCTTTTGCACAGATATCAAAACAATAGCGGACGAACCAATATAACAGGTTTTCCATAAGAGATTTCATATTGATATTAAAAACCAACGAGTACTTTTTAAGAGAAATTGATGAATATTTACTTCATTGTTAAGAGGAAGGTATGCCATTAACATTTGAAAATGATATAAATTAAATGACCGCCATGGCTACTCTTGCACATTTGCGGCTGTATGTCCTCAATAACTTCACGAATTCCATCTATAGGGTCTTGAATCAATTGTGGAGCATTGGCATAGACCTTATCTTCACGTGGGCCCAAAAAAAAAGTCTAAAGCTGTTAAATCACGAGATCTTGGTGGCCAATTGTAAGGTCATAGAAATAACATAACCAAGAAACTTTTCTTGCAAAATTGCAAAAGTTTCGTTGCTTTTGTAGCACGTAGCTATGTTTTGCTGAAAATAGACGTCATCCACATCAATATCTTTCAATTCCAGCCATAAAAAATCATTAATCAAAAATCGACGAGGATTCGACAAAGCTGGGGTTTCTTCAACACTACGGGCTACAGCGGCAATATTCTCAGTTGTTCTTGAGCGATGCACACGGTTTCGATTCTTCAAAACACTAACTTGTCCCAACAGCTCACATTTTTTCACCAGTTTCAATATTTTCGGCCGAGAAGCTGCTTCACGACAACCAAAAAGAGCTTTAGCTTTGCGAACTGTGACTGCAATATTTTTACCATTTTTGTAGTGAATTTTAACAATTTCAATGCGTTATTGAAGCGTATATCGTATCATTTTTAGTAATGGCGTAGTTTATACTTGTCAAATGGGAAAGGATGGCAGCTTCAAAATTAAAATAACAGGCTATTCAAAATGAAACTTCATAATTGGGTAACCCGTTATATATATATAAAACCTATTCATACCCTATCAATATGAGAAATGAAGTAGAGACGCAGATAGAAAAACTTCTATGCGATAAAATCAAAACCATTTAAAATATGTGCGAGCAATTAAACAAAAAATATCATTTATGAAAATATCTTATTATGATTATTACCATGCTGTTCATCAAGAAGGAAAAACCAGAGGAAGATCAACAGTAATATAGAAAAAAATGGTATACACATGAGAACCTGGTATCGAAAAAAAAGGAATTAACACATATACAACTCATAAAGGGAAAAAACTATTTTAAGCAGGACGCAGAAACTACTGCAAAAAGCAAACCAACATATTGACCTACTTAAAAATGTATTACCAGATCTTATTGATTTCTATGTAACAAGAAAATGTTTTAAAAGAAAATGTGTTCGTCGGACACAGTGATATTCTCTGACCTCTTACCTGTTATCATTATTCGTAGCACAATAATATAATTAATAAGAAAACTTGGTAAGAGCAAATTAGCCTGCAAGTACAAATTACAACGCTGATAAAATTGCAAGATGATTTCAAGGTACTAAATGGTACCTTTTAGCATGCAGTATCATTTTCATCTTATAAAACTCTGAATCTCATAGGATCATAAATTATCCTATTGAAATCTGGAAATTAGTTAATGAGAAATGAAAGGCACTTGGATACAAGGATTTCCTAACTAACCACATTGTAAAGTTTCATCACCAAATACGCAAAGAATTTTATTTAGATGAGAATTCAGAAAAGGATTGCTCTTCTAAATATTCTAATAAATATTTTCTGAACAAACAGTATGTTGAAACTGCAGCAACCAGTAATACCTACTACCTAAAACTCCATGGTTTGAAGTTCACACATTAGCTTATAAGCTCAAAAGGTTATAAGGTTCGATGGGCTGCATACCATTTCCACATTTGGTGATGTATGCTGAAGGCGTGATCTTTGTCTGGATTTAGTGGCAATTATGGTGTTTGAAATCTATCGAGAAGACAAAAAAATGGTTACCGATTTTTGGGTTTCTTTAATGTTTTTGCCGTTTTTCTGGGGTATACTAATAGATCTGGATCTACTGGTATTCTTAGAAACAAATGCGGTAGTAAGTAAAGAAACGATGGTAGTGTACTTAACCTTCAAAGATAAAATTCGTCTATTCTTTGTTATGGATGACGAATATGAACAATGCTCGGTTGTGGATTTTCGGAATACTTTTACTACAATCCATTTGAAACTCCGGGCAGATACTTTTTTCACTTCAAGATAAAAAAAAATCCTAAGACGGATGATTTTCCTATACATATATGGAATTTTTGTGCCAATGCTAACTGACATATCAAAAATACAAATTATCCTTAAAAGCCTATAACTGGTATTCCAATTGATTAAAATATTTAAAACCTCTAAAAATTGCACAAACATTTTCAAGGCACTTTACATGCACAGTGACTTTAACCAAATAAAATAGATTATTAAATGTTCAATCACAGCAATTAGTACAAATTAGTCTACTTGTATATTTTATTGGCTCTGCCTGCATGTATTTTATCAAAGCGCTTTTCTTGGTACCAAGAAATCAATTTTCGTTTCAATTTTGATTTGGAGTTTCCTTGGTATTAGTGGTATACTAACATTTACCAATTATAATCAAATATAATTGTAGCTCACACAAGTTTAAAAGTACAGTTAAAATAAACACTTGTATGCAAATTTTTAATGTCAAAAAGCTCACCTGATTATATTATAAATAACACAAATATTATCACCACTTATACTAATTTATACTTAAATTTATCAAAATAAAAGTTCAACAGTTATTTTGTCTAACTCTTCGAACGACGTATATAATTAAATCTCGAACAGAAAGGGTTGAAAAAGCACAATTTTCTAATTATCCACTAAATATTACACTTATAATAACACAGAACTACTTTTTTCTTTAAATATTACAAACACTTTAGATAAATTTATCTCCCGGCATTAAAATATTTCCAACACTTTAAATTATTTGTCGACCAACTTGCTGCAATGTCACCCCAATTACTAAAAATTGTAAACAATTTTACAAAAATATTCTACGTTCAAACAATGATTGCAACGGGATCAAATATATATTTGGGGAATATATACAGTGTGCCACAAATGTTACACTATTAATTTTTGTTGAAAAAATTATGTTACACCAACCAAACTAGTAATAAATTTAGAGGTGGAACTAGTTTTCTAGGAATGGATAAAATACTAGTATTTTTAGGCCTACTGATAGTTTTAAGCAGCTCATGCTTTCATGTTTAGTAAGATTTTGTATGTTAACGAAAGTTTTTTTTTATTGAAATTTTTCCTGCGTGACATACTGTATGTTTTTGTATTTGAATCGAGACATCACAAAACCAGTTTGGGTGATTTAATTTGAAATTGGGAGATTTGGCCTTGTACTTTGATACATTTTTCTATATTTTATGTTTTTGGAAACCAGTACTTTTTTGCGTTGTATAATTTAGGTACTTTTTATATTTATTTTATAATTTTACCACTACCCTAGCCACCAATTTTTTTCATGAATCGACCAAATTTTTAATATCTTTATATTATGATGTGAAGTGCTGCTTAGACAGACCATGCGCCATCGATCGAAACAAGATGAAATCAGACGAGGAAATGTCTGTTGAATACGGTGGGTGTGGAACATGTTCCTAGTTGAGAGTTAAGTAATAATTTTGGCCCGGCACCGTAACTCGAGGACGAGAGTTATTATCATGCAGAAGAAGAATTTTTCCGTCTCTAGAGTAGTAATAAGCATGTTTTTCTTTGAATAAGCCACTTTTAAAACACGATACAAAGCTGATCCAACCTCACAATATGATTTTTTTCTTTGAATGTTTGGCTTGGCTCAAAGAATATTGATGTCTAGACATCAAACAATATTGACGACTAAACAATATAAAAAAATGATCATGTATTTCTGGCAAGCAGAGCTTTATACGAAAAGAACTCATTGTTCAACGGTTCTCGACTGCAGTTTAAAATGTCCTGGCTTTTGAATCATTCCCAGTAATTCTATGTGGGTTTTTTATAAAACTACTAATATTTTAAGGTTATGTTGTTCACAGAATATGTCCAACCATAGGATATGACATGATCATTGAATAACCATATATAGAAGTGACACCAAACGTTTCCGCCGCTACGTAGTTGTTATAGCGCTGTATGCATTTGTATCTTAGATACATTTAAATTAAGGGTTTAAGTATCAACTATATAAAAAAAAAAAAAAAAAAAAAAAAAACTTTATGATTTTTTCTTTTTACATTGTTTATTCAGTGCGAATATAAACACATACAGTCAAAACTAATGTCAATACAAAACCAGTGGAATTCAACAGGAAAATCTAAATAAAAAACGAAACACAAAATATTTATGTTTATGTCCAAGGTCATTTAATTCATATTTTAGAGATGATTAAGTATATCAAATTTTCTTAATTTTTTTTTGGTACTTTTTGCTTTAGAATTAATTCTATGGGTTTTTGCACGTAAAAGTACTCTTAATGTATGCAAAATTATTTTTTTTAGGCTCTTCAATGCGGCAAGAAGTTCTGTATTGGATTTGGTTTTCGCACAAATTATAAAATTTGTCAAGTAATTTGTGTTTGAAACAGATTGTATCAAAATTATCCTAAAAAATCTTATTATTTTTTTTATTAATTTTACAAAAACTTCTGTTGGTAATGCTAAACCATCATTTGTAGTTTTTTCATATTGGCGATCTTAATAAGTAGCTCTGTATGTGTATAGCTTTGATGTTGAGTTGGTTGATCTTTGTACATAAAATTTTTACATATCGTACAATTTGTCTTTTTTGATACAGCATGTGCTAGGTACCGAGAAAAATATGTAATTGACATGGCTTGAATAGTTGGTTCAGCTTCATTGGCTTCTTCATCCGTATCAGTATCATCCGATTCGCAGACATTTGACTTCATCGTATTTTCACAATCGTCAATAAAATTATTGCTCATATTACCTGTATAAATAAAATTTTTATTAATCATTACTTACTATAAAATTATAATCTTTATAGGTACTATAATAATAATTTAAAATTCTCACATTCCAAAAAAGACATTATATTACTGGGTATTTCATCGACAGAGGTAGATGCTGACGCTTCTGTGGTACTGTTAGAGTTTTCAGGACTCAAAAAATCTGTAATCAATAATTATTTTAAGTTTAAAAATCAAAAAAATGCATTATATTTATTAGTGTTATTACTTTCTACATCTGCCATATTCAAAATAACTGAAGAATCAGGAGTTTCATAAGATGTTGTATCTGGAGCAATAATATTATAAAAGCACATTTGCTTTAAATTTTTATGAAGCCGAAATGCAGACGGATTTTTTTCATATGATCCTCTATTATTTCTCACAACAGAAATGGTATTTTCTAAAAAATCCGTATTTAAATGAGATTTGATTAGGTACAATTTGTTCTCTTTTTTTTAGGTAATTCCATAATTGTATCATAGATTGTTTGAGATAATCCATTTAAACAATAGACAGGTCGTTTTTTTACTCGTTTCCAAGTCAATATCCACTTTACGGAGCGTTTTATGGTTATAAACATTTTCCAAAAAGGATTCTTTAGATTTTGTTAAATTTATTGTACTTTTTATGTATTGAATGTTCTGATATACAACTCGACCATATTTTTTTGTTTTAAATGAACTGGAGTGGGGATTGTTTAAGTTTATTTCTCCAAGCTATAACCAGCCATCGAAAATCATTCTTTTAAACGTTGCCATTTCAAACGTTGGTTTTAAATCAAGAATCAGTAAATTGACTATCCATTCAATCATATTCGGATCCTAAAAGCATTACCACATAGCAACGAAAGTATGGCCCAACATACTTTCCATACCATTTTTGGTACGTAAATCTCGGAACGCTTGCTAATTTCAGACGTAAGCAGCAACTGCTCGCAAAACCGTTGTAGAAATTTACGCCGGTGACTGGAGTTGGTTTTTAGGACTGGATTATTCTCCATATATACTATATGTACTGCTAAAGCCGCCACATCTAAAATGTTATAAAATAATCCCAGTGGCCAGTAACGAATCGAGTGGCCAGTAACGTAAACGAATCTTCCTTTTGCATGAGTATTCCCCCAGCATTTTGTCCATATTGTCCACGCCGCCCTTGGTTCTGTTGTAATCTAGAATCATTGTTGGTTTATTTGCTAATCCTTGTGTTTCCTTATCATAATGCATGGTAGATGAAAGCATCACAGCATTATTTTTTTTGGAAACATAAGAACACATTGTGATGTTCGAAAACCCGTTATTCGGCAGGTTGTGTTTTGCCTTGCACGACTAAGAATTCTACTGGTACGAATCTCCGTCTTTTGTTTACTGTTCCTAAAATTGATAAATTGTGGTCGCGTATCAAACTAAAAGCTAAATTGTTGCTGGTAAAAAAATTGTCACATGTTATATTTCGACCGCTACTACTAAAAAGAGTGCAGCATAGATACTTCACAACACATTCTCTTTGATTACTTTCTCTTTATGAGTTTGGAGTCATTCCAGTGTACGTTTTACCTTTCAATATATAAACGAGGAAGTGAAGTCACACACCAACCATACTTTAATTCCATATCTGGCAGGTTTTCATGGAATGTAATGCGTGAAATGTGTACCACCTCGATATGCGAACAGCTGTTTATCAACTGTTATGTTTTCCCCAGCTACAAAGCACTCTCGTAGATTCCGATTCAATACAAGACATATATTAGTAATCGTTGCGCACAAGTAATCCCATTATCAAATACGATATATCGGTTTATCGTATAACAGCGCTGTACACCTATTGTAGTGCGGTAAAGAGGATTAGAAAGCATTCTCCACTACTCCAGCTTTTGTTCGTTTTTGGTTTGAATGACGCCTGCAAATATTATAATGCCAAGATTTTTTTTGATGGAATTCATCAAATCTCACGAAAGACTAAATAATGCATTTCAAAAGTCAAAAACAAAAGATAGCTTCCCGAGTGCCACACATTTTTTTGTTTAAAATGGAAGCGATTGAACAAAAATTACGTTAATTTTGTGGTGCTTTATTTGTCTTTTACAGATAATCTAGGTACAAAAATAAAATGCAATTGGAGGCGAACCCGAATTTAGTAAAACATGTAAAAGTGACCGTATCTGTAAACTGATCATTTGCAGAAAGTGGCCAATTTGAAAGTGACCGCAAACTTTTTCAAAAAATGGTCATATTTATGATCATTCAATCAGCGATCGTATTTGGATAATGGAAAAACCCTTTAGCATCCCTACTCTATTTGTATTCGAAACCGCTACGGTGTTTTATTGTCGGTGTTTATATCTCTAGTTTTGCGAGTGGAAACTAAATACCATGTAATAATTTTTGCGTGAAGACATTCCAGTTTGGATTAAGGTGTAAAAGGAAAATAATTCTAGTGATGATGAACAGACAGAAGCGAATGAGCGAAAAGGGAAGGATGGCACAATATGGCAGCGAAACTCTATGTAAAAGCAAACTTGTTAATAAAAACTATCAAATTTTATTTATAATATTAACTTAAAATGAAAATTTAAAACAAAACTTCATTCAAAATGTATAGAAATCTTACATTGATGAAGATAAAAATTCTGTTGTAAACACAAGGGAACGATATAAATCCTGTTAATTAATGAAAAATATCTCGTGTGATCAAAAAAAAAAAAAAAAAAAAAAAAAAAACGATCAAATCGCTGAAAATTAAAATCAATTGATACAAAAAAATTCTATTTTCTCCTTACGAGTTAAAATTATGTTTACTTTTTGATCAAAAGAAAAGAATAAAAAAAAATGAAGCTGTTAGTTTGTTCATTTTTGTTTTTTTTTACATCTTCATACATTTTACTACCTACTAACAAACACATTCATCTAACAAACACATGCGTCCCAACAAACACACTTTTAAATTGGAAATATAAACGTACCAATTAATTAAAATAAAAAATATTCGTGGACATAATTTAGCAAAGACACAGAAATATTTATTTCGTAGTACAATTTATTAACACTTGGCTCATATGTCACTGCAAAGTTAGCGGTGTCACCTTCTATTTATGGTTATTCAATGACATGATGTAATTTTAACGATAACTTACTGGTGGCACCATCTATTGTCGAATGGCAGAAAATTATTTGTATATGGATGTGTGCAAACACGATTTTTTTTTACTATTCTAATCTTTCGAGTTCATGTTTTGCTATTCGTTGCGCCACCAGGTGATAAAACTGTTGAAAATGAATAAACATTTTATTTGTACTTAAGTAGGCCACATATAATTAAGATATTTAAAAAAAAGACAAACAAGATAGGTATAAAAAAAAATATATTGGGATTTTATCAAATTATTGAAAATGGAAAAGCAGCAATTTAGTACTAAATGTATGCATACAATTCTAATCCTTGTGTATTAAAACTATAAATTTGAGGTTATGTTTTAATGGTAGTTATTGTTTGTTTGAAATAAAATTCCTAATTCGTTATAGTTAATAAGTTAGGTTAGTGAAAGCCCGAATGAAGCTGAACCACATCTTTGTGGGAAAGTTTTTTGATTTGAGGAGCAGTTAGGAGTAAGTTAAGTTATATTCACTTTTGAAGGGATGCGAAACCAAGGATCAGTGACGCATTAAATTTCATAAGTCGACATACTTTAAATCTTTCAACGCTATTCGGCAATGCGACTTTCATAGAAGTCTGTACAGGAGGTTATTAAGACTCTTCATCTCTAGAATCTTGTCGTCGTGTACCGATTCCGAGTATCCGAAAACAATATTGACAAATTTGCCAAAGCTACCGCATACTGCCATTATATCTAAAATATATTCTAGCTTATGATTATAATGTACTGAACGTGAAAGTGCGTGGGTACAGTAGTTTTTTGGCACTTGAAGCTTTCGAAAATAAATGTGTATTCGCTCTGAAGTTAAAATGACTACCAATTTTTATTACCAAATTTTGGTAGTTTTATAATTTTATAATTTTTCAAATTAAGAAAGCTAGACGCTGAAGACATTGGCCAAATTGAGGCTTGCATAAAGAAGAGGATGAAACCAAGTCAAAGCTTCCGACGCAATGAAAAACGCCCATCAAGTTCTCGCTTACTATGCGTTAGATAACAATATCCTGAACACTTCACGAGGGATTCTAAGAAGCGCTTGATCGAGCGATTAGTAATGCAGTCTGCAAACCAATGAAAGATAACAGAGGTTATGCCAAGGAGGCCTTGCGCAGACCAATGCAAGCTCTATGTCAAACAATACGATAAGAATTGTTCTGCAACAGTGGCAATCAGGATGAACGTGTTGGAATGGTGGAGAAAAGATCAGCTAAAACAGGAGCAGAAGCAATACGAATTGCACCAATAATACAAAATGCAGCTGAAGGAAGAGCCACAGTAGCAAATACACCGGAGCACTCTTGGAAATCAATAAAATATAGAAAAAAAATAATAATCGGTTTTATTTAGTCAACTATAGAAGGAACGTGAAAAATTGGAGTAAAGCGTGTAACACATAAGCCACATACGAGAACAAGCGACATAACGCAGCAAAACAACGTTGACTACATACTGGTGTGCATTGACTATTTCACTAAATAAGTAAAAGCGTATCCAATTATAAATCAAGAAATTTCAATCATTGTAAGGAAGTTTGACCTCATCACTTAGAAGCTGATACATTTTTAAACTAATTGGATTTTTATATTTGAATTGCCGATAGAATTATATTCTGATCAAGGACGAGATTTGACGCAGCCGTATTTCAAAAGCTACGTTAAATCCTTAACATCAAGAAAACGAGAACTACTCCATTACACCCTCAATCAGATGGAATAATAGATCGGTTTAATCCTGTAGAAAAATCTGCGTAAATAAGTTAATGCCAACCACGATAACTAAGAGGACCATTGCATACCACTATTAATGATGCGATGTTGTAGTGCAGTACACGATACAATGAAACTGGCCATCTATGGTGATATTTGGCAAAGAGCTTTGCCTGTCATGTAGGCATATAATTTGGTCCTTTAGAAATTGAACTCGCCGCAAACCAAGACCACGTTTCCAATCTAAGACGAAGAATTGAAGAATTTTAGGAATTAGAGTTGGCTTTAATCCCAAGAGAAGGAAAGGATGATCAGCGAAGCTGCAACAAATTATGTTGTACAAATTATGGGAAGGACCATAATCGGTAATCAAGAAAATCAACGATGTTGTGTATAGGATACAGCAACGCCCCAGAAGTAAAATGAAAAGGGGTCTATATGGATCGATTAACACGCTGCAATGGCAAGAACATGAATGAATACGTTCGGGGTGAACAGAACTAATTAACGTGGGGACAATTTAACGATTTCGGCAAGAAAGAGATCAAATACCTTAACAAATGAAATATATATATATATATATATATATATATATATATATATATATATATATATATATATATATATATATATATATATATAAGCATATTATTACAAAAAATCATAGAAATTATCACACCTATTTTCCGTAAAGTTGTAAAAAATTAATGACAAGTTATAAAAATTGTCTACCCCATGATGATTTGTCGTTTTCTCGGTGACTTTTCTCTTGTGCTAGATTCATTATGTTAAGTATATATAAGAATGTTTTTAGGCAAAAATCAAATACAAGTAAAGATTTTAATATTTGTGTTTTTGTTTGATAAAGTAATTAAGTTGTGAGTAGTGATTATAGTGTATATATTAAGCTTAGTGTATGATGAAATTAAATTACAATTTTGATTTGAATGATGATGGAATAGTTTGTATAAAAAACATATAATTAATGAACCAAACATAAAAAATCCATTAAAATTCATTAAAACTAAAAGTTATAAGGGCCCTCACATTTACTTTGTTTTGGTTACAACTGCTAATTTCAATCCATCGGAACAAAAATTCTCATTGTGATTGATTAGTTTTGCTTATTTATATTTGAATGTGGATAGTGGCTTTTTGTTACCATTTTAATAATTTAATCTTACTACAAATGTTAGAAGAGTTAAATTTTGTGGTAATCCGCTTGCTAAAAATATCGTTTGAGACTTGGTTGTCTCATAATACTAGTTTGAACATTTTTTTAAATTAAATTTTAACTCTTCTAAACTATTTGTTTTTAAACTATCTGGTTTTATAACAAACTGGTAAACACTTAAGGAAAACTAAACTTTTATTAAGTAGTTCGGTGATTTAAAACTTTACATTTCAAAAATATCTTTCTAATATACATTGAATTTAAACTAAAAGCTTTTTCTTATTGTAGGTTATGTTTTTGGTATAAAATATGTATTCAGCTCATTTAAACAAGTTTTTTCGGTCACATAAGCTTTATATTTTAAATAACCTGAAAGCTTCCTCTAAAAAATCATATATAATAAAAATTTGAAGGAATGACTATGGTGGTTTTAATATGCTCTAATATGAAAGAAAAAAAGCTCTTTGCCATGAAAATTTAATATTTTAAGAAATTTATGTTTTAAACTTAACCTGAATAATTATGATCGATGCATTTCCTTATTTACGATAGAGTATTGAAGTCTAGTGTATGACAATACAGATAATTTACCAGGAATGGTCTTCTTAAGCGGAGAATTTCGACTGCCGTGCGATATCAAATTTAAATCACCCGAAGCAGAGCCAGTCACCAAACAGTATTACATCATTAAATGGACAACTAAGTAAAGGCCAACAATCGACAAGGTATGATTATCGATTAAATAGTAATAGATTTATCGAGCGATATTTGGTATTTGGATATACAATACAAAAAAGAGGAAAACTCTTTGAGCTACTTTGCTCTAAAGTAAGGAAAAGGTTTGTACTCCAAAGTTTTAATGTACCGGCTTCAATATAGCCTCAGGTTGAATGGTTTTAGTCGAGTTAATCAAAAAATATTTTTGTGTAAGAATATCCCATACTTATAAGTAAAGCTTTTAAATTTGGTAAAAAGTTATCTTTAAAGAAAATATTTTTCAATGATGAGAGCTTTAAAATGTATCTTGTTTTATGTCTAAAATATTATTTTTAACTTTATTGATCTAAATAATTTTAAAAAGCTTTACAAAAGTTATAAAAGCTTTTACGGATAAATGTTTTTGTTTTGCAACATGAAACCTGATTTTGTTTTGTAATAAACATAGGAAGACGATGTTGTGAACTACACCATAATTAATTACAATACTTCTATTACTTTTTTTCGGTCGATCTGTTGGTTGATTCCGGAACAGAACGATAGAACAATTTTTTTTAAACTGGCAACAGAGCAACATCTATGGTAAGAGTGCGACTTCACTGAATAATAATCAACAAAATTGAGAATTTAATAATAAAATTACTATTAATAAGAAAATTATAATTATTAATAAACAACCTTTCATATTGGGACTTTTAAGTGTTGTCCTACATTATTATGCTATATTATCAGTTATGTACTCAAATAACAAGAGATTATAATTTACGGAAATGCAAGTCGGGGATAAGTTACAAGCAAGCATTGTTAAAAACTGAAAAAACAAAACGGAAATTTAAAATTAAACCCAAAATGAGTGTTTTAAAATATGACATTTCCTTGAAAATAATACCTGAGTTTAAAGAGATCCATCTGAACTCCATTGAATTTTGGCTTGTTGTGAAATAATTTACAAAACTTTAAAATTAGTAACTAAAGAATTGAAATTCCGGAAAAGCTCCACTTAATAAAATCCCTTTACAAACTCCAAATTTTATATCAGTGGTCAACTATAATTGTTTATGTGCTTATTGTAAGAAACGTGGCCATCACATATTTGGCTGTTTTGCAAAAAAAAACAACTGACGATCGGAAAAATACAAATAATTCCAATAGCTTTTCAAACCAGAACAACATAAACCGGGAAACTCTGCTGGCCTCGAAAATACTCGAAACACTTTAACTCGAGACCAGAACCTAGAGAGTTCGGATACAGTAAAACATTTAGTACATTGGTCTGAGTCTTTGTGAAAAAAAGATCAACAATGAAAATAAATGGCGGGTTGTAGTTGATCTACGCAAATTGATTGACATTACTATTTCCGATGTTTCTCCTTTATCGAAAATTATGGAAATTTTAGACCAATTGGGAAGAGCTTCATATTTTACGACACTTGATTTAGCCAATGGTTATCACCAAGTGTCTGTGCATCCTCTAGATAGAGAGAAGGCTGCATTCAGTACATCCACCGGTCATTTTTATTTTTCAAAAAATGCCTTTTAGTTTAATGGGAGCTCCTGCAACATTCCAAAGGTTGATCAATAATGTGCTTAGTGGTCTGAATGGAATTCAGTGTTTTGTTTGCGTGTTTTGGATTGTGCATGAGGGAAATCTTTCAAGATTTTTTTTTTTGCAATGAAATACCGTCTCTGGGTCATATTGTTACACCGGCAGGTATTAAACCAGATTTTGACAAAGTTCATTGCATCATAAATTTTCCAATTTCAGCTAATATCAAGGAATTTAAATCATTTTTGGGCCTCGTAGATTATTACAGGCGATTCATGCAAAAAATTTCCAAGTTGACCAAGCCTCTAACCGATCTATTGTAAAAGATTATTAAATTTCTCTGGAGCGTTTTCTGTGATGAATCTTTTGTTACTTTAAAAGAAGTTTTAATTTATCTTGATTTTAGACCAGACTTCTTTATTATCTGTGATGCCAGTGACACAGCAATTGGCGCTGTATTATCCCAACCATTAAATAACCTAGATTGCCCTATCGCTCTCTGCAGTTGTATACTCTTAATAAAGCCGAAAAAAATTTCGCAACCATAGAGAAGGGAGTGGATCATTTAGGGACTGGATCATTTTCACCATTATCTCTATGGTCATCCATTTACTATTTATTCCGACCATAGGCAACTAATATGGCTATCTAAAACTAATCCATGTTCCAGGTTAATTCGTTGGTGAATTCGTTTGGACGAGTAAGATTATACAATTTTATATAAGCTGCGGGCAAATCTAATACTAATGCAGATACACTTAGTCGAATTAGCATCCCCATCTCAAGTCACTGTTTTGAAATAAACATTGTTACTCGTTCTCAATCTTCTCGCAAATTGAACGACTTACATGCAACCAAATCTAAAATGTCTCATCAATCTACGTTAAAACCTTAAACGACAAGCGATATGCTAGATTAAACACTCTCAACGTTTTATTCAATCCAGCATCAAAATAAAAATCTATCATTCGCGACTAACCCAGATTTAGCTATTTCACTCAACGCAACATTTTCTTGATTAGATTCCATGGAGAATAAAACTAATGTAGAAAATCAATTCCATATATTCAACAAATCATAAAAATTGCATATAATTTTCTATGGACCAACAAACATTACGTGTGCCTCACTATGTGGTTATGAAGTTAACTAGTACCATGACTTATGGCTTATCTTCAACGGTTTGTCAAGCACAATTTCTTGTAGGTCTCTAAATGAAAGTCTGTTACTCACAGATTCAACAAAATCTAGTTAAAATTTGACTTAAATTTCTAAAATAATACGATCCCTATTTCTGCCGACCTGAAGAAAATGTTTCGGAAATTATGGGTTTACAGCTCGGATTGAAATTTCCAGATAACTATTTTGAGATAAAAGTTGCCTCTCCCTATTTTTCCCCATTGGCTAAATACTTTCACTTATGAGACTAAACTGGCATTAAACCTAGTCTTTTGAGCTGTTCTTCAAACCATTCTAACCAACAACTCTAACTAATGACTTATACAAGAAAATATATAGCAAAACGCTCGCCTTAAGAGGGTGCCTTTAACTTCTTCGAATGACGAAAACAAAGTGCTGGAATTTGATAATGAGTCAATCGGATTTCAACATGTAATCTAGAGGAGGACAATTTCCCGGTGAAGATATCACTAATCTTGTAAAACAGCAAAATTGACTTAAACAGGTATCTCTACCAAGGTATTCAATATTCGTGCTGTTGAAAGTGATTCAAAACGGACAGTGGTACATAAACTTCAACTCTTAAGACCAGTTTTACGTAGGGAAGCCGAATACTTATTAAGACATTTTAGACCACAACGGAATAAAATTATTCTGAAGCATGGAAAAAGCTCGGGAGTAGATACAACAAGTCGAAATCAATTATAGCCGAGTTAAATCAAACATTCTTAGACCAAAAATTGTTTGTGTGTGCCAACTACAGGAAACGACGATTCCGGGCAAATGGGGGAAAATTTAACTATAAACAATCAACATACAAAATTTGAATTTTTGAAATTTTTAAGCCCCATCGATGTTATGCGTTGGAATCTGGTTTATTGGTCGAAAGCCAAAGGTCTGAACTTTTGAAATTTGGTGCACAATTGTTAAAAATTTAAAAATTTTCCATCCTTAATATCAATACACGACGTCCACCGCTAATGTTAAGGTTCAGTCACGCAGCAAAGAGGTAAAACAAGCTCGATGTACTTTTGCATATCTAAAAGAAAATTAACTGTAAAAATGTATGGCTTAGCAGGAACAATGACGGGTTACACTAGTGGAAAGACTCTCATGACAATTTAATTTCAAATTATTACAAATTATAACATTAATTGTTGCTACCAGGGCTCCCACCACAACAAAAATCTACGTTGAGGTTGTTTGCAGATGGAAACATGAAAAGTGAGTTGTCTTAAAATGTCATTTTACGAAAAAATTTACCGTCAGTTGAACATCCGGACGACAGATTATTTTAGTAAAAATTATGGAGCAATACACCAAATGAAGTGTACCAACTTCAAAACTTAATTTACGGTCTAGTATTTTTCAATGCCTTTGGCGCAAGGTTGGTTCTCACCAAAGAAGAAAGAACTCCTAAATTTTAGAAAACAACGAGATTTCGATTTTAATAACGATAGCTTTGGCTTTAATGTTGTATTAAAAATCACATAGACATTGGACTAACATAAAAATTATAACCCAAATATAAAAGATATAGGATCTACTCGGTGGTTATCACCGCTGATTTTTCTATTTCAAATAAAAATTCAGTATCTTTGGGTTATGGAGCTGGACTGGGACATGAATCTTCCGATGACTCTAAATTTTGATTTAATTCCATTTAAACCGAATTGAAATTCCTTAATCCAAAACTCCAAAAGCATGGTTTTTGCGATGTATCAAAAAAGGCGTATGGTTGCGTCATTTATATTCGTTCGATTATATTAGTCAATGAAAAATTATTACTAACCTGGTTTATGCAAAAAGTAAACTGGCGCCATTGAAACAGATTTGTGTTCCCATAGGATGGAATTATGTAGATTTTTCCTATATTAGCAAAGCTGATAACAAACATCAAATCGAAATAAAAGCCTGATTTGATCTGACAGATATACTTAAATAGTTGTTAGATATTCAGAGAAGAGGAAAATGTTTAAGATCAATTGGTCGACTTATATATTTGATAGTTTACCACACCATCATTGGAGATATGTACAGACAAGACCCAATCCTGCCGGTTCGAACGAGGAGAATATACCCGTCCAAACTACATCAAAGTGAGCTATGAGCTATGAACAATTTATCACCAATCCAAATTTAAATCTTTATATTCAGTCATCGATGATCAATGTATTTTACGAGTGTCCGCCTACGCACTTCTCAATTAAAATATTTAGAACAGTATCCAAGAATTGTTCTAACTTAAGAGCCTCATCATCAATTATTACATGGAGGTTTTTGGACAAAAAATCTAGCTGGTCAAAAAATGTATAACAATTGTATGTGCGTCTAATACATAAAAAGTTGAATTACAATACAAAAGTTGGAGGTCTACGACCATTCAACGAATGGTCAACGATTACGTTGACAGCAAGTTAGTAACGAACTTTCTTAATTTTCCTTACAGAAAAACATTTTTTTGGTGCCGAAACCCGGGACTTTGAAAAACATTAAATTTCGGTTCAATCGTCCAAGTGCTCCAAATTTTGGCGGTTTGTGAGAGGTCACTGTAAAATCCATCAAATTTAATTTAAAAAGAAATGAATACAAAATTACAATGGGTGCTTTCAGGTCCACTAATCGGTATGATGGAAAAAATGACATTCAAGCCAACTATGTTCGCATATTTTTTTTGAATCGGTTGCGTTCAGATCTCGACATGTTTATTTTGCTCAACATGTTGGGAAACCTGAATGCACCTATTCTATTTAAATTATTTAAAGTCAATTGTATCATATATAATCTAGTCCAAAGAAACATAAAAACTAAACCAGGTGTGGTACTTTCATTTCATTCACACATGATTGGCACTTTAGTTAATTGAAAAAAAAAATTAAAATTCCTTCCTGTCGTCTAATATTTAATTTATATATCTAATTGAAGTCGACATACTTAATTTATATAGCATAAACAATTATGTATAATTGATAAAAAATAAACTTAAAACATTTTCGTTATATATGTGTTTCCGTAACGGAAATATACGTGCAAACATTATCGAATTAAATGGCAAAAAAGTATAAAGTTTTCAAATCGGATTTTTTCCTATAATGCAAACGGAAATGGCTAAAAATGCGGAATTAGATTTTATAATAAATTGACTCACGCACATAAATTATGAATAAACTGGCACAACATAAAACAAAAAAAAAAAAAAAAGTTGTTAAATATGGGAGGTAAAGTTATTGAAATTGTATAGCTATATACCACTATCGTAATTATATGTCATAAAGCTTGTTGTGTTTAAGTTTTAGTTTGAGTAATTGAACTTTCTCGCTTCACAACGACTATAGTTTTGAGTGGTTGACACAATGATTATCGTTAGTGTGATTTTAAGATTAATATGGATATAATTTATTTAATTACACGTAACGACTTTATAAACTACTTAAAAAAAATCATATACCACTCCTGAATACATTCACTAATTAACATTAATTAAATTACATAATCTTATAAAAAATAATATAATAATTGGATGGATAAATACAATAAAAGCAAAATCGATATGTGTCGATAAATCGAAAAAAAGCTTTAACCATTTATATTGCATAAACTTTAACATTTTACTATATGTATATTGAAATACAGAACCCAAAAACAAATATCGATTTTAAGATAAAATATTCAATTGTTTTTTATCTATTAACTTATAAAATATAAACTCGATATACGTATATGTAGTTTGATTTCGATCGAAAAGGTTAAATTAGATTAGAAGTAAAATTGTGTACATATCACTGTTATATAGTTTTCGACCCCAGTAAAAATAAAAATAATTGAATTTAAAGCTGAGTACTACTTTAATTCGAACCGTCGAGATGTGTTTAGTTTATACTATATGAGGGTAAAAAATGGTCAGTTAACAGATTTTTAACAGATTTATTTATTTTTTCGTGGGTCAAATAAATACATTTTTCTTTAACATTTATCAAACTAACAGATAATACTGATTTACAAATTAGAACTACTATTTGTAAAGATTGCTTTCTTGCAATATTTATCTCTCAATGTAATAAGGTAATACACTGTAGTTAGAGAGCATTTCCTTGCCTGGTAAAATAATTATATACGAGCATGATATCTTTAGATATTCACAGTAAAATGTGAATGTAAAATTTATTGGTAAATGCAATACGTCATGTAACCGCCAAAAATCTAATTTATGTACACTTTATTTGTACAAAACTTTAAAATTAATACAAATTAGATTTTAAAAAAATTGATTAAACATTACAAGCTCGAAGCCTCTGAAGTTTAAGATGAGAAACTATCAAATGAATAAACCATTTCAATTAACAATTCTTAAATTGTTAATTAAATTACTTGACTCATTGAATCGCATTAAAATTAAATACAAAAATTGTTTCGTTAAGATTTTCAATGTTTAATTAAAAGTATTAAGTTACAATAATATTTCCAATTATCACTTAAAACCATCACTAGCTTCATAAACGCGAGTTAAAACTTATCAAGTGTGTCTTTTCTTTTGTATATTTCATGCCACCAACTTTTATATTTTAAGTGGTGGGAAATTTACTAGCTCAAATCTAGGTTTCGTTAAATACTCGTTAAGTTATTTGAGTATAATTTAATAACTTATTATTGGTTAGTTTTAAAATAATGTTATATAATCGAAATAAACAAATTATTCGGTGTTTCGTTAAGCTTGGAAAGTTTCGACAAATTAACTTAACGAAAACAAGGATTACTTTATTGACCCTACAATTGTTAATTCATTACAAATTAGGCCTCCCGAGTAATAGAAATTTGTGGTGAAAATTTATCAAATAATTGGCCACGTCTTGAGCTAAATTACTGGAAGTTTAAAATTTTTTCGATTAATAATTTTAGTTTATCTTTCAAAAACTTTTAATGTTTCGATAAATACTCGTTAATTTGTTTAAGTATAGTTAAAAAACGATTTATTACTTTTTGAAAATCGTTATATAGTCAAAATAGAAAATATTTCGTTGGGTCGTTAAACTGAAAATGTTTCGTTAAACTACCATAATGGAAACGTGTTTGAAAAAAAAAGAAAGAATTGAATTGATCATTTTCGTTAAGTTATATATACGTTATATAAAGATGCGTTGCAACCGTTAATTTTGCATTTAATTCAGAATATATATATATATATATATATATATATATATATATATATATATATATATATATATATATAAACGGAACTTCCGGAGAAGGGAGCTTTTTAAAATTAAAAACCATTTAATTCAACAATCTTCTCAGAACATATATGATAAAAGAAAAATTACTTTTGAAATTTCACCACGTGAAAAATCGTTTAGTACCGGCCCTGATGCTTTACCTTTAGAATTTATATGGTATTGGAATATCAGATGGGAATCCAAAGTACAACCAAGGTATTTGCCATTGCTCTGCATTGAATGGTTTAGATATCAACAACCAACACACTCGTTGCCTCTATTGATTTGACAAATTTTGAGTTAGCGAATTAGGTTTTGGTAGTGCGGTAACCGATTTTTCAAATTTTATAAGACTGTAGAATTTTAACGATTTCCGCTACCGCAATTTTTTAAGGTATATAGTAAATGAAATTTACCTTTGGTGCTTGAGTAAAATACTGCAGCATTGTCTGCGAAAAAAGCCAATTGGCAAGATCTGGATGTGGCTAGGTTGTTGGTGAAGAGAATTGGATTGAAAATTGAACCATGCGAATCACCCAATGGAATATAGAGTATTCCTGAAGATTCTTCATGTATATGAACATGGAAAGGGCTCTTACGATAGGAATAATGATTGGATTATTTTCAGTATGAAGATTGGAAAGTTCCTCCGGTGGAGTTTGAAAAAAAAGTCCATCGTGCAAGACTGAATCATATGCTTTCTCAATATCATGCATTGTAAGACCTATGCATTGTAAGACCTATTAAACTTATTATTGTTCGACCAAGTCGAACAAGTCGGTGTCGAGTAGAATGATCCAATCGAAAATCGAACTGACGGTTAGTTAGAATTAATTTCTTACGTGGAAAAGTATTTTAGTGAGAATGGTTCGTTCAAGGATTTTTCCTAAGACTGGAAGGAGACTGATTGGCCTATAGCTGGACATATATGAAGATGGCTTATTATAGGTTTGTAAATTGAGATACCTTTAGCATGTTTCCATACTAAAGGAAAGTAAGAAAGGCTCCTTTCAGTTCTGGTGGATGAATAACATCACTATAGAATTTAGTTTAACTGAAGATGATTCTATTTCTTTGACTGATTTTTGAGCTTGTGATTCGATTTTGAAACCTGTTGGAGACGGAAAGAGATTTGATGTGCGAAATGAAATTGTTTCACTAGAAAAAAGGCTTTATCGGAGTTTGCTTTATCGTGAGTACGCTACTTGATCTTTCCATTTTAGTGGTGGCATTTAATCATCATTGAGTTGTACAATTTTAGGTTTTAAAGAATCAGGGATTTTATCACGTTCTGAAATGCTGGTTTTAGGATTATGAATTTGTGATCTAGGTATAGTTTGTGCTTCTGCTATGTTTTCCGATATTGATTTCCTTCTCAGGCCGTCAGCAATTTTGTTAAGAATGCCAGGTTTATGAAGAACTTGATTATCAAAATGTTCTAACCGGATTCACCATCTCATTAACAAAGAAGAAGGGTTTTCAGATCACTAAGCCACATTAATGGCTATGACCAGTAATTATCTTAAAATGCCGACCATGCAGACGAAAATATTTAGACCATTACCATCAATGATTATTGTAAAGGTAATGTAAAACCAGAGTGCTGTAAGATTGAAGGATTTGTTAAAAACTATTTTAGTTTTCTAAATGATTCGTCGCAAAATCCATCCCAAATAAATTGGTGTCCTTTTTTCAATAAAAGTTTTAGTAGTTTGACAATTTCGGAAAACCTATTTATCAAGCGACGATGATACCCTGCAAGTCCTAGAAATTTCTTTTTGGTTTGATGGTCCAGGGTAATTTCTGACGGCTGTAGCTTTATTCGATTCTGGTTTGATACCTTCTTCTGCCACCGTGTGCCCCAAATATACAATCTTTTTTGATAAGTGAAACTTTTTCAAATCAACCTTAAAATTATTGCTCTTAAAACAAATGAAAACTGTTCTATTTTCTTAGGTTGTAACCCGTGACTATAACACCACCACAAGACAAACTAGGCATTTGATTCTAATTTATATCATTTATAACATTGTTCATTAACCTTTGGAATGTTGCCGAAGCACTCTTTAATCCGAAAGGCATTCGCTTAAATTATAAATATTCAAAATGTGGGTTGAAGGCTGTCTCCTCTTTACCTTAAAATCTAAAAGTATTTAATGATACTAAAAGTTAAGATGAAAACCCATTTATTGAGATTTTCCAAGATGGTCCATAATATTGGAGATATTAGGTAGATGAAAAACATTACCGATTGTAGCATCTTTTAACTTCCTTCATCGTGTATTTTTCATTAAAACTCTAAATGGCTAATATCGTTAGTATAAATATTAAAAAGAACAGGAGCAAGTATAGATCTTTGCAGGATTTGAAGACGTGATTTGTGGTATGGTTGGATCCACAAAATTTGCATCGGGTCAAACTGTAGTGCCAGATGAAGCTTGGTAAGCAAAATTTCATCGGTCTTCCGAGTCGAAAGCCTTTCTTAGGTTCAGAAAGAGACTACCAAGTATTATAATCTATCGAATTTCTCAGAAATAAAGTCTTTAAGCGCAATTTTGTCTGTTTGAGTAATTGATGATTTTGTAAAGCCATATTGCTCTTGCGCTATTATTACTATTTTTTAGAAAAACGAGAACGCGGTTGTTGAGTATCCTTTTGTATACCTATAAGACAACCGATTGCACTAAGATCGGCTTATAGTTTATCGGTTCAACGCTATCGCCGTCTTTATGTCTTTCCGGAAATCTTTCTACCGTGATGGATTTATTAATCAAGGTGGTGAGAGCTATTCAGTTTTTTGAAGAGGAACTTACTTGATATCTCAAAAGGGATTTTTGACGATGAACACAACTATGAACCCCTGTTGGAATGCAGAATCCATGGGCCGAACCATCGGCCATGTCAGTACAGGCTGGCTGGGGCAATGCAATGTGCAGATGGATTTAAAATCTAACCTGTATTCGTGCGTCCTCAATTTGGCTGGTGACGACGTAAGGTAGGACGTTAAAAATTAACTGCGAAAGAGTTGGGAGAGCTTCGGCCCCAGAACAGATTGCAGAGTTCAGAAACAAAAAAAATATTAATCCAATTATTTCATTTTAGGAAAAAATAAGACAATTTTGTAGTTTAGTCGCTGCAGCCTGATGAGAGATCGACATTTTTTTTTTTTTTTTTTTTTTTTTAATCTCTACAATCTTTTCTGGGGCCGAAGCTCACCCAACTCTTTCGCAGTTATTTTAACGTCCTTACTTTACGCCAACCAGGGCCAAATCGAGGACGCACGAATACAGGTTCGTGATTTTTTAATATCCATCTGCGCAATGCTTTGCTCCATGCTAGCCTGTACTGACATGGATGATGGTTCGGCCCATAGACTCTGCACTCCAACAGGGGGTCATAATTGTGTTCATCGTCTTCACCGATCGTAATCAGATTAAAAAAAATCCCATTTGCAACCCTCTCCCGTTGGGATTCAAACCTGGTACCTCCCGTCCCAAACACCGCAGCTTTAACCACTGCACCAATTGCTCGAAATTTTTAATTTGTATATCAAATACAAATTTAATTCAAATATTCTCAAGAGCTCGATCGAAACTGAGCTATAATGAAACGAAGCAAATTTCGACTCTTTTTATTGTAATCATTTAGTCGAGTAAGAAACATACCAAATTCAATGGTGGAAGTGGACCGTAAAATACAGGATTAGTAATTTAGGAATGATAGAGCTGTCGAATAAAATCGAATACCTAACTGATCAAACAGGAAATTACTGACTTTTTATATTAAATAAAAAAAAATGTTTATAACTTTTTTTATTTGATTACAAACTAACGAGATTATATTTTTAACTACCAACCCTGTAAGATTTAAAATACACAGGTTTTCTTTTTAAACTAACAGATAGTATTTTACAGATATTTTTGATTGAAAATTGAAACGTTTATAACTTTTTGAGCACTAGTCTTAAACATTATATTAAGATTTTTAAATGTCTGAGTTTGTTCATCTAGATTTTTTAAAGTTTAAATATCATCAAAATAGTTTAAGACCTATATGCAGTCAAAAAAATTTTAAAATTATTCTCAATTTTTTACCGTGCAGGAACTAAAATTCCAAAAACAATATACAACTTTTATTATGTATACATAAATATTAAATCGAACCTCATTGTTTTATGCGTATAACTTTTCTGTTAATTTTTCGTTCAGTTCATCATATCTGATCATCTCTATAATACTGAACCCTATACAAAAACGCTAAGTTTTGGCACAATAATTTAATCAATGAGCAAGTTTAAAGCACTGAAATAACAACAACACCATAAACTAAAAACCATAATTATTTAATTTAAGCATGACGAAATTAAATTTGAATTTTATATAGTTTTACGGTTGATTGGTTACTAAACAATGCTAATGGATATATAAAATGGTAACAACAAGAACAACAATAGAACAGTGTTAAATAAACATAATTTAGATGAATTGTTTATGATGTTTGAGTTTATATAATGAAAGTTGTGTTATTGTTATAATTATGTTTATATTACATTAAGCTTTTGACTTCAGTCACTTCCTATAATTTGGGTACGTATTTAAGTTTAAATCCTGCATTTTATTAATTTACCGAGCTAAATAATTTCAGTTTTTGAGAGTAAATATCTCTGCTGTTATTAGTCAAAACCGAACGCTTTTTAATTTTTTAGCCTTTTATTTATTATATCAATAATTTCAGAATATGACACAATATTGATATCGCCAGATTCTTGATTAAAACTGTCATTGAGGTTTACTCGTCGTTGACTGCTAAGTGGTTTTAATATGCTTTCTATATATGTTCGATAAACCTATCGGCTTTCTCTATATCTTGTCTTGGCCAATTTCCATCTAGTATTTTAATAGGATGCTGTTATGTAACAGGTTTTTTAGACTTTTGGTTGCCTTCCATAATGAATATTCGGATAAGTGGCTGTTTGACAATTTTGAAAGATATGTACTCATACATTTATATTTAAGTTATGTATATCTCTTGATAATTTTATTGTTAAATTGTTTACTACTGTTTTATCCTGGGGAGCTCTAGCCTGATGCCATTTATTTCCCACAGATCTTTTCCTTCACAATAGATCAGTTATTTCTTGAGGATAATTTTGCTTTATAGATTTATAGATTTATTATATTTTTATATTATTATATTATTATATTATTATATTATTATATTATTATATTATTATATTATTATATTATTATATTATTATATTATTATATTATTATATTATTATAATATTATATTATTATATTATTATATTATTATATTATTATATTATTATATTATTATATTATTATATTATTATATTATTATATTATTATATTATTATATTATTATATTATTATATTATTATATTATTATATTATTATATTATTATATTATTATATTATTATATTATTATATTATTATATTATTATATTATTATATTATTATATTATTATATTATTATATTATTATATTATTATATTATTATATTATTATATTATTATATTATTATATTATTATATTATTATATTATTATATTATTATATTATTATATTATTATATTATTATATTATTATATTATTATATTATTATATTATTATATTATTATATTATTATATTATTATATTATTATATTATTATATTATTATATTATTATATTATTATATTATTATATTATTATATTATTATATTATTATATTATTATATTATTATATTATTATATTATTATATTATTATATTATTATATTATTATATTATTATATTATTATATTATTATATTATTATATTATTATATTATTATATTATTATATTATTATATTATTATATTATTATATTATTATATTATTATATTATTATATTATTATATTATTATATTATTATATTATTATATTATTATATTATTATATTATTATATTATTATATTATTATATTATTATATTATTATATTATTATATTATTATATTATTATATTATTATATTATTATATTATTATATTATTATATTATTATATTATTATATTATTATATTATTATATTATTATATTATTATATTATTATATTATTATATTATTATATTATTATATTATTATATTATTATATTATTATATTATTATATTATTATATTATTATATTATTATATTATTATATTATTATATTATTATATTATTATATTATTATATTATTATATTATTATATTATTATATTATTATATTATTATATTATTATATTATTATATTATTATATTATTATATTATTATATTATTATATTATTATATTATTATATTATTATATTATTATATTATTATATTATTATATTATTATATTATTATATTATTATATTATTATATTATTATATTATTATATTATTATATTATTATATTATTATATTATTATATTATTATATTATTATATTATTATATTATTATATTATTATATTATTATATTATTATATTATTATATTATTATATTATTATATTATTATATTATTATATTATTATATTATTATATTATTATATTATTATATTATTATATTATTATATTATTATATTATTATATTATTATATTATTATATTATTATATTATTATATTATTATATTATTATATTATTATATTATTATATTATTATATTATTATATTATTATATTATTATATTATTATATTATTATATTATTATATTATTATATTATTATATTATTATATTATTATATTATTATATTATTATATTATTATATTATTATATTATTATATTATTATATTATTATATTATTATATTATTATATTATTATATTATTATATTATTATATTATTATATTATTATATTATTATATTATTATATTATTATATTATTATATTATTATATTATTATATTATTATATTATTATATTATTATATTATTATATTATTATATTATTATATTATTATATTATTATATTATTATATTATTATATTATTATATTATTATATTATTATATTATTATATTATTATATTATTATATTATTATATTATTATATTATTATATTATTATATTATTATATTATTATATTATTATATTATTATATTATTATATTATTATATTATTATATTATTATATTATTATATTATTATATTATTATATTATTATATTATTATATTATTATATTATTATATTATTATATTATTATATTATTATATTATTATATTATTATATTATTATATTATTATATTATTATATTATTATATTATTATATTATTATATTATTATATTATTATATTATTATATTATTATATTATTATATTATTATATTATTATATTATTATATTATTATATTATTATATTATTATATTATTATATTATTATATTATTATATTATTATATTATTATATTATTATATTATTATATTATTATATTATTATATTATTATATTATTATATTATTATATTATTATATTATTATATTATTATATTATTATATTATTATATTATTATATTATTATATTATTATATTATTATATTATTATATTATTATATTATTATATTATTATATTATTATATTATTATATTATTATATTATTATATTATTATATTATTATATTATTATATTATTATATTATTATATTATTATATTATTATATTATTATATTATTATATTATTATATTATTATATTATTATATTATTATATTATTATATTATTATATTATTATATTATTATATTATTATATTATTATATTATTATATTATTATATTATTATATTATTATATTATTATATTATTATATTATTATATTATTATATTATTATATTATTATATTATTATATTATTATATTATTATATTATTATATTATTATATTATTATATTATTATATTATTATATTATTATATTATTATATTATTATATTATTATATTATTATATTATTATATTATTATATTATTATATTATTATATTATTATATTATTATATTATTATATTATTATATTATTATATTATTATATTATTATATTATTATATTATTATATTATTATATTATTATATTATTATATTATTATATTATTATATTATTATATTATTATATTATTATATTATTATATTATTATATTATTATATTATTATATTATTATATTATTATATTATTATATTATTATATTTATTATATTATTATATTATTATATTATTATATTATTATATTATTATATTATTATATTATTATATTATTATATTATTATATTATTATATTATTATATTATTATATTATTATATTATTATATTATTATATTATTATATTATTATATTATTATATTATTATATTATTATATTATTATATTATTATATTATTATATTATTATATTATTATATTATTATATTATTATATTATTATATTATTATATTATTATATTATTATATTATTATATTATTATATTATTATATTATTATATTATTATATTATTATATTATTATATTATTATATTATTATATTATTATATTATTATATTATTATATTATTATATTATTATATTATTATATTATTATATTATTATATTATTATATTATTATATTATTATATTATTATATTATTATATTATTATATTATTATATTATTATATTATTATATTATTATATTATTATATTATTATATTATTATATTATTATATTATTATATTATTATATTATTATATTATTATATTATTATATTATTATATTATTATATTATTATATTATTATATTATTATATTATTATATTATTATATTATTATATTATTATATTATTATATTATTATATTATTATATTATTATATTATTATATTATTATATTATTATATTATTATATTATTATATTATTATATTATTATATTATTATATTATTATTATTATTATATTATTATATTATTATATTATTATATTATTATATTATTATATTATTATATTATTATATTATTATATTATTATATTATTATATTATTATATTATTATATTATTATATTATTATATTATTATATTATTATATTATTATATTATTATATTATTATATTATTATATTATTATATTATTATATTATTATATTATTATATTATTATATTATTATATTATTATATTATTATATTATTATATTATTATATTATTATATTATTATATTATTATATTATTATATTATTATATTATTATATTATATATAATATATTATATTATTATATTATTATATTATTATATTATTATATTATTATATTATATTATTATATTATTATATTATTATATTATTATATTATTATATTATTATATTATTATATTATTATATTATTATATTATTATATTATTATATTATTATATTATTATATTATTATATTATTATATTATTATATTATTATATTATTATATTATTATATTATTATATTATTATATTATTATATTATTATATTATTATATTATTATATTATTATATTATTATATTATTATATTATTATATTATTATATTATTATATTATTATATTATTATATTATTATATTATTATATTATTATATTATTATATTATTATATTATTATATTATTATATTATTATATTATTATATTATTATATTATTATATTATTATATTATTATATTATTATATTATTATATTATTATATTATTATATTATTATATTATTATATTATTATATTATTATATTATTATATTATTATATTATTATATTATTATATTATTATATTATTATATTATTATATTATTATATTATTATATTATTATATTATTATATTATTATATTATTATATTATTATATTATTATATTATTATATTATTATATTATTATATTATTATATTATTATATTATTATATTATTATATTATTATATTATTATATTATTATATTATTATATTATTATATTATTATATTATTATATTATTATATTATTATATTATTATATTATTATATTATTATATTATTATATTATTATATTATTATATTATTATATTATTATATTATTATATTATTATATTATTATATTATTATATTATTATATTATTATATTATTATATTATTATATTATTATATTATTATATTATTATATTATTATATTATTATATTATTATATTATTATATTATTATATTATTATATTATTATATTATTATATTATTATATTATTATATTATTATATTATTATATTATTATATTATTATATTATTAGATTTTTTTTCAGAGAAACCGTGCAGATTACAGATTACTTTGCAAATAGTTGCAGACTAAAAATCTCCTTATAAAAAATTGCCGATTGCTGGGGAGTTGATTATAAATGTGATTGACTTGTGCTAAATAAAATTTGAATATTGGCAACCGAAAAATAAACATAAAAATTACAAATATGTTATTATCTCGTCCATATGTAGAA
This sequence comes from Tipula confusa, assembly GCA_963556175.1. Taxonomy (NCBI): domain Eukaryota; kingdom Metazoa; phylum Arthropoda; class Insecta; order Diptera; family Tipulidae; genus Tipula; species Tipula confusa. The sequence continues at coordinate 204,848,297 of OY744475.1, forward strand.
ATAATCCATTTCAATTAGGTGCAAGTAAACAAAACTTTGATTTCCAACTTGAGATTAGAAACGTGTATATACCAAAAAGAATATAAATAAAAATGTATATTTATAATTTTATTTGAAAGCAGTACCTAATACATTTACAACAAACAATATAAAACTTTTATTACCTACACATAAATGTTCGATCGCACCTCATTGTTTTATGCTCAGCGTACAATAAAAACCGTAAGCTCGGTTTATTACATAAACAACATATACAAAATGCTAAAACATTTCTAATTTATATATTACGTGATTTAAAGTATGGAATACAAAAACAAAAATATTTTTAATTATGCTATTATCACATGAATAAATTATTATGATAATTACACCAACAACACACAATTAAATGTCTTGATTACAAGTACATAGTGTATAAATTTAAATGAATTTTTAATTAAAACATGTGCGCGCGCCCTCCATTATGGTGTCGCGAGACAAGTATAAACGAGGAAAATTGAGGAAATTGAAATTTTGAACGTGTATACATATATTTATATATACATATAAACAAATGGAAGGAAGATTGAAAGAATTGCGCAAAGTGTTGAATGTTAATGGGTGACATTTGAACGAGGGAAATATGTTACGATATTTGAGCTTTTCAAGTTTCAACGTATATTTCGTATTTTATTTGTACATACAACGCCGCATATATGTATATATATATATATATATATATATATATATATATATATATATATATATATATATATATATATATATATATATATATATATTTATATATTATTTTCGTTTTAACAAAATTCAGATTTCCATAAATCTTACTCGTTCATCCAGCTAATCTGCATATATTTATAATTAACACTCTCTAATCTTAAAATATAAATTCATTATGGTATCACAAGATTAAAATTAACGTTCGTATAATCCTATGGTTATGATAGAGTTAAATGTTAGAGATGCATGGGATTTAACAACAAGAAATTATTTTTCTGTGTGCTTTTTCTATTTTGCCAGGTACATTTGTGTAGATGAGCCAAAAAAAAAATATAAAAATCGAATTACCATGAAGTAAATGAAAACATGAAATATATATATATATATATATATATATATATATATATATATATATATATATATATATATATATATATATATATATATATATATAAATGTATTGTAAAAATTAGATAAGGAACAGGAAAAGAAAACATAATTGGAGCAACAACACGTAACCCCTAAACAAATAGAAATGAAATTAATTTTGAAAAATCATGAAATCTTATTCTGTATAATATGCTCTTCGGTATCAAGAATTTAATTATGTTTCTGGTTAATTTGAATCTGGAGAGTATCATAATGATTAAATTTATGTGGTTTGTAAATTTGGGAAACATTTGTAGAAATAAGATTTAATTCGTGGAATGGTTCTCGGCCAAAAAAAAAATAATAATTTACAACTCCAAATATACCTTTCGAGAATTTTTTTAAAAATGTTATACTTGTTGGTTAATTAATAAAATTGTATACTAATTTATGTCCAGGTGTTAATATTTCCAAATTGTCATCTAGTAAGTGAAGTAATATGGCGAAAACTTTAAGTAGAGTATTTTTGTTTCACCAATGTTTAAAGTTCCTTTTAAGTAAGGTTAGCTTTCTCCATTGCATGGCGGCTTTTATATTTAACTTTACAGCTTTCAAAATATGGGCAAATATGCAATTTTATTTGTGATTATGGATTTTAGGGTCCATTTGTTAAATTATTTGTGGCATAATTTTTAATTTTTTTTTTCCAGAAAAATCTGTTTGAGAACCAATCTACAGAAATAATAAAATGCTACCGGTATTAGAATTAGAACATCAAGATGGAGTAAGTAATTATTATTTTTTTTTGTTTATTATTTTATAGATAGAAAGTGCATCTTTGAAATCAGCATCTTTGAAATCAACAGTATCAAAACAAGAAGATAAAACTACCATAAGATTATATTTTTGTGTTTTATTTTCCTTATATAAATTGTAATTGTCAAATTTAATTTCTCTTCTAGAAAATGATAAACCAAAAAAAAAAATCAAAGGCAACTACTCCATTTTGTGGGAAGCCGACGTGGACTTAAAATTATGGCCCAAGAAAAGTGATAATAATTTTGCATTTTGTAACGTATGCAACTGTGAATTGAAAGACGGTGGGGGTATTACCGACTTCCAAATGCATGCCAAAACAAGTAAACACCGGGAAAGATCAAGGTCCATTGATATCCAATCGGCATCTAATAATATTATTAAGGAATTTCTTAATAATGAAAAGAAAGTTTCGAAGCTTGAAATACAGCTAGCATTCGGCGCTGAACATAATTTATTATTTATTGCGGTTGAAGAGCGGGTTTCGTTTTTAAAAGTTGCGGTACCTGATTCCGATATTATAAAAAAAATTAGCCTTGGTCGCACAAGGTCATTAGTCATTTTGAAGATTTATGTGATATTTTTTTTCGCTGTGTGTTGATGAGTCGACGGAAGTTTCGACATCAAAATTATTTTCTCTGGTGGTAAAGGTAAAATTTAATGGACAAATTCAGGATTTATGTTTTAGCTTAGTGAAAATAGAAAAATGTGATGCAACCGATATTTACACCAAAATTATAGAAGTTTTCAAAGAAAACGAAATTAATTACAAAAGTAATCTTATCGGATTTGCGGGCTATGAGGCTAATGTTATGAAGGGGGCAAAACATTCGGTGGCGCAATTATTAAAGAAAGATTGCCCCAGTTTAATCATATTTACAGGGTGGCTGAGATCAAATGTTACTGACTTCACTCTGCTGTCATTTGTGTAGTTGTCATTTTCGCGCGTCAATTTTTTGACAGATTGAAGTTTGGTTAGTTGTTTATATGTGATCAACAAATAATTGTTCTAAATTAATATCTTAATAAAAAAGTCGTAATGAAATTCAAGCGTAATAGTGTAATTGCACTGTAGTTGGGAGGAAATTCGCAAACAGCAATTGTCAGCTCCAGCATTTGAATGTGAATAAAATGTTTATGTATCGAACCATAACTCGATACAACGAAACTGGTAGCATCGCTAAACGCAACAGAGGTGGTCCTAAAAAGACCGCAACATCAAAAGAAATAACACGAAAGGTGAAGAAACGAATCCAACGCAATCCTCGTCAAAGTGCCAATCATTTAGCCGCACGTCTACATGTTTCACGATACAGCATTCAAACCATATTAAAAAATGAACTACTTTTGAAGCCCTACAAGATACAAAAAGTTCAAGATCTTACGGAGGCACAAAAAAAAGTTAGGCTTGAAAGAACACGAGCATTGAAGGCCTTGGCCAAACGTGATGAGATTCAAAAAATTGTCTTTTCTGATGAGAAAATTTTCACCATTCAACAGTTTGTGAATAAACAAAATGATCGTGTTTGGTTAGAGCACAGATCCAACGATAATTTGGACACAAGAGTTGCCATGCGCAAGCAATCACCATCTTATGTTATGGTTTGGGCTGCAGTTACTGCAGATGGACGCACTCCTCTGGTTTTCAACGAACATGGAGTCAAGGTAAACCAAAAGGTGTACCACCAAAAGATCCTAAACGATGCTTTGCCACCTTGGGCACGTAAACACTTTGGCACAAACCGTTGGACATTCCAACAGGACTCGGCATCGTCACACAAAGCTCGAGCGACACAGCAATTTTTACAAAATTGGGTTCCGCGGCTGATTTCGTCGAAAGAATGGCCACCATATTCACCAGACTTGAATCCCATGGATTTCTCCATATGGTCCATTTTGGAGAGTAAGGTGTCCACTAAAAAATACGAAAGTGTTGATGCATTGAAGTCAGCTCTTGTTCGAGAATGGAATAAAATTCCGCAAGCCCACATTCGGTCAGCATGCAATGTTATCTATGGAAGACTGAATCAAATAATCAGAGCCAAAGAAGGTCATATAGAGCAGTTCCGAGGTTAACAGGAATTCCAAATTCCGAGGTTAACAGGAATTTTAAGAACAAAGGATTGCTTAAAAAAAATCCAACATAGGGTCTTTCAAAAATTTGGAACCCTAAAATCATTAAAAAACTCCTCAATAATGATTTTTCATTCAACTTTTGCCATTTGAATGCTGGTAGCTGGGTTGCCAGCTTTTTTTTAATAATGAAAGAGGTTAAGTTTCAAGCAATTGCTTTGTCTGGAACTTGGTTTTAAACCAAACATTCTAGGCAGTGCTACCACCTTGATGATTACACTTTACTCCGTAAAGACCGTGCGTGTCGGCGGAGTGGAGATGTTGCTATTTATCTCAAATATTGTCTGAATCCCAAAATAGTATAAATGCATTTAATTAACACTTTCATTCCCACGTACATTTGTCTTAATTTGAAACCTAAGGTGAATAAACTCAAATCAAGGCTACTAATTTCATGGGTAACTCTGCTTCTTTAATTGATCTGGTTTTTGCTAATTATCCTGTGAATTTTAATACTTTTACACAAACCTCAGTTCAAAGAATTGCTACAAGTAACGATATGATTTATGGTCCATATGCCTTTCCTTTTGGAGCTAATGAGGAGAATATGCAATATGGTTTTGTGAAAAATTTTCGAAATATTGATAGGGATGCTTTATTTTTGGCCGCAAGCTCTCGAAACTGGAATGAGATTTATTTTTTATGCGATGTGAACGAGTAACTATCACTTTTTAATGTTTTAATATTAGAACTACTTGACATTTTTGCGCCTTAAACTTTAAACCTTAACTTTAAATTACTCCAGATGAGTTTAATGACTATTTTGGATCGGCAATCCTTGCAAACGGTAATAAGCTTGATTAAGATACATTACAATAAAGTTCTGAAAATGACTTTAATTTTCGTAATATTTCTGTTAATGAAGTTCTTCTTCAATTTGGTAGAATTAAATCGAGCACGGCTATATTCGATGGTGTACTACTCATTTTCATTGAACTAATTGTGTCAATAATATTGCCTAATAATATGACCTTTTCTCTAATATAGAAGATAGTAAGATTGGTATTCTAGCACTTTTGGATTATTCTAACGCATTCGATGAGGTTGGTCATGCTATTTTGGTAACCACACTGTGGAAAGAGTACCATTTTTTAAAGATAAACTATAGCAAAATTACGTTCACTATATCTGGAGTTCCCCAAGGTTTGATTTTGGTGCCACTATTGTTCTCCCTTTACATAAATGAAATCTGAAAAGTCGTCCAGCAAACTACTAATACTTATCACCTCTATGTCGATGACTTCCAATTATATTCTTTTGGAGATCTTGACTATTTCGATAATATGATTGATAATCTAAATATTACTTTGTTTAAAGATTTTGGTTGGACAATTTTAAACAAGCTGCAAATTAACCAAAGTAAATTCCAAGCTATAATTCTCTCAAATAGAAAGCAAGTAATCATACCGAACGTTCACCTGGTAATCAATAATTGGGGATAGATAGTAAATTAAATTGGTCTGCTCACGTAAATAATCTGTGTGGGAAAATATTCGGGATTTTAAATAACCTGTGGAGCACTGCAACATTTATTTCAAGTAATGTGAAATGTTACATTATTCGAACCCTAGTGGGTCCTTTAATTTCAAACTGTGTCCCAGTATAAAATCTTTCTAAAATCTTTCTTAAAATAACTCTTAATTTTATGTTTCAGTGGCAAGCAAATTACAGTTACTATATTTTAAAAGGTGAAATAAATAATTAACTCATTTAAAATCAGTTGTAATATAAAATAAAATAAAAAACCAGATTCAAGAGAGTAAAGTAAAAAAATAATACTAGACCACAAAGCTATCCACAACCTTCATCTATGACATGTTTGATTATAGTGAATGAAATTTTCTCATAATTTCGGGTCGAGTTATTATTATAAGCATCAACAAAATCGAATTTTAAAGTTTGGTTATATATTCAAATTGGAAAAAAATTGAATATCGTTACTCGGAGTATTACAACACAATATGGTGAAAACGAAAATAATTTTTCCATTTGTACCTTGTCATATCTATATCAAAAACTATATCGCACAAAAAAATGGTATACATGAATAATATACCTATACCTGTTTTCCCAATTCTATATCATCATAAATTTTTGGGTGTCTGGTATATATTATGCGGATCTTATATATGCGTATATATAATATCTGTCTAGATTGATGACCAAAGACTTAAATCATCAATAATCATTTAGATATACCGAAAAATCAGAAATTTGTACGGAATCCATTTTTCATTCTTGCACGAAATATTATATTTCCAAATGGAAAATATGTATTATAAATTATTGTCCCTGTTTAACAGAAAAAGCTCCTTATCATTATCATAATCATCATCATTATCATCATTACGTTTTATTCGTACTTAATTAAGAAAACCACCTTATTGTTTTTCTTCTGTGCTTTTTGTGGGGTGCACAAACAATAATATTTACTCAAAACAAAACAGAACATTATATATATATATATATATATATATATATATATATATATATATATATATATATATATATATATATATATATATATATATATATTCATATAATTGTATACATTTATTGTATAGCACAATATAATAATGAACATAATCATAAAGCAAACATAAATGAAAAATAACATTAAAAACAAAAAAACATTTTCCGGAATTTTTTATATTTAATTTTTCATTTAAATTAATAAAATCACCATAAAGAAACCAACCGAATAATAATAATATAAATTTACAACTAGGTTTCTCTGTATAAAAGAGTAGAATATAGAAAATGAGATTGGTGGCCTATGTAGTACTTTATACAGGGTGGGGTTATTAAATTAAAACAATTGAATAAGTATACGATGGGTAACTTATTAATGTTGACATTTTTGTTTTAATCGAGATTTTATAAATTTTAAAAGTTATTTCAAGGTTAATTCATAAATAATGCTACTAAATGACGTCATCAAAATTTACATTTTTATCAAGTTAACATTTAAAATTTCGAAATAAACGCTTCCCATGCGCTGGGGAAGTCTTTTTTAGTTTATATCAGGTGGTTCATTATTAACGTTTTAAAAGACTGCTGCAAAACTAATATCGTTCAATTCTTTCTTAGCTTCTGGGACCAAATTGTATCCGAATTGAGTAAAATTCTTAACCAGTTTTAAATCTCTGCGTATTTTTAAGATTCTTCTACAATATTCTTTGCTCACTGCCCTTTCCCTTTTTCTAACCTTAACTAAGAAGATGTCTTTTATATCTTTATTTATTGTGAGGTCGAACAATTACAATTTCCGCCATTCGGTTTGCGATAAACGTTTTTAGCGCCTTATAGGTAAAGACAACCATTTAAGAATCAGTTTAAGCAAAAGGATTATAAATGGGATGAATTTTTTAATAAGCAAACTAAATGAATAGTACCACCACATAATTCTATAGTCTTATAATCGAGAGCGGTTTGAAATGCCACACTTCAGTTTTACTACTAGGAAGATTAAACATCATTTGTCCATTTGAAATAATCTTAAGAATTCCGTTGCCGCATATGCTAGTTCGCTTGCATAACAGAAATCATGGAGTTCAATATTAGTTATCTTCCTACTTCTACATCAATCTACATTATTTTAAAATTTATTTAAAACACGACGCAAATCTGTGTGGTTGTGCTGAATTATTTTAATGAAATATAAAATAGTGCTTTTTGTGGAAAAACTGTAATCATGCTGCACATATTGTATTTTTTTTTTTGAACTTTATAATAGAAGCAGTGTTTTTTGTAAAGCTATCAATATAAAAGTAGTTCCAAATCAAAAGCGATTCATTTTAAAGTAAGAAAGTCTTTTTTTAAGATGGCAACACTCAGAAAAAAGAGTAGTACATGTTTTACTTAACTGGTATAGTAACACAAAAATTTTAAATTTAACATATTTTTTAATAAAATTTACTTGTACAAAGTAAAAATTATTTAAGTCAAATTTAGCTGTGCTACGTCATTAAAGCAAATTTTAATATGTAAAATTGACAACTAGTTATATTTACTTAATAATTATTAAATAAATAAATTTTGAAAATGTATTTTTGGAATGCAAAATTTACTTATACTGTTTAAGTAAAGTTTACCCTTTTAAATGGCTGGTTTAACGTAAAAAATTACCTTATTAAATTAATTTGATTATTAAATGATAAGTTAATTTAATAAGTTAAGTTAAAATTGTTATTTGAAAATAACATACATTACGTGAATTTTACTCTTCCTTAGGTTAATTTTACAATTTTACTTAAACGAGTAAGTAAAAATTACATAAATATACATAAAACTCAAAGTACAAATATCATCGTATTTGTTAATTTTTCTAAAGATTATCCATTTGCTGGTTGATTGTTGACAGTTACAAGTGTATATTCGTGTTGAAAAATATCAGATTTGAAATTGGGATATATCCCAAATCATTTAGTAACATAAAATGTAAGTAATTTTTATTAAATTAAATCAGAGATACGCGACATCAACAAACATCGATGTCAAAAATGATTGTCGACTCGTTTTTTTGGAGTCAACAATAACAAGTTTTGTCGATGAATTTTTGACGTGTCAACAATAAAAAATAGGAAAATAGTAGTTTTGTTTGTTTCTTTTAATTTTTTTATTATAATTTTGGATATAGGCTCAGTTGGAAAAAAAATCTTCTAAGTTGTCCGGAACTGACTTGAATTTTTAAACGTTTTGTGGCTAAACTAGAAATCTCTCATGTGGCCCAAATTTCAAAAAATATTTAGGTCATAGTTAACTTTAAAAAACTCTAATTTTTCTGACGTCTAAATGCTTTTTAAGGATGTGACATTTTTGGTCCAAACTTTACAAAAATTAAGGTTTAAGTTTTTTCTTTTCTTTATTTGGAGAAAAACTTAACCTGTTAGTTAATTAAATGACTGTGGTAGGTAAGTATCAGTAAGTACATACATTATACAAAAGGTTTACAAATATGTGTTGTATGAAATAAGGTAATATATATATATATATATATATATATATATATATATATATATATATATATATATATATATATATATATCTGTTTTTTTTTTTAACTTTAAATGTTAAATTTTAAATTTAAATCTATAATTCGAGATTATATTCTTTAATCCACTCTGAAAATAAAAATTTTTTTAGTTTAATTTTAAATGGTTTCAACCCGATGGTGTGTTTAATGTCCACTGGCAAATTGTTGAAATGATGAAGTCCTTTAATAAAAATGTTTCTGTATGCCCTATTGGTTCTATGTGATTGTATGAAAAAATTTGACTGTCTACGAGTATGATACGCGTGAATTTGATAAATTCTCACTAGATCCACATTACACTTGATTAAATTTAAATTGATTTTTTTAATAAAAATTATACTTTCATAAGTACAAAGAAGCGGTAAAGGTAGGATTTTCAATGAATAAAGGTTTTTCGATGGAGTAAGCCATGGTAATTGCAATATGATTTTTATAGATTTATTTTGCAAAACCCTTAAGGGCTCCATTATATAGCTGGCAGTAATAGCCCACATAATATTCAAAAAGCTGAAATGTGAATGAACATGAGCGAAGTAAAGCATAAAAGCGGTCTGATCCGTTTAATTACGAAAATCATTGGTGATACTTTTTTTTAATATATGTTATATGATTTTGCCATGTAAGACCAGAATCAATGATTACCCCAAGATACTTTGCATTTGAGACTTCTTTAATTTTATTATAATTAAATAAAAAGTAATTTGGTAAACGAAGTGGCCCATCATCTGATTTAATTTTAGACTGAAACATAATATAGTTGGTTTTAGATTGGTTAATACTGAGCTGGTGAGCTATTAAGAAATTATTAATAAAAGTCAAATCAACATTCATGCCGAGAGATTGATTGATAGATAATTATAGCATCGTCTGCATACATTTGCAGGGCTCCATGCAGTGGTAAATTAAATATGTCATTAATATAGAAATTAAACAGTAAAGGCCCCAATATAGACCCTTGCGGTACTCCTGAAATCAAAATATTATTATTGCTATGAGAATCTTTTATTGACGTAAATTGATTCCTGTTCATAAGATAACTTTTAAAAGTAGAGAAAGTTGCAAAATTTGGGTTTAGAACTTTAAATTTATCAATACGGATTGAATGATTTACACAATCGAAAGCTTTCCTTACATCAATGAAAAGTACTGACACAAACATTTTACTATCCATTGCATTATATATAATGTTAAAGGCATTAGTAATAGCAGATTGTGTACTTGAATGTTTTATAAAACCAAATTGATTTTTATTAATAATTGAAATCTCTTTAAAACCTTTACTTTACTTTAGTTATCTGGTTCCATCTTATATTAACCAGCGAGTCCTTAGGAAATCCGTAAGAAACAATGCGGGATTTGACGAATGTTATTTTTTATGGCAAATGCAAAAAGTTGCCTTGGTTTGAGGTTGCGTATAAAAATAGTTGACCTTTCCTACAGTTTGCTCCGTAATTTTTGCTCTGTTAACTTTGTTAAATGACAATTTATTTAAACAAAACATTTTTCATCAATTCTTAAGGACTTCACTGGTCAGTAACATGTGGACTCGATCTATCGTATTCTTACTTAAAGTTGTTGCTGAGTTGCTGGGTGGCCCAGTAATTGTAAAATTATGGCATCTTACTCTTGTAATGTAAAAGAAAATAAAAAATTAACGGAAAATTTGGATAGAATTAGAGAGAAAAACAAAAAGAGGAGACAACAACAAAAAAAATTATCGAAATAATTTTTTTACGCCATTGTCGACTTAAAATGACGTCGACGTAATGGTGTCGCATTGTTGACACACACGCACATCTCTGAATTAAACCAAAACGAAGTGCCTATAGTATTACAGTGCAATATAGAGTTAAAGTAGTTAAATAACTTGATTCCTAAATTTAAGTCAAAAGCAAATGTAGTTACAAAATTACGGTAAATTTGGCTTCAATAAAATCCTAAATATTTTTTATTTAATATACATTTTTAATTACACAGAACACTTGTTTTTCTTGTCGTCAAAAAGAAAATAAGAAATGACCGCAGTTTGGAAAACTTTACCCTAAATTTAAATATAAAAAAAAAAAAAATCAAACAGTTTTTAAAAAATGGTGAAAAGCAGAACTGCTACGTCACATTCAGGTAGACATTTAATTTATTATGTTGTTAAAATCTAATTTTAATTATCTTTTTTCAAAATTCTTCTGTGACGTCGTTCATTGATTTTATACTCATAAAAATGAAAGTAAGGCTCATCAAAAGCCCACAAAACCTTATTTTAGATAAATGGATACAAACAATATCAAAAAAGACACTAGACGAAATAAAAGCCATTAATGATTCTACAATGGTAAAAATATTTGAGGACTGGCCAGATGGCGCTGTCTAACACTCCTTTGGACCAGAACTGGTGAAAATTATTAATCAAATAGATTGTTTTGAAACTAATGTTTTGTATTCATTACAGATACATATCTATTAATGAAATGAGATGATTTTATAAAGAAATCAACAGACATAATAAAAGGCAGTGTACAACATGGTGAAAGTAAAAAAATATTCATGGAGTTGATTAGTACTATAGAGAATCTCTGACCCCAGGTTTAAATATTATTACTATATATTTTTTTTATTATCGTACATAAACATGTACATTTTATTATTACATATGTTTATTAATATACTTATGTTAATTTTGTTTCTACAGCTACGTTTGACAAGAAGATACTGAAAACAATAG